>NC_051167.1:96214911-96549911 GCF_013339725.1 Rhipicephalus microplus
ACTCTTGAAATCCTGAGTGTTAGCCAGTGCCACTCATGGACATTTATAGTTACAACAGAGGTCATCCTCCCGTCAACTTTGCGTCCGTAACTCTTGAAATCCTGAGTGTTAGCCAATGCCACTCATGGACATTGCGGCAAGCATGGAAAATATCTTTTTTCTTACCAGCTGGTGTCACGCGCTACGTGACACCAGCATAAATGCCTGAAGACATTTAGCCCCATACAAATCAAGAGCAAGCCAAGTGAAGACAAGGCTGAGGCTAGCCACGCTGCAAACACACTCTACCATATAAGATGAAAAGAGACAATATGAGAGCCATTATCATTGGTTTTAGGACATTGTTTAGATTACGAAGCTGTTGTTTGACGCGCGCGCGCGCGCGTGTGTGTGTGTGTGTGTGTGTGTGTGTGTGTGTGTGTGTGTGTGTGTGTGTGTGCGTGTGTGCGTGCGTGCGTGCGTGTGTGTGTGTGTGTGTGCGTGTCTGTGCGTGCGTGTGTGTCTTACTTATGTGTGGTCGTGTGCTTATTTTATACGTACTGTTTGTATGTTTATTTATTGTGTTGTATGTTAGATATACACTAGAGTGGAGGAGTAGCTGGTGCCTAATTCGTGCGCCAAGATCTCATTTTACACCGTATTGTTACGATGGGGTGTCTCACAACCAAACAACTTGAATAGTAAAGAAACAAAGCGCTTCCCTTCTTGCCTCACTGCTTGCTCTTGTCTTACAAGCTCTTGTGTGCTCCCGAGGCATAATTTCCGCTGCAGCGATTCTTTTAAAGCTATTTGGGCGAAACTCCCAAGTGTCCCTGGAGAGCGCCATAAACGCGTTCCGCTGCACCCTAAGTGGCGTCTTCGTGAAGGAGAGGGATGTGTGCCTGAAAGGGGCCGTCGTCTTAACGGCTCGCTGGATGCGCGCCGGAAAACGTGTGGCCACGCTCGGCTGAGCAAAGGTGACCGGGCCAGCTCTCTTTGCTTTCTTGAGCACAAGTGGCGTTGCAGAGCTCGTTGAGAGCTCGGCCGTAGAAAGGAGGTGTAGGCGACGACGAGGCCTATTCGCGACACAAGTGGGCCAACGCAGCATACTGCGCCCCCATATCGCGTCAGCGTGGGTTATCGGGGTTGAGGTCGGACCACGCCTGTTTGTACGTTAGCGGCCTAAGCACCTGAGCAGTTAGTGCTAGCGCACCACTTTCCAAAAAAAAAAAAAAGAAAGGGAAACGCGACAACCAAAAAAAAAAAAAAGTCGGGATGCAGCAGCCCCAGCAGCATCCGATGCGTTCGTTCAAAATTTTCACTGAAGGCACCTGAACAGCGTAGCCAAAGTGCGGTGCTGAATCATACGACGGCAAAACAAGTGGAGCTTAGTTATATCGCCTCAAATATATATTTATTGCATAAAGCCTCACTCCGACTCGGACTCGCCAAAATATTGCTCACCCGGACTCACTCGGACACATTTTGATGTCAACTTATCAGCGAGTTTATCGACCTGCGGGTGAAGTGGTCGTCATGTTTGACGGAACAGCTTTCAGCGAAGAAGCGAGGGTAAGGTACGGGTCGTGTAGAAGAATGTATCAAGGCAAAGGCGAACAAGCTGCGTTATTCAGCCCTGGTACATGTTTTGAAAATAGTGAGTCAGAACAGGGCATTCCTTTTGCTTGCGAATCTCGTGTTTTTTTTTCCTTCCATTTCTAATCATATTATGGCTGGCTCCATCGATCACTGTTGCACCATCGAAACCATTTCGGCATAGCTGAGTTTTTGTCAACGTGTAATACACGTGCATATCTAAATGCTAATAAACATTTCTCTGCCTTTCATAAGTTCGGCATATTGACACAACTCCGTGGTTTCGTACGCTGTCCCCAAACCCATTCAAAAATGGAAAAAGTTCTCCGGTTTCTGAAGAACTGACAGTGCTAGTATATTTTCTGTCTAGAAGCATGCTCTGACCAGTATGTACTTTTAAGCGCCGCACTGCGTTCGACAAGCAGGTAACGTGAACCTCTTTACCAGAACCGCTCACCGTCCAAACAACCACGCGCGCACCTCACGCCAGTTGAGCGAGTCAAACGACGGGGTCTTCACATTCTTGAAAATGCAAGTGTGCCTCGCATGGCCGTCACCTAAGGAGCGGCAGTGAAACAAGCTGTCACAAGGGCATGATACGAACAGCAAATAAATAACAGTCCTTTGGACGCATACCTGACAGGAAAATAGTGTAACGCACCTAACGTAGAAGCTGGACACGTAATCTCGGCAGGGCACAGATGAATGAGAAGTTTAAAAAACGCTGGGGCTGCGAAGCAGCGGCAAGTCACGAGACGTCGAATTCTCAACATGCAAGGGGAGCGGTATCGTAGTCTCCGTTTGTCTGAGTACATATGTCAGCGTTGTGAATTTCCGGCCAAACAAGGTCTTTTCGGAAGAACTTGGGTCTGGCTTAGTTGGTGTTTACTGCTTGACATCTTGACCGCTAGAAAAAGAGGAAGACAGTGTCCTGCTCACTGTATGCGTCTTTTGCTGGCGCTCAAGTTGTCAAGAAGGCCTCGTCATTTTCCATTAATGCGCAAGCATAGGCTCTCTTCTGCATTCGCTTACGCCGACATGAAGGTGAAAGGTGATGATGATGATGATGATGATGATGATGATGATGATGATGATTCAACAGCCATGGCTCGTACTCACTCAGGGGGATCGGCCAAGAATCGATGACTTAATTCAGTAAGATTTTTTTATTCAATATCGAAACCACCTAACGGAGAAAAAAACAGAAAAAAAAGAAAAGACACCCGAGGCAGAATGAAAGGAGTGAAATAGTTGTTTGTCACTCGTTCAGATTAGACAATCATTCATTACCTCGAATGAAAGCCATCTTATTCTGCGTGTTATTGCCGGTCGATGCGTTCATGCAACCCCTCCCACCCCCGAAAGCTTCGTGCATTTAACGAGGTTTTGCGCATCATAAGGCTAACAAGGGTGAGGTCGAACCCACAACCTCCGGCCTACCAGCACTTCTTCATCTAAAGAGAGGCGCATTGTTGCAACAAGGAAACCTGTTGGAATCGCCAAGAAGCTCGGCAAAATTGGACTTGATGTGAAATTGACGGTGCAAATGAACTCGCAGAGAACGCACTCGACACCAATTTCAGTTAGCTAGAAGTTTGAAGTGTCTTTGCGCAGAGCGCATAACTTTCGTTGGAGGTCATTATATAGTTCATTAATAAGCATTGCCGATAATTTTAAATACACAAAATAAGAAAAGACGGAGAGAGTAAAAAAAGAAACTTTCAACTAGGAGTGCCATGCCGGGAGGAAGTGCGGAGCCAGGCAGCCATCTTCGGTTTTCTTCGGTCTTTCTTTCTTTTTCTCTTCCGCTTTTCTCTCTCTCTCTCTCTCTCTCTCTCTATATATATATATATATATATATATATATATATATATATATATATATATATATATATATATATATATATATATATATATATATATATATATATATATATTTCTATTTATTTATTCCTCTCTATTTACATATTTCTTTCTCCATCTTTCTTCATTATCTTCCTTTATCCCTCTTTCTATTTTGCGCTTGCTTTATTTATTTTTAGTGTTTATTTTTTAGTGTTTTCAGTGCATTACGCCAAGCACAAGTTCTCTTTCTCTGCTAATGATGATGATAATCAAGGTGCTCAAAGGGCAAGACGAGGAAGTCTTCTCCTTGGCGCGAGCCTGCACTCAATGTGCTACACATGCACGGAGCAATACGCCAAGCGATGACCTCAGTATACTACAGCCTCAGTTGATTCTCAATTGGTAGTGTGCGCCCACCCGTTCCCGCTGTTTTCTTTTCATGTGCTCTCGTGAGTGTATACCCTTTGTCACAGCTATGCATCGCTATTTCCTGCGACATATATCAAGATTAAGAAGTTTTCGAGTATAACATTGCCGCAAAAGCACAGGAATAGGTTGATTAACGAAACGCGGAAGAGGCCTTTGCCCTGCAGTGGGCACGATCGGGCTGCTGCTGCCGATTGTCTGTATATGCATACACACATACAAACACACCGACGCACCCTCCTCCTTTCCGAAGTGATGACTAGTCAGGCTGATGGTGATGATTGCCATTACTAAAGGTCTAAACAGTGGCCAACAATCCAACGCAACGTGACATATCTGTTGTGTTCACGCAGAGCGTTAAAGTTGCGCAGTTCGCAGTTCACGTGATCAAATAAAAAGAGACAAAATATAGCGTGAAGCGCATGGGGTAACCACCAGGCAGTCGGGGCCGGATGAAAAAGACCTGTCAGCGCGAACAATGTAATCTCACTTTCGACGCCACGCGGCCCTACGGAGGCCGGACATCAAACGCATGCCACTGGAAATCGGCCGCGCATTGCCAGCGGAACCGTTCGAACGAGGCAAAACGCCGTTGCAGCCATTGTCGCTGCACGCCAAGTCAATTGACGGCGAGCGCCCCTTTCTGGATTGCGAGAAAAAAATTGAGGTCGCTAAGCACGGAATAGGCGGCGCCTTGCTCGTTTCAATCGCCTTCGAATGGGGCGGTCAGCGAGGTGCGAATGGGCGACCGGTGATTCAGAATAAAAATTTAAAAACTTGAACGAAACCGCGTGCGGAAACAGGGCGGAGTCGCGGCAATTCGACTCGCCATAGCGATTCAGCCGCGGCCGGAAAGTACTCATTTCAGTTTCGTTCTCCAGAGAGCGTTTCTCTTATATCTCGCCTTTCTTTTGTCCGGTTTGGCTACTGACCCCGTACAACTGTGGTTTCAATCGGTTCAATACCGATAAGATTGCCGGGTTCCGTACCGCTTCGCTTTTTTGCTCCCTTGCTGTGTCTTCATGACCCGCAGCACGTGGTCTCGACGATTTTCTTCCGTCTCAATAACTGCGAGATTGCAGAGCTCCGTCGCCCGTACCCGGTATTTCGCCATTGTTCCCGCATATTTACGTGTTATTTTTTGTATTCAGGCCTTTGCAGCAAGACATTATGGAGTTCAATCGTGCCGCAAACGTGAGACCGTTTTAAAGGGACCGTGACAAATTTTAAAGGGACCGTGACAAGCAATTTTCGATCATAGAGAGAGAGAGAGAGAGAGATGTGGAATGAGGAAAGGCAAGGAGGTTAACCAGAAAGCAAGTGTCTGGTTCGTTACCCTGCACTGGGGAAGGGAAAAAAGGGAGACGGAAAAGTAAGAAAAAGGGAATGCGAGAAAGAGAGCGGGACGAAAGCGAAAGCACACAAACACACTATAACGTCACAAACTTTCGAAGAGGCGGGTCGGGTCGCTCGCAGAAACTTCAGGAGGGCCTTCGTCGCTTTTTGGCGTGAAGCTCAATCTTTGCAGTATTCTAAAATTAATTTTTTGGAAAGCGGCTGGTCGTCGAGGCGTGCAAATACTGCTGACAGGGACTGTCTCTGACAGTTGTACTGAGGACATTGACACAAAATATGTTCGATGGTTTCATCAGCGCCGCAATTATCACACGCAGCACTGTCTGCCCATTCGATGTGACAAGCAAATGCGTTCGTAAAAGACACCCCAAGCCACATGCGACAGAGAATTTTCGGTCATAATCTGTGTCATGTCAGGGGAATCCCTGTAATTCACGAACAAGCTGGCGAAATTTCAGCCCATTTTTTCGAGCACTTAATTTACAACTGAATATTTCTGTAAACAAGCGAGCTGCCTTTGACACGAGTCGTGAAGTAACAAGCAGATTGATTGTGTAAGCATCTCAATTCCGGCAAACGATATTGCCCCCCGGTCTGCTACGTGTCCTATCAAGATGTTTTAGCTGAGCTGTCTTCAGCTGGACAATGAAATTGAATGACTTGCAGAGGCTGAAACTTTGGTAGAAGAACAACAGTTCAACTCCATGCAACGCATAGCGTCACACACGTCATGGTAATATGGCGGTCACCGATGGTAGGCGGGGTTTGTAGCCGGTGACTTCTAGGGCTTTTTTGCACTGAAGTGCCCTTTTTACAGTCTCCTCTTCATTCATGTAGAGGCGTAACAGGTTCTCTACTTCTACTTTTCGATGAAAACCGAAAATTGTTCAGTAACAATGTCACAGCCCATTTAATGTGCTCCACTGGCCGCCTTCCGCAATTACCCTTCTTTTCCGATGAAGTGTTTGGCCTCGCACATGCTAACCTCGCGATGCCGGTCAGACTTCTGCCCCCGGCGGCCGCACTTAGGTAGGGGGAAATGCAGAACACCAAAGGTGCACATTGAAGAACCCAACGTTCCCTAAATTAAAACTGTAGCCCCCCAATACGGCGCGGGTGATAATGATATCGTGTTTATGGTGCGTGAGACTCCAGTAATTATTCCTAATATATTTTAGCACAAAACGTAGAGGTGAGGTATTCAATGCAAAATATCGGTTAGTCGTCACAAAAAGCCATCGATTGACAACTCTGGCTCATCATTTTTCTTTATAATTACTATTTCATTTAATTCTGATGTCAACACAATGGCGCAAGAACAGCTGTTGCACTGCGTCCTCTGCCTACCTCAGAGTAAAGCGCCCGAACAACTCATTACGACGAGGACGGCGATGCTGCCGTAATCTGGCCGGACACATGGAGTATCGGGTGTCATCAAAGACGCTCGCCGAGTTTAAGAACAGACATTTCCGGAAAGATAAGGCAGGACAGCGAGTGTAACGCATGAAAGCCTTACGCTTACGTAATTTTTTACACACAACCTAGAGGACGTCCAACGAAGAAAGAAGAGGCGAATATTTTTCGAACGTTTATATGACGCGATATGAAGGCTTTCGATAAGACACTGTGGTTACCCGCCAAACACTTACAACCATTGACATTTGGGTATTGAATGAACCAAAGGATATGAACGTGTGATACCAGTTGATGAAGTGAATTGGGATAACGTATGATTACAATTCCTAGTCGGACCGATCACACCGAGACCTTCGAAATATTCAAGAATACCTGTAACGAAAGGGACACATCCTTTTCGGTGAGTTACCATCCCTTAAAACCTTCCTTCATTTTTTTTTCACAAAGCTTCTGTCTTCTTTAGATTCATTCATTCATTCATTCATTCATACAGAAAGAGAGAGAGCACTAAGTAAAGAATACGAGAAAGTAGAACCTTACAAAATAAGAATATTTCACTATTGTTCGAACAATATAACACACGCAATACGACAATGCATTTCAAGAATAAAGGGAAATACGCTGTAATCACGCAAACTTCAAAACAACCGCCATATTGCTTTCCATATCGCACTCTTATGTGCGAGAGAAAGACTGAAGTGAGGCATTCGTTCGAGTATGCCGATACACTTGGGGTCTAAAATTATCAAGTATATTACAGAGGTCCGTGATTATTTAGGAGGCTGAGGAAAGAGTCCAAACTGATCACGTTTTCCCGTTTTGTTGCTTCAATTGTGGCACGCAGAGTTCTTATGTTAATAGTTCTTTTGTTCGCGTGTTATTTAATCTCAATCTATAGGCAAGGACGCCAGACAGAGTTTTCATCTACGCTTCTGCAGGCTACGCATTGAAAGTGATCTTGATAGAAACAGTTTAGTGCTGTCAACACCGTGATGCAGTCACCGTATAGCGACTTTCCGAGCCCCTGAGGAGCAAGCTTCTGTCTTTAACAAGCAAGATGCAAAAAGTTGGCTCTTCCCCAAAACTCACCTGTCAAAGCACGAAGCCCGCTTTCAAGCAGCTCTCAGTTCTTGCATCGGCTTTCTTGTTTTACCGCAAAACATTGCGGAAAAGCACAACTCAGCGCATGTGATTCTGGTGTTCACATATTCGTGCCAGGAAAAAACGAAAAGCTAAGCCGATATGAGTCACGTAACTGCGTTCAAATTGCTCACTTGTTAGTTACTTAAGAATCAGCTTTAACACACTAATTTAGCATTTAGTTATATATTTACATAATCATAGGCTACATCATTTAATCTATGCATAATCCTAGTTTTTATTCAACGAAACATCCTCAACTGACCAACTTATTCATTTTGTATTCATTCGTTTTGTTTAGCTGTCAGTGATGGCAGCTATTAGCACTCCATAATCGTGGTCTAATGGTTCTTGCGCTCGAGTGCTGACCCTGAGGATGCAGGATGGAACGCCGGCAGCGGCGGCCACATTTTCAATAGAGGCGAAAATGTTTGAGACCCATGCACTTAAATTTAGGTGCACGTTAACGGGGTGCTGACTCAAAACTTTGGCTTCACCTCTTTTGCTGCAGCATGTTGCTGGGGGCCTGTCAGTCATAAGACAGTACATCATTTGATGCAGCGTTTGATAAATAAGTAATTACAGGCTCCTCATTACCTAACAGTCTCAATTTGTGTTCGAGTCAGCTCCAAAAACGACAAGCCGCCAGATGCAACTATCATCACATAGCTTTTGCAACGCTCCACCACGTCAGCATAGAGAACTGTGACGCTGACGGCACTTCACACAGTTCGCATCAAGAAGTCATTTCGAACAGGGAACGGGACAGCAGTGTAACCAAACGCAAAGCTTTCAACGCGTGTGCCGCGGCCACGGACTCTGAGAACCGATGAGAAGCAGTCTGCTGGATCAAACGTGGCAGTAGAAAAATCGCGGCTATGACATAATCATAACTTGTATTGACTGCAGAGTAGTGACGTGAGGGAAGTAGGGGGGATCAACCGCGGGGTCGCTTAGAAGAGTGTCAACTGCGAGGGTGTCGATCGCGCACGCAATCGTCAAATTACACTTTAAAAAAACTTTCAAAATAAATTTGCTGTTGACATTTTGCAGATAATATACGTATGTTCACGGGAATGAATCCCGCAGGCTGTCTCGTCCACGAAATTTCGTGTCAGTACCCCTTAACATAGCAGTAAGAGTACCCCCATAGTGATGCGCTATCGACATTTCAATAGCGCTTCACTATGGCGTCTTTTATAAGCACATCGAGGATTTGGGACGGTAAACCCCAATAATTATTATGAGTAACAAGTAGCAGGGACCTATATAGCCACAATTTTTTTCAGGGGGGGGGGGGGAGCATCTTTTGATTTCGGGGGAGGCACCTTTTTGAATGGACATTTTTCGCTATCTATGCCATGGCAAAAAAAAAATTGGGAGGTGGCAGGGGCTAGGCTCCAAGCAAGTAGGAACTTGCGGAAACACGCCTTATATGACGACAGTGAAGGCATGATCACATAAGTAATGATGGAAACTGAAAGCAGCAGTAGAGTGACAGCCCATCCGGTTTTTATAAAAAGCACCAGCAACAGCTGCTCAAGCGTCCAATGAACTGTTGCAAAGCGGCCCTTTACGCACGTTCCTATCTCGCAGGTCAGATGTCGGGACCTTTTAGAGAGAAAAGAAACGCTAATGTTTCTTGTTTGATCCTTCATTTTGGAAACCCGAAGCATGGGCGTACCTCTTCAAACGGGATAACGACTATTTGTTAACTCTTCGACTGTTGACACGTCGAGAGGTATACAGGAAGTGCACGCGCGGGCATCCGGAGTTGACGTGACGTGGTGAGAGGTCAGCAAGGAAAATAGTCGCTTGGCTGTCGCTCCGTTAAGAGCAATCCCGTCCCCGCGAAGGAAACAGGAAAGCGGGAGACCACACAAGAGTGACATGTCGCCTATTCTTAGCCCAATTTCGACCCCGGCTGCGCTTCAGAAAAGAAAGGTTACGTGTGCTTCAGCGTTGAAACTTCGCTAAATGGTCTCTCAAAAGCCAAGAATGAGGCCAGGCACTAACATATCCGCTGATTACTGCGTTGTCCATTAGGGAGAACCTCCTTGCGTTTAAAACCATTGTTGTTGTTGTTTTACCTCTCTTTAGCGGTATTAGTTATGCGCACACCTTTATGCTCGTCAGTGCATTTCTATATTTCTGCGTTTTGAGAGGCAAGAAAATAAATTGTTATAGAACATCCAATTAAAAAAAGAACAATAGACAGAAAGAAAAGAAAAAACATTTTTCTACGTATTTGTACAAATATTTGCGTACTAGGCATATGATGAGATATATAAACATTCGCTACTAACTGAGGATCGGGCGCGTCATCTTAACGTACAATCAACGTCAAAACTTGAAGGACCACGAGACGAGAAAAAAAGCTGATTATTCCCGTGGGCAGCCTCGAATATAGCTCCTCCTCTGTTGAGGACGGCTGAGCGGACGTGTGCCTTAGGTTCCCTGCCTTTTCTTCCTCCTTGACTTTCGTTTCTTACCGGTCGGTTCTAAAATGCCCTAACAACATGTACCGTGCAGTTCGATGCAGTATGGTGAAGAGCTGCCACGAAATCCAAATTTCTCGTAGGCGTAGTGGTGCCTGAACTTTTGACATCAACGTTGGTCGTTTCGGGACGTTAAACCGCTCGTATCAAACTTTTGACATTGGTATGTTTTAGTGATACTTTAGTGTTTTTGACATCACTAAAGCTATGCTTCACTGAGGGTTGCTTAACGATGTGGTAGGTAAAGGCATAAGTTTCCTAAAATTAACTAGAGGGGAATCTGGCGCAGCGACTATTCAGCGACCATGGAATATGATGGGTAGTCTGTATACGAATTTGCTTATAGTATTTGTGCTTGCGGGCTTCAAACGCACTTGTGACTTTGTTTATTGCAGTGTTTTGGTTCCGTTTCGAATGAAAGAACAAACCGTTTTGAACCTCGTGACCCGATTTGAAGTGGCGAGCTTAAAGGTTAAGGTGGTGAAGCGCACCTGCTAAACCTTCGCTGATTGTCGGCTCGTGACAAAGCAGCTCCAAGCCATGTGAAGCGAAATGGAGCCGAAAGTACGAGTATTAGACAAGTTTGTGACCCTACCCAGAATCATTACGCTCGCTGAAGCGCCACACGTTGCGGATTTCGTAGCCACCAGCGCCAGAGTTCCCTCTATACTTTATTTACAAGAAACTCTATGGGAAAGGGGACAGATGTGTGGATGAAGGAACTTTATTAAGGTCCAATAGATCGCGCTAGTATCCTAGCCTAAAGCGGGCCGCTTCCACGTTGGGACCGGCCTTTCGGCCGATTAGCGGGCTCGTTGGAATGCCCATACTTGTCCCTCTAATGTGGGACTGCGTATACAGATGCGTTGCTCTGTTCTTCAGTGTTTTCCTTGTCACTGTGAAACGCGGGGCAACGCCAAAATATACGAGTGAGATCTATGGCGTTGTTGCATTTATCGCATGTTGTAAAAGTAGAAAACTCCGGATAAATCTTGTTAATTAACAGCGGGTTCGGATAGTTTATGGTTTGTTAGAGCCTCAGCATAGCGGTCTGAGCTCTGTTTAGTTCACTGTGTGGATGCGGGAAGACACTGCGTCCTATAGGCAGAGGTTAGCTCGTTGTAACTGAGTAGGTGATCTCTGCAGTCTGCAACTTTTTGCTTCATCACAACATACAACCTCGCTCTTTCACAAAGATAAACTGCAGTTGAACCACGTCAACTTGACCTTTCAGGGACGAGGGTTAAATATGATCGTTATCAACACACACCTACGATAGACAATGAACCACCCGAGAAGCCACGCGATACTGGTAGTTTGCCTTGCGGCTGAAAGATCGATGCTCAACATCTGCCATCGTAGCTGCTAGTGGCGCTTGTTAAAACGCCCACAGCTACATCTTGTAATGGAGAAAGAAAGAGAAGAGGAGAAGAAAGGAAGAATGACTGACCAAGTTAGCCGTCAGCTTTGCTACTCTTCTGCATTTGGGGACGAGGAAAAGACAAAAAAAAATAAAAATCGGCGGATCCAACGTACCTTGGGAATAGATGTTATGCGAAGCGTGCGGATAGAAGGCAACTGTGTTTTCATCTTTTTATTGAGCTAAACGTTACGAAGTGGCGCTGGAGGTATGTACAAATATACGTCGAACTACCGCATATGTTTTATATAACAAGTTGTTTACGGTTACCTAATGATGTCAACGGCAACATAGATATTAGCAACACCAGAAGCGGTAAAATATGATATGAAGGGCTGGTGCTTACGAGGGACGCACAATGTCGGAAAAAAATGTCGTTTAGGTAGTTCACGGCTCACAGCAGTAAGTCACGTTTCATTTTCCAGAAAAAAGCACTCGTCATTGGTTTCTAGTAAAGGCTTCCTCCTCCTCACACGTTTTTTCGTGTTGACCTTTACATTCCAAAACAACGAACATTTAAGTTTTCTGTATGCTTTCCTGGGTTTTGTTATTTTGCGGCGTCATGTTTTCTTAACAACAGCAACCCCTTGATATTCGATAATTGTAACTATCAGATCAGAAAGCCAAAGAAAGTACAGGGGTTGTTATATGTAGTAAGTATAATGTAAATGTAAACGAAGTAAAGGTGTATTAAAGATAAGTTGCCACTGGCAGGGATAAGCCTGAAACCTCTGGTCCCCGTAAGTGGCAAGTTATCTTTTCAACCACTTTAATTTCTTTGCATTATATTTGCCACAAATAACGACCCCTGTGCTTTCCTTGGCTTTCTTGTCTGCTCCAAAAATGTTGCGTCGACCAACAACAACAAAAAAACGAGTCCCTACAGTTTGCCTACTTCCATTGATTTCTGTCATGTTTCTTGTAGACCCACATGTATGAACGGATAGTCAAAGTTAAGGTGTACATATATCCGAGTAAACTCTTGACAGCTAAAGGCCACCGCTTTTTTAGAAGGCGAAGTACCTCCAAAGCTACCGCAGACACGTCCATTCAGTTCGCTATATTTATACGCACAAAAAGAAAGTGCGCAATTAATTCTCTGCGGTTTCACTTCCTTTGGGTAAGACCCGCGCATACATAAAATTGCAGCGAGCGTGTTTACTGCAGTGTCCTATACGAGTAAACAACCGCGCCCCACAAAATCTCGCGATAAAAGGACGTTGAGGAAGCCGGATACCTATATATAACTCCTTTTGGGCTTAGGTACCTGTTTTTTTTTTCATTCAATTTCTAGGTTTTCGCGTGACAAGTTGAAGGCTGCACACGAAATAAAAATAGCGTTTTCTTCCCGTAGTCGACAAAATCTGAGATACGAAATCGCACCGCACACCATTCTTGCTTGAGGAATAAAAAAGGCTCGCACCTGTGTCGGGAAGGAAGACCAGTGGCGTGAACAAAACCGATTCCACATAGTCAGTTTCGATCTGATTAAATTTCTTGATCGTGACTACTTTCACATAAAAAACAGCACCAATAACGCCAATAACGAGGGACAAGAAAAGGAGACAGACAGCGGTACTGGCTTACAACAAGATTTTTTTGCTAGAACCGCAAAATATATACTTCGACATTCCTCCAGTAAAGAGCAAATCGCTGTTTGGATTTTCCTCCCAATCGCGCTTATTTGAGACCCGCAAATGACCGGGTGACTCTGGTACAAGAAACATTCTTTCAGAGACAGCGTGGAGTAGTGTAGAGCTGTATGACATTGGTGTGAAAAAAACTGTAGTTTATACCTTAAATAGCATGTTTACAAAAGCATAGTTACCTTCTCAAAATCCACAGCAAGCTTCTGCAGGTCACTGGGGAACTTGATTACATTCGGTGCTATGTCGAGCAGGAATGCAGTTACTCGGCCCATCATTCTGTGGTGAGTGCTTTCTGCGACTTCAAAGCGGCCAGCGACATCTCTAATGCATGCTTTGTTGGCTGCATACCTGAAAAGGAGAGGATACTCTAATTAAATAATGGAATTAAGCTTGCTGTTGCTGTCAATGACTGAATAATGGTGTTAACAATGCTGTCGCTGTCAATGAAGCAAATTAGCAAGACAACTGAAGTCAGAAAACACGATTCCACCTTTTTGGGTGACACCTTAGAAACTCAAAATATTTGATTAGTAGAAGCACTATCTAAATAACAAATTCTAATTTTAATTCGCGCATTACATTTATAAGTGTGGAGATGAAGCTCACTGTGAACCTGCTGACACAGCCGATTTGAAATGCTTCGTGAGCAAAAGTTTTCATGGTTGTTTGTAATGATGCATCATGAATTATGCTTTGCCACTGATTCTAGTAACGAGAATTTTGTGAAGCTCAGTGTGTAGGTGTACAAACTACGAAAGCATTTCACAAAATACTATAACTCTATTACGTTCGACACTCGCTAGTAGCATTTAACAAGTTTAAAGCAAGGTGGTCCAATGACATGCTGCGAATTAGGTACATTTATTTGCAATATTTCATATGCCTCTAACCCACTATAAAACGGATTATGCAGTGACCTGATGACAGCGGCATTCCTAAACGTACGGACACTCACCAAAGAAAGGAGAGAATGTGTTCTTCAGCCGACTTGGCAGGCAGGCCACCATGATCACTGTTCTGAGGGCAGTGCGGTGACTTGGCGAATTCTGCTGCCAAGAAGTCCACGACCGGCCGCGTGACGCGGAAATTTCTTTTGAACTGGAAGAAAACAGGCCTTTAAGCAACCTAATTAAAACAGAAGCCGAATGACTCACCTCCTCGTCGGAGTAGCTAGCCACCGTCTTTGTAACATATGCTTCCACTTTCGGCCTTCGCTCTGGCAGAGAAAAGAGCTGCTGAAACGCTGCTGCATACACTTCGTCGTCATCGTCGCTGCTGCTTGAACTCGACTCGGACGTAGAGCTCCAGCAGCTATCGCTGCTGACATCGTCTAGCTCGTCAAATACTTCGGCAAGACGACGACGTTTTGCTGCCTCCGCCATCCGTGAATCTGAAGGCAGGCAAGGTGGACGTTCACTGCCAGAATCTGCCGCTACGACGTTAAAATCGTTCGAGCCCGAGCACCACGCACGCTTCGCTGCCGCCATAACCGCCCGACACGACGCCGCAAAATGTAAACAAGTGAGGAGGATTGCTGAGAGGGTATGTCCGGACATGACGTTCCAAACACGTGGTTTCCTGCGTTTTCCACTCACTCCGCTTTTTAAGAGGGAGCAGACAGAACTGCTCCTGGCTGCTCTCGGCGCAGCAAAAGCGCTCTCGCTCTACCAATGGATGACAGTGCTCCTACTCCTGTTCGACCACTGAAACACGCCGCCTCGGAAGAGAGCACTTTGAGCGTGCTTTTGAGTGCACCTGCTCTCCCAATGGAATTCGCCATAAGTGTTCGAAGTATACGCGCTAGAACAGGATGTCGCTATCCCGTTCAACTCCTAAATGCGAAGCTTTACGGTCCCCTAATTTTTACGCACTCACTCCGATTTGTTTACTCTTCCATCAACGGTGACGCGTCAACGTCTGTCTGATATGAACACTAAATGGCGTTGTTCGAAATCCGGCTTGACGAACGTCAGCACTAAGCCGCTACAGCATGGGTATTCGCTCCCACACTTGTGCCACTCGTCTCACGTCGTATGTTCCCCAAGCCGACTTGAGCGTGCGACTAGCGCGGAAGAATACATACACCATGACAGCGTCGTGGGCTCGTGACAGCACGGCTGGCAGACGACGCGCCATTGATAGCTTCCCGGAGGGAGCGGACAAGTTATACTGGGCCTGTGCCGCTCTCGTAGCGGGAGCGCACGCGTTGACCACCGAGAGTGACAGGGATGATTTGCACTTTCCCACCGTCTCTTCCTTCTCCTCCTCTGCCAATATGTTCGATTTGGCTCCTGTCATCGCCAGAGAAGGGAAGGCTGTCATCCGTCGTGTCATCACCTAAATATGTGCAGCGCGGGCGAGGCTACGAATCACTTCACCCAGTCAGGAACCGCGGTTGTGCGCTCGTGTGACCCTATTCGACAGTGAATGTATCAGTTGTACGTAGAATGAAAACAATCTTTCCCGGCATCATGAGCGGTTGTCGTTCACAATAGCCTGATGACCCTCCTACCTTCGAATGTGGTGCACGAATATTGATTGCACGAATGAAACAGTCAAGGCTGCTTACTACCCCAAGGCTATCCGTCTTTTGCGATCACTCTATCGAGCGGTTCGCGTATTGAAAATTTCGCACTCGTATACAAACACCTTGTATATACCTCGCCTTGTTAAAAGTTGGCGAAGCGTGTAACGACCCGCGAAAAACTTCAAACAACGAAACTGCGCGATTGTGATTCTGAAAACTAAACTATAGTTGCTTCTAGGTTCTTTCTAGGCCGTAGACGCAGGTTCTAGGTTGCTTTTAGGTTGTTTCTATGTTTTAGCTAAGTGATGTTAGGTTCTTTCTACGCTGATTCTCAGCGTGGAAAGGCTCGAATTAAACGGCAGACATTCCCACACACACAACACATATGACCAAACTGCTGACAAACTCGCGCTTAGACGAAGCGTTCGCATCTCCCAAAGATATACGCCCAGGCAGTAGTTGGCCTATAAGCCTTTCAACGCTTCGGTGTCTGCTCGCAACCACCAAATGCCCCGCTGCGGTGGTCTAGTGGCTAAGGTACTCGGCTGCTGACCCGCAGGGCGCGGGTTCAAATCCCGGCTGCGGTGGCTGCATTTCCGATGGAGGCGGAAATGTTGTAGGCCCGTGTGCTCAGATTTGGGTGCACTTTAAAGAACCCCAGGTGGTCTAAATTTCTGGAGCCCTCCACTACGGCGTCTCTCATAATCATATAGTGGTTTTGGGACGTTAAACCCCACATATCAATCAATCAATCGCAACCGCCATTGCCTTTCCCGTTTCCTAGCATTCTCGTTGCACGCATTCGTGGCCCGCGGCTCGTCGCCGTCACTTCGCAGCCATTTGTTGGGCTAACTGTTGCCTTTTTAGGATTTTAGGAGCTTGCTCCTAAAGCTCGCGTTCTAGGTTGCTCTCTAGCCGCCGGCGTGTACACCAGTGTTGTCAGTGTTCTCGGGTCGTCACTCAAGGTCGCCGATCTGGTCGCCTCTCTGGTGATTCTAACAATGCTCACTAGATGGTGCGCCGCCACTGAAAGCTGGCTGACGTTCGGCAATGCGGTCTTGTGCATGAGATCAGAAGTTCAAGCAAGATTAGAAATTAAGCAACGTGGAATAGGTAGGCTTGCTTTAGGAGCTCACGGGAATACACCAAATCAGGGAGTACAAGGTGATATGGGATGGACATCATTTGAGGGCAGGGAAGCTAGCAGCAAGATAAAATTTGAGAAGCGATTGAGAGAAATGAAGGAGGAGCGTTGGGCTAGGAAGGTTTTCAGCTACTTGTACATGAAGAATGTCGATACAAAATGGAGGAAGCGAACAAGGAAGTTGACTGGTAAATACTTAGAAAACAGCAGGTGGCCAAACCAAAAAGAACTATCGGTTAAGAAGAAAGTGAAGGAAACGGAGACTGACATGTGGAGAATTGGCATGATTAAGAAGTCCGTACCAGAGATCTACGAACTTTTAAGCAGGAAATTGCCAAAAAAAGGATCTATGATAATACTCGGTGTAGTTCTCAACTGTTTGAGGTCAGGACGGGAGTATTGCGGACCAAGACATATTGGGCCAAATACGAAGAGGTAGACACAGTATGCAGTGCGTGTGGAGAGGAAGAAGAAACTGCCGAACACTTGATAATGTTCTGTAAAGGGCTTCGCCCTATATAGTTCAGGATGATGGCGCAGAGTTTTTCAAAGCACTGGGGTTTAGGGACAGGGAGGGCAAAATAGACTTTAAGCGAGTAGACTTAACTAGAAGGAGCTTATCTGATTGGTGGCTGAAGTCAAGGCACGAGTAAAAATTAAACCCTTCACTGCAAAGTACCCGTCCAACTTTACTATTTAAAGGAAAAAAAAGATAAATCTAGTGGTTGGTTCACTAAGTATTACGGCTAGGTGGCGTTAGCCACCACCCGATTTAAAGGGTACAGCCACATCCATCCATCCATCCATCCATCCATCCATCCATCAGTTTTCGATGGCCCGTGCATTCGCCTGCTCGTGGCTACGTCCACCTCCTTCTCATGTCGTTTCCTAGGCTCAGCAACACGTGACAACATCCTACGATGAATTACTCACGGGTACCGATATCCTCACAGGGTCCCTCACATACCTGCTCAAAGCCCAGTTTAAGAATGCCTTCACCGTACACGCTGCATTGGACGTACACATCATGCGCCGGCTGATTAAGAAGCCCTCCTACAGAAATGGTCTCGCCAGGAAACGTCCCGTGCACCTCCTAGCAAACTCCTCTAACGTCATACACTTTGTGAATATGACGGTGTTTTTTATTGTCGGTAGTTTTTTGGGAAGGACCTTCGACGCAAAAATATTGGTCTGTATGTCAGACTCTATTTGTCCATTCGTCTGTTTGTCCGCCCTAACGGTATTCTAGCACCAAACGGTACCCTAAACGGCCGACCCCATCTGCAGCTCCCCCAATATTGCTCAAGGTTTAGCGTTCATACTTGTGTGATTGTCAATTAAAAAACAATCATTGCGCATACCTGAGACACCATAACAACACGTTAATATTCTGTATGTGTGTCTTTTTACCAGAAAAGGCATACATAAGAGATTCTAAGGACCGAAGCGCTTATCACGCTGCGCTGACCATGCAGCGCTTGCACGAAAAGGCCAGTGTTTCCAACGCTTTCCTAAGACGACACGGTGGTGGCACCTACCCGTCGCCTTGCGTTCTACACCTTATCGCCTCCGAGACAGGTGCGCACGCCGGGCGCTTCGTTTCGCTAGAGAACTGCCAGATAGCGCTCATGTCTCACGTGTGACGTGACTTGATGCGCTCGTTCACCTCCGCTGCACGCTCGAGGCACTCTAACGCCGCGCCTCGAGAATACCATTCACCGATTTTATTGTGCAGCACATAAAATAAACGTTTTGTTCATATCTCCAGACGCAGGACTATGGTCTTTCGATGACATTCGCAGTGTAACATGCAGATACGGGGCCATTTTTTGTACTATTATTTTTAGTGGACCAGTGATGAGTTGTGCTATTGACCCAATTTCTGTGACCCACATCCGTTTATGACGATTACAGTTCTCTGTATCAACTCGTAACGAATGATTTTCTAGACAGCTTCGCTGTTAAAAAAATAAAAATAAAACGCTGTTATGTGCCTAAAGGTTTTGCGATACATGCAGTTTTCTGACAATTCAAGACGTGCCTTCGCGTCAGTCATCAAGGGGAGTAGACAGCACCAGCAAATGCTCCAGTCGACTACTTAAAACATATAAATAATAAAAATAGCGATCAGATCAGCCGGCTCATTAGCGAATGTCAATGGGAAGTCAGCAAACAGTGTCTGCATGAAAAGAAAAAAAACTATTCTAACGCTGTCACGGTTCAACTGATGCTGCTAACTTGTTAAGTCATGCTACTAATGAACAAAGGAATCTAGGTGCTACTTTTGAACATTGTTAGGAAAATATACTTGGTGTTGACGATGATGCGGCTACTACTGCAGCTACTAAGAGGCACCTACTTCAAAGGATTGGTGCGTAGAAGCTAACACACGCTCTTATAGCAGCATCTAGAACATAAGTAGCAACCAGAAGCAGCAACTAGAACATAACCGCAGGGAAGAGACGAAGGAAGCATAAGACTATTATGAAGTGCATAATACATGCGCGATATGGAAAGCACATTGAAGTCCACACCGACCAAGAAGATGAAAGAAATCGTCTTCTGCGATGTCATTCAGTGACGCAATTTCGGAGAGGCCAATCGCTGAGAACACCATAAAAACCTTCATAAGTGCGCAATACGTTCAGGTTCATTTGGCAATTTTGGAATAGCCCGCTCTAATGTGGCCTACACGCCCACAAATGCGCAATTATTAAACAACAACAGCACATAGAGCAGCGACCTTATGCAATTTCATGTTTAAGCGAGCTCGAAGGTAACCACGATGAACGGGACAAGCACGGTAGCGACATCGTGTGTGTGGAGCGCCCAAGTTCATGTCATACAGTTGGCACCTCGGGCCATGAAAGCGTGCATACACCGAATCTCGAAGCTCGAGGACGGCACCGGAGGACGACGACGAGGAACGGGAAGGAACAGCGCGCATGCAACTTTGGTTTCGTTGCGCATGCAGCGCTCGCTGCTACGGCGAAACGGAAGCGGGAAATTGACGGTCTCCCCTGGTCATCGGAGGCGAGGAGAGGGGTGGTTGGAGGAAGCAAGGGGCTTCCCGGACGGCTGGTGCGCTACAACGGGACGCGGCCTTTCCTGCTAGGAAAAGAAGCAATATCCAGAAGGAAGAGGCCCCCTTCCCCACATCTAACAGCGCACCTGCCAAACAACCGAGACTGGAAGAGGAAGCGCGCGTTTCGCCGGTCGGCCGTGCTGCTATTGAACTTGGCCGAGGAAAGGACCTTCCTCCTCATCTCCGCTGTTGGCGTCGGATGGGAATTGAAAATAGAACGAGGAAGACCGTCGGTCCGCTGTGCCCTTCTGGGGCGAAGGGGGCCGACCACCGAAGCGCGTGGCCATATAACGCCACTTTCGGCCGAGCGGACGCGTTTGCATACACCGATACGGCCGCCGGGTTTCGCATTTCTTTAGTGGGCCACCCTCGCACTTTCCGTTCGCCCGCACAACCTCCTCGACTCGTCCTCAGCTGAAAGGTCGCCCTACAACACGTTCAGCACTGCACTGCCATGATTGCGCATGCACGCCATGTTTGGGTAACCACCACCGATAGATTTCAAAATTGTATAGCCCGAAATCGTACAAGACAAAGAAGAGACACGTATGCACAGTACTTTGTACGATTTCGCGCTACTACATTTTGAAGTTTACGAACCTACTAGTCCACTAGCGTATCTTGATAAACAATCTATAGGATTCAGACATTGTAATCAAACATCAAGGAATATAGTGAAAGCCTTTTACATTGAAAAGCAAGAAAAAAATCTGTCAGCCACCTGTATAGTGCATTACTTGGGATAGAAGTTCTGCCTCGGCCATCGCTACAAACATGTGACCACGGGCTATGTTATACATGCGCCATTGAAGGGTTTTGATCAGTCGATGAGCGCAGATCGAGTGTTTCTTGGGTCATTTTTTTAAAGAAAACTACACAAGTAGTTAATCGCGCTAGTGTTTGTGTTACTTTTGTTTGGTCCCCGTTAAGGTTAACGTGTTCCAGCCACGCCGACTCGCAGTTTTACTCAGCGTCATACTGTTCCACTGCTCTCCGTCCTGCTTTCTTGCCCCAGACATGAGGCACTCTCATCCGGGATTGAGTTCTCGAACGAGCGGTGCCTCCTGAACGGAGCCGTACGCCTTCCATATGCAGCATGGAGCGCTGCGAGGTCTGCATACGGGGAGCCGTCGCCGAGCTCTTCCAATTGTATGCAGGCGCGGTATAGCGCTCTTCGAAAAATCGTACTGGGGAAACGCGGAACTGTTGCACGGTTGTGAAAGCGAGCGCGCGGAAGCGGCGGAGTCGTTCATGGCGACCGGACCCGCCGGGCGTCAGGAGAGGAAAAGTCCGGCTCATTATTTACAAGGCTCGGCGAAGCTACGTGAGGTTATGTATATCGAACGACGTAGGTGGCGCACAGAACGAGCGAGAAAGAAACATCACGCAAGATGCTTCAGCAGCAGCGAGAAAGAGGAAGACGAATCTCAAGGAAACTGGCCAGTTATACACATATGCTCGTAAACGTATGAAAGAGTGAAGTACAGCCCTTTACAGTGCTAAGTTTAGAAATGGTAAGAACTACGAAATATGTCTTATGTTGTGCGATATATCTCAAATAGAGAACATCAACCGCCTATCCACAGACCTCGCACAATAGCTCTCTATTGCGTATCACACAACTCAATTGATAATTATCTTATATTTCACATGAAACTTAGGAATAAAAAAAAACTAACATGATGAATAGAGAAGTTGGGCACCTTTAGGGCCGCTCCGGCAACTTGTAATTTCTTAATTTAATGAACAAAGATATGGTTTAAACTCAGAGTAAGCTGTTTCTATCCATACCTAATATGTCGTATTATTTTCCAGAACTCGCTCATTCTGAAGTGAATTCTGCAATAATTTTTTTGTAGTGAAGTAACCTGCTGATACAACACTGCAAGTCTTCAAGTTACGTCAGGCGAATTTATGCATCGGTCACGTGGTTTATTTGTTGGGCGAGTATTGAAAACGACGTCAACGCACGCTTTGCCAAGGCGTTCCTTAGAGCAAACACGCCGAACAAACGGAAACATGAGACGGGGCTAAGCTAATTTTAACAGCACTTTAGCGCTTCACCGGCCTTCGTGGGCACAGTCGCAATCGAACACGTTTCTTTAACGCGGACATCTTAATACGTCTCTGCCGCAGTCACGGCTTCGCAAGACGCCACTCGCGACTTACAACGCAGCGATTCTGTCTGCGCTATATTTGAAAACCAAATCACGCAGTGTCTCATTCTGTTATGATTGATCGACTGCCACCCGTCCGGCAGGACTGCGAGTGAAATAAATGGTACACACAGCCGAGTTAAAGCGGCGATGCGGGCTGTTTGCACACCAAGCGCGGGTCCAGCCGCCGGCACCGTCCATTTCTGACGGGTCATCGGGTCCGTTAGGCCTGCAAGAGGTGCCCGTTGAGAAAGAATAGCGCATCATTGTTTCGCGACGTCGAATCGGGGTCGATCATCGTCAAGGCAGAGTGGAGCGGCAGGACCAGAAGCGGCGGCTTGAACTGCAACGGGGAGTACAGTTCCTGATGCGCGCAAAGCGGTTGTGCTCCACCCATGCTGCTCTCGTTTCCGCGTTGCCGTGCACTCGTAAGTGTCCGTGATTGCATTTGTCGTTATACTCTCGCCGTTCATCGCGAGGGGAGGCTTTGCCTGGCCTTGCCGCTGTGCAGCCGGAATCAGATCCTTTCTCGCTGAGAAGAACTCGTTGGGAGAAGTAGCTCGCGGGTGGTGACCTCCCCATTGGCTATGCCTCACAGCGTAGCAGATGGAAGCAGAGACGACTCTTGAAGCCATTCTGGCGCACATGCTCTTCGGGAACAAACGGTCGTCACCATTGGGGCGACCTTGGCCTCGAGGGACGTGAATAACACAAAAGGCATACTTCCATATTCGTTTGCTTGTTTGTTTCCTTGAGCATTCGTGTGGCTTGTTCAAAATAGCACAAAACAAGCTCTTCTGATCATGCCGGATAAAGCAGCTTAGCAGTGTGGTTTCCTGGGCCAGTTGGTACATAGAGCGTAGTGAAAAATTCCAGAAAGTTTCGATAGCAAGAAGAATTGTCTTGTGCGTTCCTGTCTTCCAGTGTTCTAGTTTGACACTATATGGCTGGAAGCCTTCATTACACAGATAAAGCATGTTCTTGACAAAGCTATCTTTCATGGAAGGCTCAAATTTTGTAGAAATCGTGCAATCTCTAGAACACTGAGAACATTTGCAAGAATATAAAATATGACAAGGACAAGACATTATCCCTTTTATATAACTGTTGGAGTTTAACGTTCATTATGAGAGACACCGTAGTGCAGGGCTCCAGAAAATTCGACCACTTGTGGTTATTTAACATCCACATAGAAGCCCAAGTACATGGGCCTCAAGCATTTCCGCCTCCATCGAAAATGCGGCCGCTGTGGCCGAGATTCGATTCCTCGACCTGCGGGTCAGCGACCGAGTGGCACTAGACCACCATGGCGGGTCACTACACATCTTAATCTACATAACTGTACAACACTCGCACGCAAGCTACCTTCTGTAGAACAATTATGGGTAGTACATAAAGCCTAATTATGTTTAGCTGTAAGACCACTGAGTGGTTAAAGTAACAAAGTTTCATTTATTAAGGCGGAAGCCTTTATACCTCATCAGAGAAAACATCGAGCTAGCGCCATCGCGAAACGATGCAAAAAACGTTGCGTGACTCGGCCAGTTCACGGCAATCCGGTGCCGCACCAATGGTGGTACGGATAGCAAGAAATCGAGGTCGGTGGGAAACACAAAGGCAAATGATTCCAAGATGTTCGCAATCTTATCCAACTCCATCAACAACGAAGCAATTAAAAGTATTCGACGCGGGCAGTCCGAAGTAATGAATGGGGCGCGAGTTCGAAGGGACGTGCTGAGAACAAAGCGAGGTCCGTTTGAAGAGTGCCCGCATCTTCGAGATTACACCTTGCATTACCTAACAGAAAACAACACGCTACGACAACAGGAAAAACTTAAACAAAAAAGAGAGAGAAGTCAAAGCATACGCGAAGACGTACTACGTGTGTGGGAAAATCTGCATACAATTTGTTCCGCCAGGTGGCATTCGCGAACACTGGCTGGTTGACAGGCGTCGCACGCGTATAGGCACAATGAGATGCGGAAGTGAATCTTCCACCAACCTGCGCTCTATTTAATAAAGAGTCCCGCAAAGGGGCGAAAACCGAAACCAGCGCACCGTGGGGGAAAATTACTCACAGATTCCCCGGGAGGCGAGATTAAACGATGACGATAGTTATAGCGCAAGAACAGAACGATGACAAAGAGACAAGAAGCGCACGAGCGCTCGTGTCCTTGGTGCCCTTGTCTCTGTGTCGTCGTTCAGTTCTCGCGCTATAACTATCGTCATGTCATACCAACTAGCCCAAACTGCGACACTGCGAGAATAAAGATGCAAACGAGCAACGAAAAAAGTGAAGCACGTGGTGTACGTTACGGTTCTTCCGTAAGCCTCTTCATGCCTGCATGAACCCCTCACTTTCCTGTAGTCTTCTGAGATGTCCACAAAGTCAAAGAAAATAGACAGAAGGTAGATGGAGCTCGCAGATTACGCCTTTTACGAAATGGCTCGAGGCAAGACAGTGGAAGACGCGATAGGTATCAGATGCCCACCCGAAGTCAGAGTGTGGAAATTCCCAAATATTTGATGCCGCGGAACGTCCCCGCGCTTTTCCGCTCTGAGGGGGCATTCAGGTACGATTGCAAGTGCGGCTGCGAGCACTTGAATTTTTTTATTACAGTATGGCCGACCTTACGTGCGGACTGTCATTGGGTCAATCGTGTCATCGCTTTGCATTTCTTTTTTTATCTCGTTCGAAAGTGGTTACTGTTTTAATAATAATAATAATAATAATAATAATAATAATAATAATAATAATAATATAATCTGGAGTTTTACGTCCCAAAACAGCCATATGCTTACCGGTTATCCTGGTCTGGTTAGCCTCTCTACCTTTCCTTCTCTACCATGTACTGTCTCCGTAGTGGAGGCCTCCGGAATTCGGATCACGTGGTGTTCTTTAACCTGCACTGACATCGCACAGTACGTGGGCCTCTAACATTTCGCCTCCATCGAAGGCAACAGCCGCGTCCGGGTTTGAACCCATGGCATTCTGGTCAGCAGCCGAGCTATTGATCCGCCATGGTGGCTCCGTAGCCATTGATCCACCGTGATGGACTCAGCACTGGTACGTACACGTAGTGCAGTATGTTAGCAAATGGTAACATATATCTAGTGAAAAATAGGCCTTGAAACACTTTTTTCAACATGGTCAAAAAGCGCTGTTCATCGGTATAGTCGAGGATTCTGAGAACACGCGAGCCAAACATTACAGCGTGGCATGCGATCTAGAATTCGAAATTAATTCTCATACGTCAGCCAAAAATCATTCGTTTTACTTTCTACAAATGCTGCCATTCACCCAAATGACCGTGCCATGTACACATTCTACCGCTCTTGAGCATAGCGAGTTGCATAGTTACTGTGGCCGCCGCAGGAGGCCGCCACCTTCCCGCTCGCTCGCTCGCTCGCTCGCTCGCTCGCTATCACGCTGAAAGTAACCCGAGGGTTCGAGCAAAAAAAAAAAAAGAGCGCGATGTCATAACACGCACCTGACGTGGCTTGTTTCCTTCGTGTCATCACTCCTTGCTTGGCTTCTAGCGCACTCGTCAGAACGAGAGAAGAGTGAAAGCAATTACAGCGTGCGGCGAATCTTGGTAACTGCGGTCGTACATGACTGATTTTAAAAGTTCATGCAGCGGTCGATTCGTGAGGGCATAAAGTCCTTCAATGAAGTCATTGGATGGTTATTTAGAAAAATTGTTCACTGCATTTTCAGCATTCAGAACCTCAAAATAGAACACAAATATTTCACAAATATGGTGTACGACTATGATAATTAACCGACTGCCGTCGGAGCTTGAAACCACAACGCTGACTTATGTATTCATGATTCAAGATAAAAATAAATAATCGACGTCATAAATTATGAGAGTCGTCGTAATGGGGAGTTTCGAAGAAATCTTTGTTGCAATATTGCTTGAATTGTACTTGAACAAAAAATAAAGGCGTGTACATCAAGCACAATAAATAAATAAGTAAATAAACCAACAAGCAAATAAATAATTAAATAAGCTTGTATGCGCATGATTTGTTCATCTCGTTCATATGGCCCTGCGTGTGCTGCAAAGCATAGCCTGCTCGTTTAACCGACGTAAAACGAAGCCGATGCCACTTAAAGCTTCATAACGATTGCCACTGATAGCCATTCCGACAGATCTGTGAGACAAATTTAGCACTCCATGACCTTGTGAATCACTGTGAACACGACTTGCGCAATACTTTTTAAAGTAAAAAAGCAGCGCAGCTCATTACTCGTTCTCAGTCATGAGACCTGGGAGAGCGCAAGTCCTATATCGCGTTTTCATATTGGCGGCTCTTTGAGTATAGAGGAGAGCAGATGCATGTGATGGGCCCATTGAGCGCAACAAGGAAAAAATACCGCTCCAGCGAAGTGCACTGTAAATTAATTCAGATCGGCCCTACGCGTTTTGACACGTGCCGGTCGGTAACTTGTCAGCCGCGAGTCAACGCCTGCCATGCGCGTTTGAGCAACTCGCTTTGTACACTTTTGTGGTTGTTGGACTCTTTCGTTGTTGCTGCTGTTTGGTTACAGCGCCCGGCGAACGACATCGTCCCGTCACCATCGCACTTTAATACGGCTCACGTTAAGCACGGCTACACAAGCAGAAATGCGCATCCATATTACGCCAGAGCGCTAGACAGATGCGCCGAATAAATTTGCGTGTGGCTGGCACGCGCGTATGACATTACTTGCGTCTACTATAAGGTGTATCTTTTCTGCGCGTATATGTGCGCATACATTTGACTGCGTAATAGCTCGCCAGGAATGTTGGGAGGCATGTATATGTTAGTTCACTATAGTGCTTGTCGACTTGTCTGATATGGACTTTATTTTGACTTGGAACTGTGTAACCACACAAGAGCAAAACATTCTAGGTTAGGCCAAACAAAAAAAAATGCAATCAATAGCTGTTCACCTCTAGGATTAAAAAGCCCTGAAAATGAACACATGGAGTTTTCAAGCGATCATTATTACACTTAATGCACGAATATCTTTGTTTGTTGTTTGTTTACGTATTACGCACCGCTTGTGGTTTTATGTAAACATTTTATGCCAAGGCAAGCTGTCGAATAAAAAAAATTGTGATATAAAGCTTGGTGCCTTCAATGTTCAATTTAACAGACATTTCTCGATTACAGTCTTATTCAGCCGTACTGGTATGGTAGATTTCCTTTTGTTATGTCGGGCATGCTGTCTTATTGCACCGCTTATACGTATTGGTTACGTATGGTTTGATAAAACCGGGCTACTTAATGAAGACCATGCCTCATGCACGATCATCCTAATCATTCGGCAACGACGCACAAAAGATTGATTGATTGATATGTAGGGTTGAACGTCCCAAAACCACCATATTATTGTGAGATACGCTGTTACGGAGGGCTCCGAAAATTTTGACCACCTGATTGAGTGATTGATTGATTGATTGATTTGTGTGGTTTAACGTCCCAAAACTACCATATGACTATGAGAGACGCCGTAGTGGAGGGCTCCGAAAATTTCGACCACCTGGGGTTCTTTAACGTGCACCCAAATCTGTGCACACGGGCCTACAACATTTCCGCCTCCATCGGAAATTTAGCCGCCGCAGCCGGGATTCGATCCCGCGACCTGCGGGTCAGCAGCCAAGTACCTTAACCACTATACCACCGCGGCGGGGCAATTTCGAACACCTGGGTTTTTTTAACGTGCACCCAAATTTGAGCACACGAGCCTACAGCATTTTCGCTTCCATCGAAAACGCAGCTGCCACAGCGAGGATTCGATACCGCGACCTGCGGGTCAGCAGCTGCGTACCTTAGCCATGGGACCAGGGCGGCGGGGCGACGTACTAAAGAGGTGAAGAGCATATGTTTGAGTGAAAATCACCTAATGTGAGAAAAAGAGGTCACTGTTCCTACATTTGCAATCAAGTAAGGAATACAACGCAGCCAATCCCTCAATTAAACCGACATAACGTTATGCTTATTATAAAGAAATAAGGTTACGAAGAGCCTACTTGAGGTACACAAAACAAATTCACTTCGCCGATTATCTTTGTGTTATAGCCTCTCGGTTTCGGGTTGCTTTCTGAACATCATCATGATGACGATCAGAAAGAGCAATTGATAATTATAACTGCTTTGCGCTCGCCAATAAATCCCGCTTATCATATTTAAGGACAATCTGAGATCACGGCCGCCTAGTGAGAAGGAAAATACCAAAAGAGTAACTCAACCTAGTTTGGCGCGAAACACATATCCCTCCATCAAGTATAGTCATCTATCTATCGTAAGCCAAGTACTCGTGTCAACCCACACGCAAGAATTCAGTCCGCAGCAGCTAACCTAAATGAAAACTTTCCTAACCTATATCCCAAAACTACCTATATTCACCTGCTGCCTCCACTCGCCTGCTGACGCAAAGCCAGCGTCACACCCGCACCGCCCCCAGCATCTCGAGGAGAAACAAATCGTATCGTCGTGTTTCGACGAAGCCGCAGGGTTGAAGATGCTCTTGCACCGCGGTAGCGACTGTAACAGCTGATTCGCAGCTGGAACAACACAGCCCGGTGATCGGAATCATGCTCCATGTAGCGAAGGTGGCCCCGGTAGATCTCAGCAACGGCCGAGCAAAAG
This sequence comes from Rhipicephalus microplus, assembly GCF_013339725.1. Taxonomy (NCBI): domain Eukaryota; kingdom Metazoa; phylum Arthropoda; class Arachnida; order Ixodida; family Ixodidae; genus Rhipicephalus; species Rhipicephalus microplus. The sequence continues at coordinate 96,243,791 of NC_051167.1, forward strand.
TCGGCCATCTCACAGCGCAAAGCACGTTCGGCGATGCGTGCGAGCTGCTGCTGCTGTTGGTGGTGGTTCCCCTCGCGAGGTCACGGAAAGGGCGCTCCACCCGCTCTGGAAGCGAAGAAAGGGAGCAGGAAGCGGCGAGGTGCTGCGCAACGCTACGTGGCCACCGTCCTACGGCGCGCACACTCGATTGTGACGCGACACAGAACACCCGTAGTTTTCGTTCGAGAAGCTCGGTTATGCATTTATTTCCCCGACATGCTGGGCGTGAATCCCTTCCTCTTCCGTCTTCTGTGCCTATATTGTATTTCAATATGATTGAGAACGTGCACGCTTCCTACATAGGAGCATTGCAGCATACAGCCCGGAAAGCGCATGGAAGTTATCTTTATATATAGAGTCGTTACGCCCGCGAAGGCGATGCCGTCTGGCTGTCGTTGATCTATAGAGACAATAGTTTCACATTGCGCAAACGGTACAAGGCTAGTGATGAAGTGCATGTGATATGGTGCACGGTGGCTGTCACCACTGAGTACTAACGCTGCAACGTAGGTGGTACAACTCTAACTGATGTTAAAGCATGCTCGGCAAGCAAAGGGGACCTTTTTAAATCACCGTTATGATTGATTGATTGATTGATTTGTGGGGTTTAACGTCCCAAAACCACCATATGATTATGAGAGACGCAGTAGTGGAGGGCTCCGGAAATTTCGACCACCTGGGGTTCTTTAACGTGCGCCCAAATCTGAGCACACGGGCCTACAACATTTCCGCCTCCATCGCACCGTTATGCACGATGATAATTCAGCGTTAAGCGAATAAGTGCTAAACAGCTTAGCAGCGCGATGTGCAAGGTCCTCATTATCGCAGTTTAAAGAATTGTAGCATAAATTTCGTGAAGAAATTTGATGGAACGCCTTAAAGACTTTACGCATATTCCGCCAGTCCCATAGCATTGTTCTTCTAGTGTTTCTTATTTTTTGCTATCTATTTTGTGCGTATTAACCAGTCCAGTTCCCCATCTTGTCCCACCACCAGAATCGAGGACCAATACAATTAATTTATTGTAGAGTGGAAATCTTAGCAATGAAAAGCCATCTGTTCCCCTTGTGACCGAATGTTTGGACATCAGCACCTGTATCGTGTGGCGTGCGTATACCATTAATGGTGGAGTGAAAAGACGTCGTGCGGTCGAGACCTCAAGAGAGTAAATGAACTTGGCAGGGCCTTGTCCGGAGTGACCGATGACCTTGTCCGGATGTTTTGAGCTGGGAGCAGTGAACTTCGGGGTTGTGCTGTGAACTCGTTTGTTTCCGAGTAGCACGTGCATGCGCTTAATCTCGGCTTTATAACTTCCGCTACTCTCTTATTTGCCAGAGTCGGTAGTCGACGGCTGGTTCCTGCACACGCCCATATAACGGCACTACGCAAACGATTGTAGTTGAACGAACTGGAGCGGAGGAGTAACAAGCGAGACGACCTATTCCAATCCCGAGATCATCTCATAAAACCCCCATCGATTCAACATTTGCTTTATCGACAACTCCGCAGTTTATATAGTTTCAGTGACGGAAGATTCGGAGCAGTTCATATACAGCATTTCGTTGCTTATTTGCACATTTGCAAGGCATTCCCGAGGAATGGGGACATCTGTAGGTGGCGCTATCTCTCGGTACGTGGCAGGAATGGCGTCCTGCCATAGGCGAAAAAAGCTATCTGACGAAACAAGCTAGTTGTCAAAAACGACTCCCGGTTGCATGCTGTTGAGACCCACTGCACCATTCTGGTAAAGTCCCAGTATCGCACTACAAAGCTCGTAGGCTTCCCAGTACAATTGAACACCGCCCACTGGCCACACATATGGGCCCATTGTAAACGACTTAAACACTTCGAAAAGCCACACAGTCTGCAGTGCGGCAATGCAGTTTCACCAGAATGCTCTTGTGGGTCTCTGCTACATATAACCGGGAGTCAGTTTTTGTTAAGTATTTTTTTTCCTTAGATATGATTTTTCTCGCCTATCCACCACTCAGTTGCGGTAGGCCACTACTGTCGCTGGTAAGAAGTGGCGCCACACACCCATGTCTCGAAATCCTGGCTAGTGAGGAAAGTATTTCGAGGGATTAACAAGATTGCGCTAGCACTTACAATTCTGATAAGTAACTTTGCTCCCGATGTATTACCGATGCACCAGTGCCACATCAGGGATCACGGTTTTACGTTAACATGAAGGACCCAGGTGAAATTGTTACGGAGATGAAGTAAAGGAAGAGGAAAAACTACCGGCAAGAGTACAATGGCTGATTGGCACACTCGCACGCCTGTTAGCTGCTTGTGCCCCTCTTCCTTTACTTCATCTCCGTAAAAATATCAACAATATCTGGCGTTTTACGTCCCAAAATCATGACGCGAATACGAGGGGCGCTGTAGTAGAAGGCTCTGAAAATTTCGGTCATCAGATATTCTTTAGCGTGCACTGACATTGCACAGTACACGGGCCTCTACTATTCCGCCTCCAGGGAAATGTGACCGCCGCGGCAGGGATCGAACGCATGACCTTCGGATCAGCAGCCGAGCAACGTAACCACGACAGACCTACGTGAGCCTCAGACAGTGCTTTTGTTGCCGTTTTTTTTTTCGAAAAGGTACACCGTATTAATATCGATTAATTCATACTAGGCGAAAATCCACGGAGGTTTCACCATTATATGGCCTCTCCACACACTGTGTATAAATTTGTGGCACACGCTTTTGGTAGAGTTTTGTTTTTCCGAAAACTTCCCGAAAACCAGTTTGAAGAGTTCTCGACCACCAACATAATGAAGGAAAGCAACATGTCCGAAGGCTTATACCACAAGTCTAGTGACCTTGCACTAACAAAAGCACAAATATACACTAAGGCACATTAACTTCAGAAAGTCAGAACTGAGAAGTAAAAAAAAATCGTAATGTGCGCGTGGGCAGAACTATCTACATGAAATCAAAAACACTTCAGGTGTTCAAATATCAGTGTATCATGGCACAGACAGAACAAGATGAAAAGCGTTTGTCTATGCACGACGCTGTATGACTTTTTGATTGATTTATCACGTCGCCAAATTTTCTATATTTTTCATGTTGGACCAGCAACTAGCGATATCAGTCTAAATATGCCGAATATATTCTTTCTGCTTGTCTGAACAAACCTCATTTTGTTCTCGAGAAAGAGAGGGAGAAAGCTCTTTAACGAAACAAAAAGGCAGCGAAGTGAGGAAGAGTGTTCTTAGCGGCATCGCCATCGGCATGAGCTCGTGGTTGCTGCGCTTGGCAAGACGGTGCTGACCGCATCTCGTTCTGCGGTGTTCTCTGCCAATAAGCCCCTTAATAAGTGGTTGAGATGCTGGGTGGAGGAGCTTCGCCCTAGGGGTGCCAAGTCTGAATGAAGTACGTATATAGCTGGGCAGCCTTTTTTTTTGTTTCTTTTCTGTTCTCCCTCTCTATTCTCCTCTTTCTCCTTCGCCCAGTATTTTCTCTGTGATTTTTCCGTACTTTATTTCTATTTATTTCTTCCCCTTGTACCTGTTTCCTCTCTCTATTTTTAGTCCTACATTATCTCTTTATCTTTCCTTCAATTTGAGGAGGATGTGAAGTTTTGAAAATTTTATTTGAATATACTGCACGCTCAGTCAGCCCTGCGAGGGCTGATTGGAATTTATTCATGTTTATAACCACGTAGGTACTTAACATGTAAAAAAAGGAATAAGGGTGGGATAAAATAATATAGCTTTCGCTCTATCGCTTTCTCTTTTTTGATTATTTTTATACGTGGTTTCACCTGCGTCGCGCCAGACCAGAGGCGCTGGCCAGACGCACTACTTGTTTTCTTTGCTGTTGATACGAGACGAAGGACACTTCTCCATGGCGCAAGCACGCACTTAGTATATGCTACACATGGAGCGTTACACCGAGCGTCGACGATAACATGCAACACACGACAGCACACGACAGTCTGGCACTCCTAACTTCTCCGCACTTAACACAGAATTTTGTTCTGATCTGAATAATAGTGCTTATATATGAATGCAACATCTCTTTCTAAGTATATTATGTGTTGATATGCTTTCCAGAAACATTATGAATGAATGAATGAATGAATGAATGAATGAATGAATGAATGAATGAATGAATGAATGAATGAATTGCATTCGCTAATGCCGTGGGTGCGTCCTCTTTCGGTGCTATCCATGGACCACGCCTGCATAAAAGAGAAACCTTTCCACACGTGGTCAACTCAGCTTCACTGGTTATCCAGCTCTCGAACGTCGCACGAAGACAACACGTGCGGCTATCGCAAAGGGAAACGAGGCATTAACTAAGAATCGGCGAACCGCGCGCGGGTTCCGAAATAGACACAGATGTAAACGACCTCTTTTTAGTTTTTTTTTTCTCGTCTCACTGATTTCCCTTCTCCGTAGGATTGTTAGTTCCGCTGCCATGCGCGTCCTTTAGTGGCGGCTTCGAAGGAGCTTCCGGTGTTACGGTCTCCGGTAAATAGCCAAAACGGAAGTAAGTTCGATATCTTAGAGTTAGCCACCGTGCGTGCTACCGTTATGTTAGCACGGGGAAAGTTCTTCTACTGTGCCGGCTTGCTTTTTCTTCCGCGGCTGTGACGCCTGGCTGCACGCATCCAGCCGGATACTTCGATAGCCAGGAACTATATACCAACATTCGGCGCTGATGCAATAAGCACATCGCCGCGAACGAGCTACGCCACACGACCGACGGCGTTAATCCGGAACTATCTATATAAGATGTTTTCAGGTTGTCCGGTATTCCGGTATCCGCAAAAGGGTTAACAGAATAGCGGTCGATAGAACCGACATCTTGCCACGCTTTGTGCAACCACAACTATAGGCAAGTTTGTTTCTTGTAGTCTATAGTCCCCTTGGGGTAAGTTTTAAATGTGTCCATTCAGTCGACATAAGGGCACAGCCGTGAATTTGCACCACCAGGGAAGTAAAATACACTGGGTTTCTGTTATAACCATTACCTGGCTCATCTCGGCTCTAAAGCCCCTATACTTACTCGGCTCCGCCTGACAGCGCCACCTATCCGACCTCTCACGTTTACGGCTACGGATATTAGGTAACGCAAAAAAGCTTGAGACAGACTGAAACTCTCTATAAACTTATGCGTATATAGCCGGTGCACTCGTGGTGCCACTATTTCCAGTCGTTCATGCATGTAAACCTTCTCTGTTATCAAAGACTTGCTCAAGCGCTGATTTCAAAAAAAAAATATACTAAGTACGAGTGTGTTATCTAACCAAAACCACTAACATCAGTAAGTACAAACTAGGCACAATCATGTACGAGTAATATACGAGAGCTACGTGGTCCTTGACCATACAGTTTCCACCAGTGAAGGAAGGTTGCATGGGGCGGGGCCCCCGAGATGGCGCCATCGTCGGAACGGCAGCGCGTCTATCTAGGTGGTCTCCACGTGGGCACGCAGCCGCATTGCCCCGTACACACTGCAGCGTCATGCGCACTGTGACGCACACAACTTCTTGTCGCCGCTCGCAGTCTCAGCAGAACCAATAAAGCGCCACGCAAAAGAACATGACCTGTTCAACATGGGCTTCTTTCTATGCTAGCGATCCTGGGCCTTCTGTGGGTAGAGACAGAAAAACCCTTTGGATAAATCCCGACTGTTCAAGTGCAACATGCTACGTCACATACATTCGAATTAAACGTTTAGGAACCAAACTGTTCAAGCTCTGACGATGTCCGCAGACGCTGTTGCTGTAGCTTACCGTCGGACCAAAACACGCGTCACGGCCGCTGAGCAGGTGCTACATATACCGTACATATATGTCTGGAGCGTTCGTAGCGCGCACATAACTTTAAAACAGGCCGAACACTATCTATCTATCTATCTATCTATCTATCTATCTATCTATCTATCTATCTATCTATCTATCTATCTATCTATCTATCTATCTATCTATCTATCTATCTATCTATCTATCTATCTATCTATCTATCTATCTATCTATCTATCTATCTATCTATCTATCTATCTATCTATCTATCTATCTATCTATCTATCTATGTCTGTCTGTCTGTCTGTCTGTCTGTCTGTCTGTCTGTCTGCCTGTCTGTCTGTCTGTCTGTCTGTCTGTCTGTCTGTCTGTCTGTCTGTCTGTCTGTCTGTCTGTCTGTCTGTCTGTCTGTCTGTCTGTCTGTCTGTCTGTCTGTCTGTCTGTCTGTCCGACCGTCCACCGACCATAAATCCATCCATACACCCATGCGTCCATACATCCGTGAATCTGTCGGTCCGTTTATCCAGTACTAGTCGGCGACTTCAACGTATAGACAGTATGAACATTAAGACGTAGCCTCGCTCCATCATTAGCAATTTAACTGGTTATGGTTTCCAACTGGCACCTGCTGCTTCTAGTTATGCTGGTGATGGTACCCGTTGGCGGCCAGTTGAGCTATAACTGGAACCAACTGTTTCCAGTTAGTTCTCAGCTGAACCTGTTGGCCTGCATCTGGGACCAGTTCATACCAGCTAATAATGCCAGTTGATACCAATTGTTTTCCCAAATGCACATTTTACCTGTGTGGACCAAAAAAAAAACTCTCTTGAGAGATAGTTATTTGTCATTTTAAGTACTTTGGATCATTTTCAAAACTATCCGCTACCCTGTCATACGTACGCGAGCGGCAAACAAACTTGCAAACGGTTCACCAAAGCACAAAATTGCACTTTATCAAACAACAGCCAACCCCCCAATCTTGTCCTGTAGCATCGAGCCAAGCATACTATCAAACCTGCAGTCTGAACTCATCACCCACGTATCGAGGGCTATGATCTCTGATTCGTCACGCGAGACCGCGCACAATAGTTTATTACGCCTGGGACCGGCAGAAATATCGAAAGGGATTACACGGCCCGAACAAAACGCATCAATCGTCACCAGCGTGCATGGTCAAGTGGTTGAGCTTTTCCGAACGGGCTGGGCGCGTCTCGACCGCTCTTGTCGTGGGCACGCCGTGCTCTTGTGGACAGGAAAGGAGGAGACGTGCCCCGCCCGATTATTCTGGCGTCCTTAATCCAGAGCCGCTCTATACTACTGTACAGTGAAAGGAAACGAGCGCCCCGGGCGGCGGCTATACGCATCGCGCTCACAACTCACGACGAGCTGCAGCGCGGTTCCGAGAATTGCAGCGCAGTAATGTGTCGATGTGCTCAAACGCGACCCGTAAACTGCCGGTGTATGTACAGTCGCAAACAATGTGTAAGGGAACACGGAGATCATGTTTAATCAACTTTTTTTCTTGTAATGTCCCGTCACGATTGCGTTACCTTTGCGCCTGAACATTCAGCGCTATGAACAGTTTTGCGAATTGGGAACTGCGTTAGCCACTATGAGATTTAAAGGCTAATTTCAGTGTTCCCGCTCGTATTGCTCATAGCTAAGCATGTTTGCAACAGAAAAAATAAACTGCAAGCGTTCAAACGCAACAGTGGTTACCTGTTGAGAAACTGCCGCTACGAGAGTGGCCCGCGACGACTATCTGCCCTGCCTCGAGTCTTCCACACTTCCCGTAGTGCGGGTGCGTGAATCTGCGGAAAACAAACAGAGCCTTTGAATATTGTGACTACAATATGGTAGACTACAACGGAAGGTTACACGACATCATGATAACGAAAGCGTGCTGAATGGTACAACACACGCCACACCTTTCACCGACCTTTGGCACTCCTCCTATACTTTTCTCCTCCTTCTTTACCTCCCCTTCCTCCATCCCCGCGTGGGGTAGTGTAGGTGCCTTTATGTGAAAGACAATAACAGCTCCGTGCTTTTCTCTTTTCATTTCCCTTTCAAGAACCTCTACAGAATTCTCAGTGGAACAGAGTCGCCACTTCCGAAGCCCTTGGCTCTTGATGCAAGCGCAATGGCGACACGTGCGACAGAGTGGGTAAAAGTGGGTGGAAACAAATTCGTAGCTATTGATGTAAAATAAACCCGTAATAAACATTGCACGTAAACAGCCGCACATAAACACGAAGTTTGCATCTATAGATATTGGTTTCCCAAAAAGAAATGATAGCCAACCCGCCACGGTTGTCCCCTTATTGGCTAAGTCGTTAGCCTGCTGACCCTCAGGTCCCGGGATCGAATCCCGGCCGTGGCGTGGGCATTTTCGATGGAGGCGAAAATGCTTGAGGACCGTCTGCCTACAGATTTAGGTGCACGTCAAAGAACCTCAGGCGGTCGAAATTTTCGAAGCCCTCCAATACGGCGTCGCTCATAATCATAATGGGGTTTTAGGACGTTAAGCCAAACAATCAATTACAGGTAACTAAAACATATATGCCGAAATCAAGTGAACGAGCCGAAGAAACGCATTCACTTGAATAAAAGCGAAAGTAGATAGCCTTAGAATAACGTATACACGCCAATTTTGCGGGCGTTGCGGGCGTAACGTTGCGGGCGTAGCGTTGCGGGCATCACTCAACGCGAGCCCGCAAGAGGCTAGCGTACGACGCATGCGCAACGCAAACGCAAAGTTCTGCGCTCGCTATTCTAAAGCTCTCTAGTACGATGCGTTGCGAGCCGCGATAGATTCCGAATGGTACTTCTTCAGAAGCTTACTTCGTTCATCAACGAAAACTTCGAACAGACCACGATCAAGGTGGAAATATATTTACGGGTGCCCCGGCCGGCTCTCACACAGCAGCCCTGTTCATTGACATGTACTTGTTACTTTGACAAAGGCTGGTCCACCAGCCGAAACGTCAGCAAATATACCGTGCAAAACCAACGTGCGTGCGTCCTACTCTATTTTTCTTTATTCCATCGGGGCCAGCGTTACTTCCTTGCTGTATATATATATATATATATATATATATATATATATATATATATATATATATATATATATATATATATATATATAGATAGATAGATAGATAGATAGATAGATAGATAGATAGATAGATAGATAGATAGATAGATAGATAGATAGATAGTGGGAGTAATAATTCAATGGGCCAGTTAGTCTTCGTGAAGGTATGGGATTTAACACAACGGGAGCGTTGTCAAAAGGATAAATATATTTATTTTCCAACAGTTTCGGGAGGGGTCCTCCCTTCATCAGGAAGGGAGGACCCCTCGTATGAAGGGAGGACCCCTCCCGAAACAGTTAGGAAATAAATATATTTATTCTTGTTGACAACGCTCCCGTTGTGCCATAACCCATACCTTATATATATATATATATATATATATATATATATATATATATATATATATATATATATATATATATATATATATATATCCAAGTCACGGGGGTTAGCCGATTATCTCCGAGCATGCTCCTCTAACATCATTGACCTCATCACTTTTATTTGTCAAGCACCATGAATGAGGTGGTTGTACAGGTAGTGTGCTATGTGGGATTTGAGCGTGTGTTTTGTCCGGCGCTTTGCGCGTTGTCGGCTCAACGAAGCATCACTCGCATAAGCGTGGCGGCTTCGTGCGTATCGTCCGTACCTTATTAGATGCGAAGCAGGTTTTGATCGGGGCTTGTTCCTTGTCCGCAGTCGTAGCCCCCGTAGTACCTTGGAGAATCCGCTAGATGTCTGTGTGGTAGACGGCTCGCTACACTTCGGTGCGTGCTCCGGAATGAGTGCTAGCGCCGCTGCGCTGCTCTTTATAGTAAAAACACTTACTCCTCTCTAACTTACCCACACAGCGTAATAGTAAGAACGAAGGCATGAGCATGAGTGCGGTGGAGGCAACGGCTCGAAAAGAGGCTGTGTGCGTAATCATGAACGTCTACGGTGATAAATAAAGAACACCCCTTAACAGAACTTTGTCCACCCATGGTTGCTTCGCACGCTATTTAGGGTTCCCTTCGCGGGGAGATATGTCGATTCTTTTTCTCATTTAGTTATGAGCTATTTAGTGGAATGACATTTCACATAAGTTGACCTAGATCGTGAAATGCGTCGATAACCTCTCCTGTGATTGCAGACTGCTTTGTCTGGCACTCAGCCGACATGCCCTCGCCTTTCACGATGAAACGATTTACAATAAGGTTGTCAAAGTGAAACTCTCGAGACTGCTGTCTTGCTAGTTTGGGCTGCGTGAGTTTTCAGTTTTCGGCTATCGTGCGTGTCCGACGTTGTGTCACATTTTTTTTTTCATCTGCAAAATATTTTAGTGTATACTGCAGGTACACCATAATGCAAATAAACAAGCTTGATTCCGCCATATTTGTTGGTCATCTTCCTTTTATCACGCACACACAAATGACGAACCATGAAGATGTACTAAAACAGCGTAGTTATCAGAAGCATGAAAAAGGCCAGTGATTGGTGCAATTGCACGACGTCGCTGCTGTTGTGGTGCGATATTTTATTTTTTTACACATTTGGTGTCCCCATGATTCGTATGATGGTGCAACGGGCCGCGAACATTTGATACATAGACTTCTATAGAAGTTAAGCTACCAGTTTACATATACCTTGGCATCATCATCATCATCAGCCTGACTACGTCCACTGCAGGACAAAGGCCTCTGTCATGTTCAGCCAGTCAACTTGGTCCTGTGCTTGCTGCTGCTTATTTATACCCGCAAACTTAATCTCATCTGCCCACCTAACCTTCTGTCTCCCCCTAACCCGCTTTCCTTCTCTGGGAATCCAGTTAGTTACCCTTAATGACCAGCGGTTATCCTGTCTACGCGCTACATGCACGGCCCATGTCCATTTCTTCTTCTTGATTTCAGCTATGATATCCTTAACGCCCATTTGTTCCCTAATCCACTCTGCTCTCTTCTTGTCTCTTAAGGTTACACCTACCATTTTTCTTTCCATTGCTCGCTGCGTCGTCCTCAATTTAAGCTGAACCCTCTTTGGAAGTCTCCAGCTTTCTGCTCCGTAGCTAAGTACCGGCAAGATACAGCAGTTATATACCTTGGCAGTACATTGCAAATAAAGTGGTTACAGCAGTGATTCACAGGATGTCCCCGAGTCGACGTGAACTAAGCCGTTGCCTTACACGCTCACACGCTACTGATGCCATGGAAGCGACTGCTCAGTAGTACGGGTCATAAAACACTACAAGAGAGTTTCTTTTATATCACTATCATTATTATCATAATTATCATCATTATCAGGCTGTTTTAGTTCACTGCAGAGCGAAGGCCCCTCCCGGTGATCTCCCATTTACTGTATCCTATGTGAGCTGATAATATATACAGCTGTAAATAATGTTTGAATTCAACTGCCCACGCTTCGCCTTGTGTCAAACCATTCTTTTAATTCTTCTGTACCGCGGGTGCATCCACATCCCCCAAAAAGTTGTCTTGCGATACGAACGTCTCTGCTCGGCTACTTCTCCGACAGAACCGAACGGAGTATCTGCCGAACAAACGAAAGAAAACATGAAACTACTGTAGTGGCACCATAGTCGGCTACTGCCGGTTTATCCAGCTGCTCACCCTCCGCAACGCTGCCACAAAAGCATCTGGCGCACTCGAAATACCGAAGGCGCAGAGCCATAGCACGTCACTGCACTATTGTTTCGCACCAAGGTTGGCCCGCTGTTTGCTCACGGCGTGCTGCTTTGTTAATGGATCGTACTTCCTAATCGGGACCTTCCGAACGCGAACGGCAACCGGGGGTGAAGCGATTGAAAAAAGAAGAGAAAAACAATAAAGACCAGCGGACAAGCAGCAAGTGTTGCAAACACCGCAAGAATAAATAGGACAGCAGCGTGTCCAGAAAGGAGGGGGCGCGCGAGAGCGGTAGCTAACGAAAAACAATGGTAAAGAAAACACGAGCCGACTCGTTTTCTTCCTGGCCTTTCATCCCTCTTGCGCCCCGGCGTGGCTCGCCCTTCCTCGTGCTGCATCTTTCGGCGGCGTGGCCTTCCTAAAGCCTCCCGTGATGCACCGTGGCACGCTCCTTGCCCGACACTGAAGGTCCTTCCTCCCGGAGCCTTCAAAAGCATCTTCTTCCACGCCGATCTTCAGCTGGACGCCGTCGTGAAAAAAAAAAAAACAACAAAAAGAGCACGTCCGCGAGAAAGCGCGGCGGTGTGGTCCGGCGGCAGACTCGCGTGGCCGGCGCCGCCCTGTCACGAGCCGAGCACCGGGCGCGGCGCTTCCTGCAGCCGAAGTTTAGAGAATGCCTTCCGGGGACACACGACTTCAGAGACTCCATTTTGTGCTGCCCCCCAGTTTTCTTGAAACAGAAAGCGTTATTCGTAAAGAGACCGCTACTAACTGACTGCTAAAGTCCTTGTAAGACTGTCCGCCCCGTTGGTGTAGCTTCGAATCGCCCAAGACGAATGCTTAAAGGAGCCTGTGAGTCTTGCATTTCGTGTCCTTCTTCATTTTTCTGGATTTACCGAAGGGTGGCGACCCGACACTAATATTCGCACTAAACGCGTGACAGCGTACACGGTGCGCACTGATTTTGACCATTCGGCGCCCACGTGACGCCACACGCGTTGGCAGGACGCGCGCAGCCCGTGCGCACGGCACGCAACACAAAAGACCTTGGTGGTTCCACAGACACGCACCTTTCACGCTTCGGGAAGCGCCCTTAAAAGAAAATCGCTCCCCGATCGGGCACCGCCACCATTTCCAGCCACCGCAGTCCTTGGCGCTTTCTTCGTGTCCAGCGGTTCCTGCGCCGGTGTGTCTCCGGGTCGGTCGCCGAAATGGCGGGAGTACGACGGATTGTTGCTCGGCACCTCTCGCCTCGACATCTTGCCGAGAGGGGGCGTGTGTGAACGCACCGAGTCGTGAGACGACAGCGCTGCCGGTACTTTCTTTGCTTCTGCGGGGGCCGAGCTATGGCTGTGACAGGTCGGGTTGCGTGAGACGCTAAGCGTTGCGTGTGCGAGAGAGCGGAAGCTATTAGCGGACACAACAGCTCACGTAACGGTAGAAGAGTGATGTCCCACTTACACTTGTGTTGATCGCTTACAACTCACTCGATTCGCATGCCGTGACGTCGCGGAGACGATACTTTGTACACAAAACGGCAAGTTCTAGGTTCGCTTCGGTTCGTTTTTTTTGTGTGTGTGTGTGTGTGTGTGTGTGTGTGATGGAGTGCTTCTACGATTATTACATTTCACGTCACAGGCTCCAATTCCGGTTTCGGCACACAGTAAGTGAAAAAAAAAAAAAACTTATATGTGGGAGTAAAATGCTCGTCCTTTGGCGAGACTCCGTTTGGAGTTTCTTATGCTCCATACCTACGGAGTAAAGGTCTTACCCCGGCTGGCCGGAGTTATTTCGTGGCGCCTCTGGAGTATTTTACATATTTACTCTACACGGACAGCAATTTGGTGAGGTGAATCAGGAGTATTTTTAATTATTCTCTGAATCGCCTAAGTTATTATATTCGAGTCATCCCTCACTCTGATTTATTTGTTCATGCCTATCCAACTTTTCAAAATGAATATATGTTGCTATAAATGTACGACTCATTATCCCACAAGACACAAAAAGCCGAATTCATGTAGTAGTGTGCCAAAAAAAAAAATGTTGCCTTGAGGCAAGCCCTTGACGTCCCCTCATAGGAGGCTTAGGCCCGGCCACCTATAAAACCTGCTGGTTTCTTATAATAAAGTTTATTCCTCCTCCTCCTCCTGGCTCACGTCTGCCGCTCCTGCTAACCGGCGCCAGGTATGGAAAAGAACTAGTAGTATAAACTTTGTGGAGCGGTTTGGAGGCACGCGTTCACAAAGCTAACTTTGTGCAGTCAGTCAACATTTGTTTGAAATAGCAATTTTGTTAAGCCATTTCTCGTGTGAATGGTTTCGGTAAATTTCACAAACTGGCCTTAAACTTGTTCTACTATGTTATCGCAAAACATAAATTCGTTCATAGTACAATAATGGTTATAGAACAGAGAAATAAAGGTTGTTTTCACCTACTCATCTGCCAAATACCACACCGTCCTGATTCACTTCTGGCAACCGGTTTCTCCTGTCGAAATTCAAGGCAGTCATCTCCGTACTTCGGAAAGGGCCGAGTGCTGGTTCTAGCGCTATTGAACAAATGCTCGTGACCTCGCCGCACTTCGTCCGCAAGTCACTCTGGTACATACTTAAACAGCGTCGACAAAATGACACGGCGAGCTAGCGTCGTACAGTCTACACCGCTGCTGCGCACAAAAAGCCGGAAGAACTTGACGTGCCGAAAAATAAAACAAAAATAGGCCATAGGTCACAGCGAGGTCCAGACCTTCGGATCAGTGCCAACGTTTCCGCCGAAGCTGGCAAAAAAAAAAGAAAAAGAAAAAGAACCCCTTCCCTTTCCCCCCCCCTCTTTTTTTTTTTTTTCCGTTGTCCTAAGAGCTGTTTCGTCGTACTTTTCGCATCAATTTGACTCATGGTTTTCTCGTCGCTGCCTAATCACGTGGGAAAGTCAATTTTCCCAATGCTCGCACGGAAATTCCGCACACGAATGCGTTGGCCTTCGCCGTGTCCGGACAATTTTCCCGTCATGTGAGGCTGACTCCAGTTGTCGAGTCACAATTCAATCTTCACTTCGTCTTCAACTAGTGTCTCATTACCCACTGCCATCTTACTTTGTAGTGCAAGTTGGCAGATCCTCGATCGAAATGGCGCCTAGAATTCCAATTGACCGAAGCCAAACATTTTTGTTGTTGCTGCATGGTTTCGGGAAAGAGCGGTCCGTAGGAGGCGGACTCCATCAGCTGCGCAGCACACGACGAGGAACGAAATGATTGAGTCAAAGTAATCTTGTTCTCCAACACACTCACTTTTTCTCTCTCTCTCTCTCTTTCGTAGTACAGTCAGCATCCAATTGGACTACTCACCACGAAAGCAAAGAGCTCATTCGTGCAGTACAAAGAAGCGAAGTGATACAGTTATAACGATAAATTCCGAGCTCATGACCTTTGCCCGTCCCTCCGTTACGTAGGCAGGTCCGCTTATGTAATTGATCACCCTGGAAAATCTTGATCCGCTATCTCGTTGGTATCCCTACTTCACGGCATGACTTCGCACAGTGAGACAGGAAAAAAGCTTTACTATACGCAGAGATGCCATGGGTGCTGTAAAAAAAAAAAGGAAATGTTAACGACATAATTGGCGCGCCTGTTAAAGCTCAGCAGAGCTGGCAAGCAAACGCCACCACTTAGCGAACGCATATTGAGTTTCTTCTTCGTCCTTTTCTTTATTTCTATTTATCTCTGCCTCTAATACCCACTTCTTTCCCTAACCGTGACATGATTGCTCACCGTGAGTTCTGTTTCACACCCCCTTGCTATACCGAATGTGAACCAAGAAATGGTAGGAAGGAGAAGATGGAAGCTTGCGATGAAAGGATCCGTAAATAAGGGTTGTGCGCTTTATCCGACGTTTAGACAAATCGATGGTCGGAACGCCGGCTCGAGTTCACAAACCCTTTTTACGGACTTTTGTGCGTTTACCTTCTCACATCTTGCGTTTCCTCCTCCTTTCCTTCCTCCTCACCCACGCATCATTTCTGATCATGCTCATTTGCCTTGCTATGCTATATTGAACAAGAATATGTAACGCTTTCACCATTACTTCATTTCCCACCACCATGCTTCATTACAGTATGAATGTCTAAGCGTTGCTAGGAGCCACTCGGCACATACTCACTTTCTGTGACGCATACTAACCGAGTTATCTGCCTGCGACACATTCCTTGCTCCGAGCTTAAGACAGCTGTGCTGTTAAAACAACGGGAACCAAAAGGAAAGCACGACATAGCGCTCTTGGCCGTCGCAACCCACACAATCAACGCTCGCAGAGCTGTCCTCTTCAGCCAACGTGTTGAGCTGACGGGGCAACGCCGGGCGCGCCCGAGCGTGGCTGCCACCGCCATCGTGTAGCCAGAGCACGTCCGACAGGATATCGCATTTTACCGAAAGGCACCGCTTGAAATGGAGGAAGAAGACAAGCCCACACACAAAAGAAAGAAAATCGAGCGGGACCCGTTCCTTTCTTCTTCTTCTTGCCTACGTGCGACTGCTTTTCCACTGTACGCTCCACTTTTCTCTTCACCGCGAGCGGCCGCGCGTTGCGGGCCGCGTGCAGTTTGGCACCGCCACTTTTCGGGCCTCGGCAGCCTCCGCCTCGACCAGCAAGGGAATACCACCGCCTGTTTTTTCGGTGAGGGGAGACAAGACTTCGTAGCTACTTGTGAACTGCTTCGTCTGTCAAAGGCGAAAATCAAACGCGCGGAATGGGGTTCCAAGAAAGCAAGGGTGGCGGGGCGGTCTTATAACTGCGACACGGGAAAGTGCTTGCTCTGGAAACCACTGCGCCCCTTGGTCTGCGAGCTTGGTCTCCTGTTTGTTTGTTTTTTCCCGATGTGCTGACAACACCGACGACAGGTTAGCAATCGTTGCGACAGTACAAGGGACGAATCAGACTCCGCATCTTGTCCTGTAACTAGTCAGGTTGTGTCCTAGCGTGCGCGCTGCTATCGGTGAACGCAAAAGATTACGCAGTGCAACGACCTGGTTGTTCCTTCAACTCTTCCAGTACGCAAGGCCTGTTTATTTTGTTGAGTTACGCAACGCCACCCGGATAAATGCGCCCAATATAAGACATTTGGTCGACAGTTTAATCATGACGACTGTCGTTTTTGTAAAGAGACGTTTACGCATTGTATATGAACCGCAGCTCTTCTTACATGAAGGGTTATGCAAATGACGTAACTTACTGGAGGAAAGGAGTGAAAATTGTAGTGGGCCGTGTTTTTTTTTTCTTAGACATAGTATCGAGGAGACGTAAACGGCTTATCGAATTAACTAACGGTACTGAAGGCCCGGTAGCCTCTACCACGGAAGTGATTGCAACTACCGGTCTCGTTCACAACGTAATTAACCATGCAGTAGTCACAGAATGAGTCTCAAACGAGGAAAGCCAGGATCACCCAATGAAAAAATAATTAAGCCAGCTTCGCACTATCAGAGCAGGGCCAAGCCTGAAGGAAGTGTGGAGTTGGACAGCCTTCCTTGTTTGATATCGGTTTTGTTTCCTCCTCTCTTTGTTGTTGGTGTTTCCACTTTTCTGTCCTCCCTCTCCATTTCCATTTATTTCTATTTATCTTCACATTCCTCCCCCCCCCCCTTTTTTTTCTTCTCGTTTTTTTCTCTCTTGCTTCCTCTTTTTCTCAATTTTAATACGTGTTTTCGCCTGCGTCACGCCAAGCGACGACAGTATGCGACCACCCGGAACAGTAAAGTGCTGCACACTTATTATCGCAATTAAAGCGCTTGAAGAACAATAAAGAAAAAGAATAAAGGGAAAAAAGACAACCACCCGTTCGTAGACGAAGCCACAAGGAAATTCATACGGATTTCTCAGAAAAGAAAAGCCTCTTAGTTGCCGAAAAATTCGTCCATGACGACGGACCGTGCAGGGCGAATATTTCGGCAACTAAGAGGCTTTTCTTTTCTGAGAAATCCGTATGGATTTCCTTGTGGATTCGTGCTGCATACAGGTGGTCCTCTTCTTTCCCTTTCTTAAACCTTCCGCCCCCTTGCGGGTTTCCGCAGAACTCATTTCCAATAATATGAAAAAAAGACTTCTCTTTGGTGCGAGCGGGCGCTCAATATGCTACAGGTGGTATGCAGTGTTGCGCGCGTTGCGCCAAGCGGCGTCGACAGCCTGAGCCTCTAAAGTGCTCCGCACGTCGAGCAACTCGGCGCCTTCATAATGCGTGCGCTCTAGGAAAGTACTTCAGCTGCTGCACTCAGAGCGTGCGCGCTTTCTGAACGAGAAATGAAACTTTCCAGCAGAAATAATTCGTGGCAATAAGGCTTCTCGGTGTCGCCAAAAGGGTAAAAGAAAAAGGCGGGAGGGGGGGCACCAATCCGCTCCGAAACAACACGCTCCAAGCTGCTTACGAGCCATTAACAACACGTGCCTGTAATAATTCGCACCGTCCCCACCGAGGTGGTACAGTGGCTAAGGTACTCGGCTGCTGAACCACAGGTCGCGGGATCGAATGCCGGCTTAGGCGGCTGCATTCTCCATGGAGGCGAAAATGCTGTAGGCACGCGTGTACTCAGATTTGCGTCCACGTTAGAGTACCCCCGGTGGTCGAAATTTCCGGAGCCCTCCAATGCAAGCATGTTCACCCAGTTTGTTGCCAACTTGCCATTCTGATACGAAACCACCTACGCCGATCGTTCTAAGCCTCGAAAGCTTTGTTTTGAAAGCGTGTTCGAAGAAAGCTTGTTCAAATTCTAGAGCAGCCAACTACTGGAGCGACAACCTCGTACACATCACAAAAAAAAAAAGAAGAAAGCGAAACGTATAAAAAATAAAACGTTGCAAATGAAGCAGCGTACTTATCCGCTTCTTTAGTGTTTGCGTGATGCACTTATGGGATGAAGCCAAACCCAAGTGCGGAGAGGCCTTGGCGGGGCGTGGCCACGACGAAACGTTTCAGTGATGACACTCTTCGAAGGTAATTTTCGTAGCGCCAACAACAGCTGCCAACTTACCAGCCCCACTCCATGTGTGCGTAAGTTTGCCTCGTGAAGTTCCGATTGCGAATTCCCACAGATTTATTATTTTTGGAAATAATGAAGGTGAGCTGATCTTGAGGTGAGCCCAGCTACTGTAGCTGCGGCTTTGTGTTGCGATGTAACGACGCTCGTCGAAGTGGAGTTTGTAGAAAAAGTGAAGCGCTAACTACCAAACGTCCTAGCGATTCTTCGGTATGAGCAGCTTGAATTTATGCTTTCTGAGAAAGTAGACAGCGGTCTTGATAGAATTTTAGCACATGTGTGCCAGATTGCACAGCAGGAAACCTATCGTCGGCTAATGTTCCTGCAAAATGAATGAATGAATGAATGAATGAATGAATGAATGAATGAATGAATGAATGAAAATAAGATAATGTGTGCGTCGTCATACGTCCATACCGACGAAGGAAGTGTATACATTGGCACAAATCAGCTGTTCCACCCAGTGAGCAATATCTTACTTATTTTTTATTATTCTAAATCCGTAATGTGTGGCGGTGTATTTTGGATGCGTCGTTTCAGTCTTGTACAATCGTGAAAATGTATGCAGTGAAGTCCACTAACGAAAGTGTAAATCATCCTATTCTGAACAAACATGCAGAAATTGTATTATCAAATCATGGAAACGCGTTTCTTCTTCCAGAAAAAAAAAACCCACCCATAGCGCTCACGTGTGTACGATGGTGCGAACCGTCAAAGAGAAGTGTTCTTTCATATGTTCGTTATACGCCATCTCTCGAGTGTTTTGGGCGATATATTACGATTATTGGGTTTATACGTCCGACAACCATCGTGTCTGATAGACGAACACCGTAGCGGAGGCCGGGCTCCGCAAATTTTGCCATATTGTGTTCTCTCCGGTGTACAGCCGACAAAACCTTGAACAAGGACGCTTCGATGCGTGGCCAGGGCTAGTTTGGTCGATGCCAGCCGCAAAGTGCTGGGCGGTTTTGCCGAGATAATAGCTCGGTGGGCTTGGATAGTATGTCGGCATGTATGGTTAGCATCTTGGCAATGGAACCCAGACGTACGTGGTGACAACGACAATTAAACTGCGGCAGGACACGCGGCGATGCGTTTGTGTTGAAGGTGCTGACGGCTTTACATGAATATTACGCGGGCCTTCATCATACGTCCTTTACCTTGACATTTATATTTTTTTTAAATTCCCAAATGGCGTCATGTAAATGTGCGGGCCACAGCCGACGTTTGGACACATACCACTATGACATGCTCTGAAGATCTGTGCCAAGATAACTTCTTGCAGTAAGAAAAAAAAGGGGGGAATGTCGCAGACGTTTCCTGCCTTTCGCCATTTTACGACACACGCAACGGGACCCAACGCGATGCACTCCATCATGCATGCGCTGGCTGTCCTCGGAGCCTTCCTTTTGTCACACGCTTTGAACATGCGGACAGGAAAAAAAAAAAAAGAAACGCTCAGATATTGGCCTGTGTCCGCTGGCGCTGCGGGGAGCCGTCCGGCCTAATGTATTTGCTCGCATGCGGTGGTGGTACCTTGCGCAGCCTTCATCCGAGCGAGCACTTCACCGCGCCCAACCCTTGGCGAACAGTGGCGGCTCTCCACGTTTCCGTTAGCAGCGTAACAAGGACGGAAGGCGGTACGAGGAGAGATGCTGGGCGACAGAAGAACAAACACTCAACGCCTGGTCGCTCGCTCCACGGAGACCAGGCTCATAACACGGCTGCATATATATAGACCAGCGCTGACCACACAAACGACCAACGCCGAGCGCAATGAACACAACCGACTCGTCTTGTCAGATAACGATAACGTGGGACAAGGTTTGTCAAGGTTCACTGACGGCCGCCGCATAAAACGAGTGCTTATTACGGTCACATCTGTTAAAAGGAAATACTGAAGGAGACCAGAGAACACAAGTTTAAACGCACATCAGTGTGAAATCGCGATACGATAGCCAGCGTATAGACCATTTGTGTTCGTTGCCGGCCACGGTGGCCTATAGTGTTTATGGTGCTTGACCGCTCACCCGAAGGTTGCAAGTTCGAATCCCGTCCGTGGGCGCCGCATTCTCGTGGAGGCGAACTGCTAGAGGCACGTGCGCTCAAGATTCAGGTCAAACAACACCAAGTGGTCGAAATTTTCGGAGAATCGTTTACGGCATCCCTCATAATCGTATCGGGGTTTTACGGCATTAAAACTCAACAATTGTTATTACACTGCCAATCAAACTTCGTCACAAGCGTGAATCTAGCGGCACGCCTGTAGTGCTGAGAGAGTTTACAACGAGCCCTGCAGAAGAGCCGCTTCCCATGATTTTGCTGTGACTGTGTGGCGTGTTCCCCGCATTCCCGACGTTTTTAGGTGCGAAACAGTTTATAACAGAGTTCGGCCAGGTGTGCGGCGTGACCACCCTTACTGCGCATGTGCAACAGCTGGCCCAAGCACTGCCAAAACGCGCTCACGCGCTAGCGCATTTCGGCTCTTGTAAGGCGTATAGTAAGACGCGTAAGTACGATGCTGTGGCCTCTCCCCCTTACACTCTCTCAGCAATCACGTGATGGCGTCGGTGAACGAGATTCTTATGACGCGCTATGAACCAACGCGCTGTATGAAGCTGTATTCTACCCAGAACGCGCTGGCAAGCGCTAGCGCGTTCGAGCCTGTGGAAGTGGCTGTGTAGGAGGCTATGACCTCTCCCCCTTACACTCTCTCAGCAATCACGTGATGGCATCGGTGAACGAGATTCTGCAGACGCACGATGAACCCACATGCCCCCGCGTGCCGTGATGATGAACTCGCGTGGCGTGCTTCAACAAGAGTTCGGGACGAGTAGCAGCAACTGAAGCTACACTGAATTCATAATGTGCTCCGCTTGCAAGGACGCGTTACCATCGGGAAAGGTGCCCGTAATGAACGGAGCTTAAGTCGGCTCATGCGCTGCTTCGCATGCTCTTTAGGGGGAGATGGGGTAACTTTAACGGAATACCATTAGAGAGCTCGTTCCGCAGAAATACCTGCTTTGGCGTCTGTGTCCGCTTCATTGGTTGTGAGTGAAAAATCATCATATTATGCGTGACCGATAAAATGCGTGACCGATGAAATAGAGAACGATGCAGATGAAATTAAAATGATCCTGGGTAGAGTTGGAATGAAACCCGTTGCGTGGCAAGCAGACGTTCTAACACACAGTGATGCGTCTTTTTTTTCTTCCATGGTATTCGTTACAATGCGTATTTGAAATTATATCATTGACGTAGTGTGTCATTCACTCAGCGACATTAATCACACCACTAGTGCACAAGCATTCAAAGTCTTACATACATATATACTTAACAAGTGCAGGGAAAAAAATGGAAACGTTCTTCAAAAGATTGGCAAGGATCAGCACCTCATCAAGATGGAGTGCCAGTGTGGTTTGAAGTAAAGTTCATCGCAAATATCCTTTAGCTGAAGAGCCATGCGCATGGCATGCATAACAGAAGCAGTCGATGGTTCTGCATTATGGTCTTGCACGCACGTTTTCCACAGATTGTGTAAAATTCCATAAGAAAGAACGTACCAAATGGCACATCATCAAGACATGTTGGGACAAGGTAACATATATATGTCAAATAGTGCTAAAGTTTTTTTAACGGTTCGTTGAAGGATGTCCCAAAATAGAATGGAATCTTTACAGCTAATAAAGCAGCGTTCTATTGTCTCTGGTACATCGCTGAGACGGCTATTAACTAAAAAAAACAAAAATGCCTTTCTTTTGAAACCATTACCAGCAGCGTATTTGAATGAAAATTGATAACAAGGTTTTAACATTAGGAGAAAATTGTCACAGTTTCGCCGCAAGGGCGAAGCAATGAATGTGATAGCGACAACTTAATATGTAACACTGAGAACAGTAAGCAGATCAAAACGTGCAACGCGCTGCACGCTCAAAATGACACACGAAAACAACACGCACAGGACGAGAGCGAACGAAAAGCGTTTACAGCTCGACACTTAAAGTGCTGTTGAACAGCAACGCAAGAAACGTAAACACAGGTATAGATGAGTCCAAACCAACAAGTGTCCCAGTTGTTACTTCACTGTGTATGAAAAGCGCGCTCTGCTCGCAAACGGGGCCTGTGCAGCGAGCAAAGTGACCCTTGCGTGTCCGACAACTACAAAGCAATCGTTCCGTTGAAAGTTCAAGGCGCACGATTCTCCCCAACCGAAGGATAAGCGCGCGCACACAAGCATCTATCCCCCTCCCCTCAGCTGGGCAAAGTACGCGTGGGAGATCAGCGCACGTCGGCGCATCGTGACGAGCTGGGCGCCGAGCGCGCTCATTGCGCCATCACTCTGGTAATGACGAAAACACGCTATTTCCTCCAATATTGGCGCCGCCAGCGGTAAGTAGTAGATATGAATGTCCATCCGTTTCAACGTTGAAATAAACGTTTCTTCGTGACTCATTGGCGAATGCCACGCGCTCAGAAGCGAGAGGTCAGACGTTCAATTCCTCACCGCCGGAGTCTTTTTCTGGATTGTTCTTCCTTCATGTATAGATATATATATATATATATATATATATATATATATATATATATATATTATATATATATATATATTATATATATATATATATGATATATATATATATATATACATATGCGGTAAAAGACGGTGGCGACAAACACCGGTGGCACAACCCAGTCGAGAGTGTTCACATAATTGCTATTGCAATAATCTACATTTTCCGGACTCGCTTTAGTACATATATAATGTGCGGTAAGTGGAGGTGGAAAAAGCATGAATAACAAATCTTTATTGAGTTTTCTGCGTGATACTGTGTAAAAGTATTCTATAGAAAATTGGACTTTAAGAAACCGGACAGCAATCAAAATTTCCTGCAGAAATCCCCACAAACACGGCCACACATAGAAATATGAAAAAAACAATGAATTCGGGTAAGGTATTAGCAAATGTAATCAGCAAGAATGATCAAATTATGGGATGAAAATTTTCGCAAAACAAAAAAAAAGAGCAGAACCTCAAAACTATTCGCCATAAATGAACTCATCCCAGCCCTCCATCTCTTACTGGTCTGAATAAGTTGTACCGTCTCATTGGTTCAAAAGTCGAAGATTGGTATGTGGGGTTTAACGTCTCAAAACCACCACATGATTATCAGAGACGCCGTAGTGGAGGGCTCCGAAAATTTGGACCACCATGGGTTCTTTAACGTGCACCCAAATCTGAGCACACGGGCCTCAGCATTTTTGCCTCCATCTAAAATGCAGCCGCCGCAGCCGGGATTCGATCCCACGACCTGCGGGCCAGCAGCCGAGTACCTTAGCCGCTAGACCACCACGGCGGGCCATAAAAAGTCGAAGACCACACGAATGTTGCGAAAGTGCGATTAAAGTGCTATATGTAAAATCGAGCTGAGTGAGGAGGAGGATTGAAAGAGGAAAAACAGGGAGGTTAGCCAGGAGCTGAGTGACTAAGCTGCAATACATAGTAAAGCTAAAAACGTATTGCGACCTTCAGCTCTCCCAAAGAGGTGATGTGGAGCAACAGTCTGGTCATGTCGTTCATGCTTAGGAATGCGCTCTTTCCAGTAACGTGCACTGAATCTGTACGCATCTATAGTGGCCCACCAAGGTACGTTGGTGGAATACGAAATATTGCAGCAATAATGCGTGGTACAAGCGTACAATTCCAATGGGCACCAGAATATGCGATTATCATAATGACTTCACGGTTTAAAGCCGTTCACTCCTTACAAAAGGCCCACATGATACTGCGCCTATTCCCTTAAGGCCACGTAGTAGGTGCATAGCAAGTTCGAAAACGTTTCATGCACCAAGTGTTCGAAGTACGCAGGGACAGAATGTCGCTATTGCGTTCAAATGTGGAGCTTAAGAGTCCGCAATTCTTCGCTTGTTCTTTTTGTACGCCGATGTACAAACAGAAAGGCAGGCGTAGCTCAACTAAAGCAGATCGGTATCACCGCAGGAGGGCCGAAACCCGCAGTTTGAGCAGAGTATACATCAACGCACAAGCCCACGCCGAGTAGCTATCGAAGGCGTCAGGGTGCGCTCTTCCGGAAAAAAAGATGAAGTGGGCCATGGTCCAAAAAACTCGCCCCGAAGCCAGCACGCCGCTGTCCATCCAGCCTTGTCAGCTCGATGCTCGGCGGGTGAAAAAAAAAAGAACCTTTTCTTGGTTAACCCTTTCATTTCCTTTTCGTTCGCGTAACGCGCCACTTCACTTTGGACGCGGAAGGAAACGGACACGGGAGCGGTAAAAGAGTAGAGCTTGTCTTCGGTCATGCCTTGGCGCGCGCCCTGTTCCCGAGGCGCCGCAACGGCTGATAGAAGTACGGGGATCAGAGTGTGCCTTTAGTTGCTTTCGCACTTACGGTGGTCAAGCGGGCTTCTCTTGGTATCGGCCCATAGTTATTCCAAACAGCGCAGAAACAGGATACAAATGAGATCCGAGGGAGCACGCCAACAATGTCAAGCAAAAGCAAGGTAGCACCTTGGCGCCACACTGCAGCACACCGAATTTCAATCAAGTAACCCTCATCAGAATGCATTCGGACCAGCGCACACGCGAGATCGTTCAAGCGTTCCTTATCAAGCGGGGCCCTTCTCTCGTTAATTCCCCGTCCATCCAGTTACTTGACAAGGAAAAAAGGATATCAGCAAGATTAATACCATCAATACCATGTAACCTCAAGTCACCCTTTTTGATATGTTTGTCACATGTTTTCTTTAGTCTTTATCTACTTATGTATATCGCGTTCGTGCAAAAAAAAAAAAATCCCTGTTTGTAGTCAGCGCCTCGCTTGTGTAGTCTCAACTGTGTCTCGTTTCCACGCTGTCCGCAATAAATATGTGGATTTAGAATTTCGAATAATAACGTTTATATATTTTTAACGTATGTTCGATGTCTTAAGTACTTCCCTACGGTAAACACCTGATTACTGCAAATTATTTTTGCGGAATCCCGCAGGTGTCGGAAAGGTTATGAAAAGAATAAATGGCAACCACCCTTTCATAACCACTTTCGTATCCCTTTCATACCTTTTGATAGCCCTTTCATATCTCCGCAATACCATTCATAGCTCACCACCCTGCAACTTTATATGTCCATGTGCTTCTAGTTGTTGACCAATCCTCCCTCGCACTGCCAGATTAACTCCATCAGTAGAGCGACCGCCATGTAAAGGCGTTGTCTAGGGTTCAAACCCCGAGGAATACGTATGAATTTAATTGTGACTTAGTGCAACCAATGCATGGTAGTCAATTATGTCTTCCACACTCGCTGCCTACTGCAACATCAAATTTAAAATACTGCAGTCGATTGCGAACTCCGCACCCCAGCAAGCACTACACATTTACTGCATTCTTTTTGGCATCCACATGGGTTTTTCACCAAGGGAACATTTTAATGTCACTCCAATAGCCGGTGACAGGATAAAGAAATAGCTATACGCTAAGGTAACAGAAGAACGTTTATATGGCATAATGGTGCACTAGCGGCAGATTCAGAACCTTGGTTCATATAGGGAATATGCACCAGGATCGGTAATTCGGAACACGAGATGTATGACGAACGTAAATGGCAGGTGTTGACAAGTGAATCATGACTTACATGTCATGAACAGCATCATGACTTACATTCCTCGCTTATGGTGCGCTCGCGTCCGGTACCTACATCGCTCTTCTGACGAGCGTCCAAGTTAATTTCGGCGAGGAAGCGGAAACTACACCGCCACCTGGATCGGGATTACGACGATCCGCCGAGACAAGCGTCCTTCCGCACCGAATCGCCTTGCGCTTGGTCTCGAATGACTGAGAACGCCTCGCCCGAACACCACATTATACAGAAAGAGTGCCCGCGTATCTGTTTTGAATTTCGTTGCACTGGTAACACCAACGACAGGCTCTTGTGAGTCGGCAGTGACTTTAATCCCTGCTGGAATTCCCATGTGACCACTTCGAAGAAGCGCGTAACAGCCATCTCCCAACCTTTCAACTTCCTCAGGGGCAAAAAGCGGGGCACGTCAGTACACGCAATCTTGCAGCTATACAGGACGTTGTTCCTGCGGTACCTGCGGTACAGCTTGCCTGTTTTGACGAACACCTGCAAAAGTAGCATACGTACAATCTAAGACGCCCAGGGTCAGGCACTATCGGATTACCACGCTGCACATCCACAGCGGAGACCATCGCAATCGCCAAAGATCATGCGGCCTCAGTGCACAGTACTTCAGAGGTACTTCGAGCGCATATTAGGCACCTTGCTCACGCCCCTGCCCACCACCTTGCTTCGCTTCTAGAAGACCGACCGAGTGCCTCCTTCTGTAAGAAAGTACCGAGTTACCGCAAGAGCCTTTCAGCAGGCCACACACCTTCGGAGCGTATCCTGACACCTCCTTGGTTTTTAGACCATCCAAACCTACGCTTGACAATGCAAGGAATTCGCAAAAAGGTGGATCTTTCGACACGAGCTTTGAAGCAGCTGACTCTACATATGCTGCACGAAGGATACAAACACCACGTTAGACTTTATTGCATTCACTTTTGTTATGAATGCTAAACCATTTTGTTTTCCCATTACACCTTTCTGCGTCCCTCGGTTTTTTTATCGATCGATTTGAATTAATGAGTGAAGCTAGCACAAAACCCTCACATTTCTATTTATTTATTTATTTATTTATTTATTTATTCATTATTTATATATTTATTTATTTATTTATTTAGAAGAATACTGCCATTTTGAATGCTAAAATTTTGGCAGGGGTGGGCGGCACAATGAACAACAATATGCAGGAAGTACAAAAAAAAATGATGAGCAGAATATGCAGCATAAATAGTGTTTCGGACAAAAAAAAGAACGCGTTGATCTACAAATAAAAAAGCAGCAAATATAGTCCGTAATTGACGTGCATACAAAGCAATACTAAAAGCTGCACAAAAGTAGTACACAGCAGGTTTCGCTGTACGAGTACAAAAAGATATAAGTACAAGTACAATAAGCAACAATGCAAAAAGTACATCAGGGCAGGTTAATTACAGACGTGCCAAACATTTGGATTAAGATGGGCACAAGGGCAGAGTGCACCATGAAGGAAACGAGAGTGTAGCTATTAGACAGGGTGACGCGTGGAGAAATGATTTCAGCTCGATACTTTTTTTTTTTCAGAACTACCAGACACACATCAAGTACTTCCGACCAATGTATATCAAACAACGCGATTACGCCACATCATTCATCGATGCCCTCGTCGATCCACTGCCCGAATTCGCGGCGGTGCGCTACGTCGTGCAGAGCATGCAGGAAAGCTCGTTTCACTGCACACCCGCTGCGCTCCTCGTGCAGGCGAAAGCGTGCACGCCCGCAAGGGAGGGGGGGGGGGGGGGGGCGCTTCCTCGCGCAGAGCACCCATACGCCCCTCATCAGTGAGAGCACAACAGTCCGGCGGCGGGCAGGCAACCCGAGAGCCGAAACGTCGGCCAGCGAAAGTCAAAAAAGCGAGGTGGCGGCGAGTCGTCGTGCGTCGCTGCGTCCGCTCGGGAAAAGAAAACACAAGCGGCGGCGAGATTGGCGCGCACTTTCTTTGGGCAAGGGTCGAAAGAATACGGTGCGAGAGCAAGCGTAGCGCGCCGCCGCTGGACGGGTTGAGACGCTAAGGAAGGAGGGAAAGGCGGCGGCAAGTGAAAGTACCACCGCAACCGCCAAAGCACCGAACTGGGTCAGCGACGTCAGGCTGTGTGTGCCGCCGCCGCCGAGCGCTCGCCTCCTGCGCTGCGCGACCGTGCACCGATCGCCGTGCTCTCTCCAAGTCGACGACGACCAGATCGGCGCACGCTACTGACGCTGTAACCGTGCAGCGAGCAGGTCGCGAGTGCGCCAACTTGCCTCGGTGAAGAGAAAAGGCCACGACGAGAAGCGAAAAGTCCCGCGAACCGTTCTTGACCTTTTTCTTTGTTTTTGTGCGCCAGACGACGACGACGACGAGAGAGGCGTCGACTGTCGTCTCGACGATGGGTGCGCAGCGCAGTGCCCGCTGGATAATATGAGTGGCCCGAGCGGATTGCACGACTCGCACGAAGCCGTCGGCAGCACGGAGAGCGGCCCGAGGCCGCCACAGGGAGCAGCAGGACCGCCGATAGCGCGGTGGCCCACGGGGTGAGTTACCGTCTAACTTACGGCACGATGACCATAGTCGCCGATTCCAACACTAAATAGTACTAATAAATTAAATCGGCCGAACCTCTCATCAAGGGCAGTGTCGACTCTATTTACATTCTTAATTGCTTTGTTATTGCGTATGCCTTAATCTATTTCTTTTCAGTTAGTTCAGTGGAGTGTTCACTATATGTGGGGTGAAATATCTTAGCAAAGTTCTCAGTACATTCCACACGGCCGATGGTTATCCATGATTATTTTCATCGCTCCAGCTCAAGGAAAGAATATAAAAAAATATAGATTCCATATTAACTACTTCAGTCTTGTGAATAACACAAGTCAAGGCTCCTTTAGGAGTTCCTAAATTACGCTTACATTAAAAACTTCAGATGAGTTTCCCTTGGCTTGATTATCCATTTGCCTCTATAGATTATCTAATCGAAATCAGGCACCTGGTTTTCCCCTCTCATTTCTTGCATAGCGAGGATATCGGTCCTGGCAGGTTCGACTTCTTCGGCTAACACGCGTGGCTTTGTTGCTGAGCTTGCCTTAGCAGTTGACGTCTATAAGAAAGGTATACGGCGAGCTTTAATTCTGCCTTGACAACCAAAGAGCCTCTAGTCCAAGCGACATGTATTTCTCAACATCATAGTTCTGTGGAAACGCACATGCTGGTCGGCCGAACTAATTAAGTAGAATGAATGGAGAGGCATGCTTCTTTAGAAACAGCCCAGTCTGTCAGATGAGTTTGCTCATCGAGGTCGATGGGGGTGATGCTTAATTACAATAGTAATTAAAATAGGTTAGTTATGATTTAACTCTTCTGTGTCACCGCGTGCAGTAGTGAATGAATGTTGCAAAAAACAAATGAAGTTCAGAGTACAAGTGTTTATTGTGAAATAATACTGAACATAAATTAAAAAAACAAACAAAAAAAACTCGTCAAGCACGCTCCGAGAGCGACACAGCTCGCGCTAAAATTGAACCTAACATTGGTTGGTAGGTGGCCGTGATCTCTGAAAATGTGTGCGGATATTGACAACGCACTGGAGGTTGCGAATCGAGACAATCAGGAATGATTACGTACGTTAAGAAAAGAATAATAACTGAACAGCATCGATAAGAAAGGGGCAGGGAAATTTTTCAGTGTTCAAGCGCATAGAAAAGTCACCGTATAACAAAAAATACAGCCCACACAGCTACTCCATTTTAGCAGCGTGTCCCAATTGAAAGTTTGTGAAATCGCTCACTCCGTCCTGCACACCACAGAAAACCTCCTGAAATATTTCATTCTCTTCAGCCCTGCGCACGGAGAGTTGGCTCTGTAAACTGGCAATGATAAGCGTCTGCGTTATTATAGATACATCATTTTCCAGCGTGCAAATTGGCAAGCAAGTCTAACTCTCTAATTAGATCGTCTGTGTGAAAAACTTAGTCAATGCGTGCATGCGAGAACGATGAGGGTGTGTCTTGGAAGTCACGCGGGAGCATACCTTGTGATTATACTCAGCATCGACTCGCACATCTTGCAGCGCACTTTACTGATGCCACAACCGGTGCCTGTTTTTACGCTGGGTTGCATGTTCGCCCCTTTTGCGTGCAGGGTAGCAAACCGGCTGCCTATAGACTGGTTAACCTCCCTGCCGTTATTTGCCTGCTATTTTACTTCCGTGCGTCAAGCGTTCTGCAAAACTCGTTCAAACGAAGCTGGGAAATGTTGCTTTTCTTCGTCATCTACTACACCTTTACCTTCGCCATCTCCTTCTTCATAGACCTTTTACCGCAAGACACCTGGGTACCGCCCGCCATCATGGGCTGTTATGCCGATGTATTCTCGTTTTCTCATATCGCTACGTGAATTAACAAGGCCTTGAAACATCGTATACACCAATCTAACCATTTTCATGTGTTTGCGTCTACCCCAACACTGTTATTTTAGTTGTTAAAAATGCGAACAACAAAGTCCAACAGTCCATTATGGCGGCACTCGAGCCAATCCGCAAAATAGTCTTTGTATCCCCGTGCATACCGTCAAGACGTATCTAAATATATACGCACTCGAATTCTCGCAGCAAGGTTACCTGTGAAACGAACATAATGGTCATTGAAACATCATCTCAGCAATATTAAGCATGTTGCGAATTTTAGTAACTTCCGTCTTGCATAAGAAATTGAAAAAAAAAAAAGACATGTATAGAAAGTGCATGCTACAGAGTACTTTTTTTTATTTCCCGCATGGAACTCTTTGATGTGGCGCCGGAATATGTCTTTGTTTAGCTATTTATTTATAAACACCGTGTGCAACAAATGCGATGAACGTTGTTACTGGTGATACAGCGTTTCTTTCCTTTTTCCTTATTATACACGGAGACGTACGTGAGAACGACGTCGATAAAGCCTTTATAGCATTTCTGTCACTCTTATTATTCACTGCAGATAGAAAAACAGCAGCACGTTGAGCACTGTTGCGTAACAAGTACTTCCGGAAAAAGACTGTTTCTATTTCTAGACTTTAGCTCAATTAGAGCGAACCACCCATTTCATGGCCGAGCCCTGTTGGCTAATGTGTGCCAAATGCGTTTAGGAAACAGCAATAATTTTATTTATTTCTTCCCTCGATCGTTTCATCGCCAGAAAAGGAATGAGAAAAAAAAATCTGCAACGATTACGATACTGCCTAATGGAAATTCTGCGCGCAGCTTGGTGTTGGGACGAGGCCAACTGTGTTTGAAGTTTCGGCTTTGCGCAAGGTATCGGCTGTGCCATCAACCAAAATTTCTGTGAAGTAGGGCAGCACCCACTACACCAATATCCACGTTTTGTGGATAAGCGGGGTACCTGCTACACGGGTGTAAAGTGTTATGTGCACTTTACTGATGCTGCACGTGACTGATGACGATGAAGAATTACGACTAAGCATTTTGCAGTGGGTGGGAAGTGGCGAAGCCACACACAAGTCGTTGCGCAATCAGCACTTTGTGGTGACAGTTATTTTTTTTCTGCTCTTGTGCCACGCCATATCACATAGGCTAACGAGATCCCCTGCCCGACATGAAGCCTGTATAGGGTCCTTTCGCAAATGACTGCTAAGCACCAGCGTGGTTCTGTTGTAGAATACTAGACTGCCAAGAAGAGGGCCCAAAAGAAATTCTGTTCGATTACTGGGTATTTTTTATTTTTATTTTGTTTGCTTAGTTATATTTTAATGTTTACCGGTTACACCACCGACGGCAACGGTGGCGCCGCTTAACACAACAACGGTCGTCTAAGAGTTTTTTCTCTTAAAAACAAAAGAACGAAGCGATGTATTACGGAATGGAAGGGAACACGGCAAGTGAGTGCTCACTGCGCAGCGCCGAGCAATTACTGCACTCAACTTCCTTTCCCTGTGGATAATCGAGACGAGAACACACATGACACTCGCGCACACATCCTCATTCGCGGCGCCCAGCAAAGTAGCCGGCGCCTTCCTAAAACACACACGCGGAAACGTCGCAAAGTAGCCGAGACCGGTCGCTTAAGTGTGTTTGCCCGACAACAACGCGAGGGGACCGGCCGAAACGCCTTCGGCCCTCGTCTTGTCTGATTAAACAGAACTCCTCTCCAACAGGAGTAACGCTATCCAGGTGTAACGCAGAACGAGCGTTAGGCATCGGGGTGTGCTTCGTAGACGCGACTAGCACGTATCTTGTGTGCGCGCGGCGTATTACAACAGCGCGCTTCCTCGAAAAGCAAACATCCGAAGGCGTGCTATACCCTCTCGAACAAGTGGCCGCTACCTCAGCTGCCGATTCTGCGATATGTCACTCGTGCCGCTGTGCAAGTTTGAACTGGCTTCAACTTCTGACGTAAATACCATGCAGGCCACTCAATTTGTCCCTTTAACTTGTCGCTTTCTGATATTCACGAACTGTATACACGCCTTCATATACAAATGATTAAGATTGGAAACCCACGAGTGCACAGACAATTGAAGGTACTTATGGACTCGAAGGGCAACTAAGACTTACAATCTCACATGGCAACCACATTCCCTGCATCTTGAAGACCCCTTCACCTGTCTACAGAACATCTGACGTCCAGTGTGGTAGGAGTCGTCCTTGGCAGTACGTCGTTGGCTAATACGTAGGCAATATCAAATATCTTTGAGCAGCCAAATGATTGGGTGCGACTTCAAGTATTCCCGACCGTGCCTCTTTGCTTGGCTACATCGACGATTTTAGGTGATAAAATTTCGAAAGTACAAATACAAAATGCTTATAAAAAATTAGGCGACCTGAAAAATTGGTCTGGGAGTTCAGTGGTGTCACAACTTGTGCATCATAAAAAGAAAGAAAGTTTCTGCGATTGTGACGAAAGCTTCTACTGCAAACCTTACACCATCTACCATATTGACAACTCCGCCGTAGCGATAAAGTGTTTCCTGCATTTGAGCACGGGCTCGTGATTGAGACAAAAAAAAAAAAAATAAGGAAACATCACTATATAGATGCGGCATCCCACAATCTTGGTCAGCCACACTGGTCGTCGCATTTCTATGCTTACGAACAGTTCCATCACATATTTTTTTATTTTATTTGTGGGGTTTAACGTCCCAAAACCACTACATGATTATGAGAGACGCCGTAGTGGAGGGCTCCGGAAATTTAGACCACCTGGGGTTCTTTAACGTGCACCCAAATCTGAGCACACGGGCCTACAACATTTCCGCCTCCATCGGAAATGCAGCCGCCGCAGCCGGGATTCGAACTCGCGCTATGCGGGTCAGCAGCCGAGTACCTTAGCCACTAAACCACCGCGGCGGGGCCATCACATATTTCGCGAACATTGATTGCTTCGTTGGTTTTCAACTTACCTGCTCCACCTTTTACGCTGAGGCCACGGTTTTATTTTTTTAAAGACACCGGCGAAAAAGTGCACAGTGCTTCTAGTTTCGGCTTCCGCACTCCTCAGAGGAAGCGTTTCATCCTAGCTGCTTCCGCAGATGCCGAATTCACCACGGTTTGCGACCACTGCTGAGAGTGAGAGGGCAGCGTTCCTTTGGAGCGGAGTGTCACAAGACACGACACCAAGCAGCGATAGTTTGAAGAAAGAAAGAAAGAAAGAAAGAAAGAAAGAAAGAAAGAAAGAAAGAAAGAAAGAAAGAAAGAAAGAAAGAAAGAAAGAAAGGAAGGAAGAAAGAAAAAAGTGTACCAGCATGAAATGAGGCTCTCACAACTGCCACCGGCGCAACAGAGCATGTTTTTAACGCAAGAAATGAATAAAAAAAATGTAGGAAAGGAAAATATAAAGATAGGCGAAGGAAATGGCGAGTGACGACCGCAAAGGCGACACTCAGAGGAGACATGTAGCGTTGTCACGTAGATGTTCACGCTCTCCTTCTTTTTGGGGCAACACGCCGTCGCCCAGTCTCTTCATTCACGAAAATAGCTTCTGTCGGAAGCACTTTCCGCCACGGCGCGATTCCGCGGTGGCTCTCTCTTTTTTTCTCTTGTTTGTCGGAAGTGCAGAGAAGAGTAGATAGGTCTGTAAGTGATTTAGAGAAAACAAAATCAAGAACCATGTCGCAGGAGTACAGCGACTGCGTCGAAACGTTTCTTCGCGTTCTTGTCTTCTATGTTTTGCTTGTTCTCGGAGAGAAAAACACATTCGCCTTTTTTGTCTTTTTTTTTCAGGCCTGTGGATCGAACGGCCTTTTTTCTGCTCTCATAACTCGGCGTGGCCGCAGATCCGACTTTCATTGCAGAGTTATTTAACGCAAACTGAAGAAACGGAAACATCGGCCAAGAGAAGAAAAAAAAAACTAAAACTAACGTATATCTCAAAGCGGCGAGCAGGGCGCACACACGCAAGTTCTCTGCGACGACTATTTGCGGATGGCCGGTACAGGAATTCGGAAGGTGTACACGGATGTTAGCTCAGCGATTCGTTTTCTATATTTTCTGACTGGGAGTTCACAAAAAAGAAAAACAAACGAGGGTGAAAAAAAAGAAATACAACATACATCATGAAGAGCGTTGTGCAATCGCAGGCTTTGTTTCCGGCAAGGAATCAATTATTCTGTCCTACTACGCGGTCTGCTACGAACTCGCGAGACCACTATCCTTTGTTCTACGGAGAAAAAAAAAGTTCCTATCGTGCTCCGCCCTTACAACTTCAGTTTAATTATTGGTTATCGGCCGCCTACTGCACTGCAAACTTTTTCTTCCTTTATGTTAACTGAATTCGCTTCTCGCAGGGCTTTTCCGGTCTTGCCCGCTTTTGGTGTTTACGTGGAAGGGTGTTCACGTGACTTTTGTTCTGTTCTGGAAAGTTAATGGCTGGTTTTCCTCTGTTAGACACAATATCGATGAGAAATAAATAGCAAGAAATCACCCACTCGGAAATGATTAACATTTCAGAGTGCACCATGGGACAGAGGACTCTTAGAATAAGAACATTTAATCCTTAACCGAAAGACGAATGTGCCAGTAGATTAGGAGTCTCAAAATTGCCACATCCAGCAGGCTGCTACCACACAATTTAGTCCCGAGGGGGCTAGGACAGAGAAGAAGGCAAAAGCGAAAGGACGGGGGGGGGGGGGGGAGGAGGGCTATTGCTATATCATGTTATTATTTAAGCGAAAACCTTACCCATATATCATATATGGGTCATTTCTGAAGGATATTTGGCGCACGGGTTTCCAAGAAGATGTCAACACCGACCGCCCATATGACTAAAAACTAGACGCCCATTTTTAATAAAGCTTTTGCTTCACGGTTATGTCTCAACAATGATCATGAGGTGGCTCACGAAAACAATGCTGTTGAGTAGGGCAACCCACGAACCACGGTGCAGTTTTATGTGGCCCTCCGGTACAAGATGAGACCCCACCCTCTTTTGTCACTTCTTGTCTCAAGGGCGACATAGAAATTATGTCCTCAAATGAGGTTCTCGCTTGCAATTTATGTTTGTAAATTGCGACCTTCTGATATACGTTATTGTCGATAAGCTACACTTTCATCTGTTAAGTCCTCTCCCTCCACTTTTATTTGCCGTGCGGTCCCTACTGTGTCGGCTTCATGCAAACTTGACACCACGCCTCAAAAGATTGCCCAGCCCTGCTTTAGACCTATCATGCATGTGAAGCTCACGAACATACTTAATTAAAAATAAAAAATAGAAATGCCGGATCAAGACAGTTATGTGCAGGCCGCGTATTTTAGACCCATGCAGCAGATAACGCTTGCAGATTGTGCAAGTTCACACCTTATACGGCATTCTCATTTATACGCGTCGTTGATCTGGCCAAAGTAGAAGCAGTCTGCAAAACAGCAGACACAGTGTTTGCAGTCATTTCATTCTCATATAGCAGTCTCTCTGAGAGTTGTCCTTAAATTTATTTATTTATTTATTTATTTATTTATTTATTTATTTATTTATTTATTTAACAATACTGTAGGCCTTCTTCAGACCCATACAGGAAGCGGGCAGACATCATCACAGGTAACCAAGTAGATACGAAGTTCAGGAAATACAATATTTCGAGGGACGATATGCACAACAGCGAAACACTTACAATAGCGGGTACAACAATACTATATTGGTGCTCTTCCCATACACGAGAAGACGAGAAAAAAATAAAAAAAAATTAAAAAAACCACGTACAACGCATGAAAAACAATATATATGTACAAAGATTACAATGCACTACTGCAAAACACGCTTTTAGTTATCGCAACAACAAGAACAACAAAATGTAACTATACTGGCTCAGTTAACAGCTCCACAAAAGAACAAAATTCATCGATATTTGTAATATTAACAGCTTCACCTGGTAGCGCGTTCCAAGCGGTGACAGCTCGAGGGAAAAAGGAATACTTAAACACATTGCTGTGGGCACTGAAGGGACGTATACATTTGTCATGGTTCGTCCTACTAGAACGGCGGCCAGGTGGATGAATATAGTCGTCTTTACAGATTTTAATGTGACCGCGAAAAAGGAGATAAAAAACTTCATGGAAGCAACATGACGCCGGCTAGGCAGAGTTGCTAGGTGCGCTTCATGACGCATGTCCGTTGCACTGTCGCGCCAGAAGTGTTTTGAGTATATAAACCTCAGGGCCCTGTTCTGCAATTTTTCAAGTTTTTCGCGAAGATAATTTTGAAGAGGTTCCCACACTATACTTATCCTGGTCTTATCTGGCTTTAGCTTTCATGCAAAGTTGGGTGTCGTAAGTCAGCAACATCAAACGGAAAAAAAAATAAGAAGAAAACGAAATATACACGCTTGCAGCGAGGACGTGCTGGCATGCCCAAACAAATTCGCATTCCCTGCCGCATGTTGCAATATCATGCTGCCTGATCTACGCTTCCAAGAGCTTTAATGTTTCGAGGAGCTTCGCTGCTTTTCTTCGGCCTTGAAACCCGTTTTAAACCAAAGCAGTAATGGCTATAATTTTTTTCCTCCTCAAAGATAAATGCCACGAGGAAAAGTGCAGCTCAGGCACGTATCGCTGTATACGTGTCCACAGTCGAAACGTGAAAATAGTATAAAGGAAGTATTTTATCTTGCTTTTAAAGTTACCACAAGTGTTACAAAATAGTGAAAAACCATTAATAGCTGTTGTTTGTCGAGGCTTGCATTACTTAATGTAGAAACCACTATGCGTGAAGCAACTTGCTTCGCAGATAGCATACGAGATCTGCGGACTCTCCACATCACTAATACCACAATAACCACCATTCCCAGACTTAGAGTTATCCTTCCATAAGTTTATGATTAACTGCCAAGATTCGAATTTCAGGGACTGCACTGAGCTTTCTTGAACTTTTTTTTTTTCATGGCGAACCACGAGAGGCGTCCAATGTTGCTTCGTGCGATTCTGTGGCGAACTGCCCTTCTGTTTTCTCATAGATATTTGCCCAGTGGAATTTACTGAGCGTCATTTGGTGACTCTATTCCAACTATATTCATTGTCCTCACACTGCCACAAATGTACGTTGCCGAGATTAAGTCGTTTTCTTACTTCATGACGAATTTAATTGATAGGAGAGCAACGTGCGCGAGATAGTGTCAATTCATCCCTGACAAGTGGCGACGCTAAATATATGAGAACGTTGAAAAGAACTTCACGACACGAGCTCAGGGATCATGAAAGAGACAGGACATACGAAAGAAAATGCGTTGTATGGTACCGTTTATAGGAGACTTGTTCTGGGCTTTTGGCAATGCGGACATGCACAGTGGATAAATGCGCACTGCATGGTACAATACAGTACCGCGGTGCTAAGCCACGTGATTGAACTGAAAATATTCTTTTTTTTATATTTTTACTTGTACCAATTAAGTGGAAAGGGGTAGCCGTCGTCAAGTAACGGTGACAAAAACTCCGTTTATTTTCTATTTCAATAAAAAATAGTTATTGCTTCGTGATGTGTACCTAACTGTTGCAGTCGTCGAAAGAAGGCAGCATAGCGATTGAGGTCGTGAACAAAGAACCTGTGCGTTTGTCGCAGACAGTAGGAGTCTTCGTCTTGTGGCGTGGTCTTGTTGTATACCACTAGGTGGCGTGGTGAGCAATCATGGTTGCTCGATTATGCTTTCAGAACTAAATTCCAGACACGAAATTTGGAACAGTTAATATAATTGACAGAATAATTGTGGACATTGCACTCAAAGAAAACCGCGGCAGTTGACTCAGCGGCGACATTGTAGGTTGACAGTGATGCATGACGATGCCAACGACACGACAAAGCTGGGGCCGATGACGACGGCTATGCTGTTTTCGACACCACAAGATTCGACTGCACCTGGTCACAAGTGACGTTTTGGGACATATTATTTTTCCGTACAAAGAAGCGTGATATAGGTAATCTTGATGCTTGACAAACATGATGAGAGACACTACCAAATAATGCTTGCGAACTTGCCGTGTGCCGTCGCGGTCATAAAAACAAGCGACGCGTGGTTCGAGCACGAACACTGCGTCAAACGAGCCACGACTCCAAATTTTTCAACATGTGCTCGAGGGCGCGGAAGCGTATTCATCAATCAGAGGTAAATGCTCGGGTGGGCGCGCGCGCCTCTGAGCACATACCGGCGCTCTCAACGGCGCGAAAACGCGCTAATGCACGCACGGGTCGTGGCTCTATCGCTTACATTTTCATCCCATACCAGGTGCAGCTCGCACACACAAAGGCTCCAGATAAAGCCCGAGTCGCGGAATTACCCGCGCGAACTACGCTCCAGATTAGACTGGAGAATACGAGCGCCCATGCAGTGTGCCGCGAAGCTCGGCCCGTCATTCAGATGTGAAGTCGAAATGAGGGGCGTCGTTTTCTGCTGCGATCCATTAGCCCGTAGCGACGACGCTTTGGACTGTAGACGACCGCTGTGCCATTCTGGTGCG
Source organism: Rhipicephalus microplus (assembly GCF_013339725.1). Lineage (NCBI taxonomy): Eukaryota > Metazoa > Arthropoda > Arachnida > Ixodida > Ixodidae > Rhipicephalus > Rhipicephalus microplus. The sequence goes on from NC_051167.1 coordinate 96,282,902, forward strand.
TTCTCCTTCTTGTATTGCGAGGGCCGTACGTCGCGTTGTGTCTATTCTCTCCGTTGTGCCCTTCGGGCTGTGTGCGCTTCCGTAGTTCGGATGCCTCTTTCATCTGCGCCCTGACAAAGCCTCGTATCAATCTCAGGAAGTGCACCGTTTGGAGGAAAACAGCGTCTGGCGATCAGCGACACAAGGGATCGGCAGCTTGGAGGCACTCTCGTAAACAGGAAGGGGGGTTGTTTCAATACCTCCCAAAATTTTGCACAAACCCACGCTCGAACATACTTGAAGTATGGTTGAACCCCCTTCCCCACGCCAACCTCCCGAAAAAAATTCTGGCTACAGTCTTGCTTGAAATTTACCGAGGTGATGACTCTGGAAGAACGGACTTGTAAAGGTCTCAATATGCCACGATGCCATTGTAATTATCTTTATAGCTCTCAAAAACATGTACGGATGCCTTACCGACAGGAACAGGGCGTTCAGAAGCGACTCCAATGGAGAGTTAAGGGATTCAACGGAGTGTGTAGAGAGCGACTGTGTTATGACGACCGAATGCCAAAAACCACACTGCGTGATCGCAACGGTGCCTACCTTTAGCAGTTACTGATCCCCGTAACTGTTTCCGAAGAGCAGGCGGTGACTTAATTTTATTAATACGGACGTCCAATTGGTCCTTCCGGCACGGTGGTTACGGTGCTCGGTTGCTGACACGAAGTTCGAGGGTTCGATTCCGGCGGTCGCATTTCAATGGAGGCGGAACGGCCCGTGTCAGTGCGCAGGTTAAAGAACACCAGACAGTCGAAATTTCTAGAGCCCCCCGTACGGCATCTCTCATAAATATTACATGGTTCTGGACCAGAAAACCACAGATATCTTTATTATTATTATTATTATTATTATTATTATTATTATTATTATTATTATTATTATTATTATTATTATTATTATTATTATTATGAGAATAACTCACTACTCTTGGCACATGAACTTCGACACAAATCAACGAGTTTTGCGCGGTGTACCGCTGCGGTGCCCGATCTCCAGCGGGCCGTCCTGCAGCCATAAGGATGAGCTCGGACGCGTGCGGCGACGGGGCTTTCGAGGTCACTTCCCATATTTAAATAAGAATGGCCCGTCTCTTTTTTCTTCTCGACTCGTTTATGGCCAGCGCGTATCTCGTTGCCTACGGGAGGAAGAAGAGGCTCAGGAAAACGGCGTCTTCTTCTCTCTCACTGCCGGAGGAGCGCGCGCTGCGATCGTGTTTATTTGCGAACGCGTCCTCCTGCCACGAGAGAGGAAGAGGAGGCGAAGAAGAGGCGGCTCCTTCTGTTTAGGGAAATACTATGACCGGTGTAGGCGAGAAGCCTGTCCGACAGTGACTGACGACCGTCTTCGTCGAGGAAGCACAAGCTTTATATCGGCGAAGGATTTGACATTGCCGAAATTCATTCGATGCAGCTATCTTCTAAGTTTGAAGCCCTTTTAGGGAGGGAAAAAAATAAGGAAGGGTTTAGGTCACTATTTGCTAGCACCAGTCTGTTGTTCTCGCTCTTGGCATAGCTCTAAATAAAGAAATGGATTTGTGCAGCGCAATTTGATAGACAAGAACGAAAAAAATTAGATGGGAAGTTGATTAAGATCATTATTTCCCAGCACTAGTCCAATGTTCTCGCTCTTGGCATAGCGATAAATAAAAAAATGAGTTGTGCAGCGCAATAAGACAAGAACGAAAATTATATGGAAGGTTAATTAGCAGCAATTTTCGGGTTGTTAACTAAATGAGATCGTAGGGGGAAGTCTGGGAACGGATACGCTTTGGTTAAAAATATATTTGAATAAAGGAATCTAATAAAACAAAAATATATCTAAGGACATCATAAAATAGGAATTTTTATTGACATGGGGGGGGGAGGGGGACAGCCTTATAAGCCTTATATACTTAGGGCTAATAAACTACTATACACCATCATTCATCGTAACTTTGTGCACTCAAACAATTGTGTGCATTTCAGTTTATCTACGAGATCCCTACCACACGTCGTACAACAAAAACAAAAAACGGCAAAAAAAAAACTCAGTGACCACTCATTTAGCAGAAAGTATGCTTAGAGTTTCCGGTATAGCCTTTTCTCTCCTTTCAGGGTGAAACGAAAGGCCATTGAAGTCCACGTGCCTATTACTGCATGCTCACGAACAACCAGTCACCCATTTTGTCACTTGTTATGATGCTTTGAAAGCAGAAAAAGAGATGAACAATCAAAAGGCATAAGGGCTAGCAGTGGAAGAGGAAATCACGGTTTACTGACTCCTATATATTAGGGTGACGCAAAATGAAGAAATAATGGGAAAAGCAAGAAGCATTCGTGCGCGAAAAAGATAAGATACACCAATAGTTCTAATTATAGTGTCTCTGATAGGCCACTGACACGTGGAAAACTTAATACCTTCATTTTGACGACTTGTGACGGCGCTTGCGACTGTTGCAGCCTACATGGCGCGCACACACCTGGAACCCTACCAACAGAAGCACATGCCTCAAGCATGCAAGAAATTTGTCTTTCTATCTCTGACCGAAGGAAATAAAAAAAGTCTATTCACAGTACAAACTGGTTGCCGAAGGAACGCGTATATTGTGGTCTGCAGAATGTTATTTTAAAAAAATGAAGCCCGCAAGATTTCAAGCCATATACTGATATCCAAAGTGGAAAATGTATAAAGCGACACGAGACACAGAAGTTTAATAACAATAGTTTAATAAAATACGTACTAAAGTTATGCCAGCTAACGTTTGTAGCATAGTCACTGATGACCTGGTTTTGAACTTAATTTTGGACTCTGAAGACTGGTTGTGTTCCATTTGGATTTACCATCAGCCACGATGTTGGCCACTGGTCTTCGCTGCACAAAAATCGTTAAGGAACTACTGATAACGGCTTTGCCGTAAAGTGCGAACTTGCCAGACCCATTCCACGTTTGTAAGCAGCAGTACTGCAGTATAGGCGCCGTAGCTACAAGCGCCCCAGTATGCCGACGGCGTCTACCGCTTGTTTACAAACATGGAATAGGTGCGCGACAAGTTCACAGGCACAAAATTCACTAACTCTTGAGCACTAGGACATGTAAGGAGTCCATTCAAACCTAGGATGGCACAATTCCGACATCCCTGGCATGTGTCAGAAGTGTCTCTCAACGCTCAAAAACGTCCAACGTTGTCGAAGCCGCCGAGTCACAGTTTTCTTTCGACTGAGCGAGCCAACGCCGTATACTCGGCAAGTGTGTTGTGAACTGCATGTAGTCAAACAAGCACACGACAACAATGCACGACTTTATCTACTATATTCAATGACTGTGCAAAAGGGTTGCTACGTGGGGAACCTTATACCTCCGACCGAGTATACGTGTTATAGAAAGGATAATCTCAAAGATAGAGAAGGGACAGACTACGTGGACGTCGCATTGCAGTTCAGCGTCGCCGACACGGCGTCAGCATCGCCCAGCCGAACGTATAGGGAGGGTCAGTGGTGCGTGGACTCACAACCTTCGCTGAAGCTGCTGCAGCAGCCGCGGCAGTATTACACGCATCAATGACCATGTGGGCTGCGCGTGAAAAGGAAGGAGGGAAGGGAGATGCACTTGGAGACACAACCAAGCCGGCCACGTACGCACTCCACCCGCTCTCTCCTTCATCTCAGCTGTGTATGGTTTTCTCCCTCACCATCTCTTCCTATCTGGACAGTGCGTACAGATCGCCACGCCGAGGGGCTCCATGTGGCCAATGAATGACAATGAGTTGTCATCGGCCGACTGCTTCGCATGTACGCACACTATACGAGTGGCTTTGTATTTGACGCCCTTTGTGGGCGCAGCACCGCGCAGACGGGCGACACTCTTAAAGTCAGAAGTGACGTGCCCAACGGCGCGTCTTGCATCTTCGACGCCAACCGTCATGGTGGTCTACTGGTTACGGTGTTCGATTGCCGATTCGCAGGCCCCGGCATCGAATCCCAGCCGCATTTTCGATGGAAGCGGAAATTCTCGAAGCCCGTGAGCATAGACTTAGGTGAACGTTAAACAACCTCAGGTAGTCGAAATTTCCGGAGCCCTCCACTACGGCGTCTCTCAAAATCGCATAGCGCTTTTAGGGACGTTGAACCCAACAATTATCACTATACATCTTCGATCGCGGCCGCTTTCGAGCGAGTGCGCCTTCAGACCGGATGCTCTTTGACTCTACCCTCTGAAAGCTACAAAAATGCTACAACTGGATTTGGCGGTATTCTCAGATTGTGAATGGCGATTCATTTTTGTCTCTTGAGGAAAAAAAAAAGCTGTTATAAGCTTACTTGTATTTACGTACAGGCCAAAAACATGGAGGCTTAGAAAGAACGACGTAGCCAGCTGAAAATATAGGTACAGATGTAGGGACAGTAAGAGAAAAGAATGGGTAGATGGAACAAACGAGCTAAGGACTTCTTAGTTGAAATTTAAAAAAAATAAATGGACAAAAAGAAATGGAAATCTAAGCACACATACATCGAGCATTTTCGCTTCCACCGAAAATGCGGTCTCCGGGATTCGATACCGCGACCTGTGGGTCGGCAGCCGAGTACTTTAGACCACCGCGGTGGATGACTGGATTTTAAGAGACCACGAGGACGGCGGTAAGTTAAATGGGCCGATGGGATTAAAGAGTTTGCGGTGATAACGTAACCGCAGTACGCACAGGACCGGTTTGAAGAAGGTATTTGCGCTGCTGCGTGCGTAGTCAGGCTGATGGCGATGACGACAAGCTAGGCGACCAGAATCCAAAGTCATTGTCCAAAACCAAAGATAATACCTGTGTCACACGGGCGCGCAAAAAGTTTTTTAAGTAAGCGGTCTTTTACGAAGTTGAAAGACTTGTAACAAAGAGGTGTTTGCGGCGCAGACACACGGTAGCAACGATCTCCTTTTAGTGTTTTCGTTCGAAGACGCTAGCGAAAGCGTGGCGCTAGCAGTTAAAAGAGAAGCAATGAAAATTAAACGATGTATCACGATGTACAAATTAAAGACTTGTTGCACTGCCCGTTTCTTCAAATAAATTTAAGAATAAGAGATGAAGAAACACCAATGTTAATGTTTTTTTGCACTAGATAAGGAAGCATTCCCATAACTAGCGACGTGCACAAGTCCGTCTGGCACCACTGTGCTTTCATTTACCGCATTTGTTTTTCGCTGCTCTCGACTGCTCTCGACACGTTATGGGCGATACGGGAGAAAAAGCGAGGATCGCAAGCCTCACGGCCTGCCTTCTCGCTCTGGAAAGCGAGGCAGACGCTGCAAAAGCCGCCAAGGAGAGGATAAAGCAGCGCAAGACCGAGCGTCACCACGTGATATTGCCGACGCGTTGTAGCTGCTTACGAGAGTATAAAAGGAAATAACCATTAAAATAGTTCATTACACCTTCTGCAGGATATGAAATTTGTTTTTACAAAGAGTTTTGGTGACAGAAAAATAAGCATTCGTTCTTTTTTTCCCACCACTCGAAAATTGCTGGCGCCCACTGGTTTCGAGGCTACTCATTCGGAGCCGTGAAAGAGATCGACGAACGCCGTTTACGAAAAAGACCGCTTCTGAAAAGGAGTTCGCTCTGTGCCGTGTGTCTGCTGTCAGGAACTCCTTTTCAGAAAAAGACCGCTTACTTAAAAGACTTTTAAGTGCCCGTGTGGCAGGGGTATGAGACATTTCCCAATTTGACTGGTCAGATTAACAGAAGGCCTCCGCACCTTATGGAAGTAACCAATGGTGAAACTATCTGAAATATAGTGAAATATTGTATCAATTTTTTGATGTGATGAGAAAGGAGATTGTGTATGATGTGAAAGGAGATGCTGGTTCACAAATAAAGCGCCGGATACTTCTTAGTTCTTCAGTGGATCGAGAATACTACTTAAAAACGAGCATACCACTTAAGAAGTACTAAAGCGTACTTTGCCGGCATTATAGTCTATAATAATAGGTCCAACGCTAAATGTGCACCATGCCAGATTGCTTTCAGCCGAAAGTTCACGCGAGTTTTTGCATTGTAATATGTAACAATTTTTTCGTCATAGCGGAGACTGTATCCCAATACAGGCGATATGCTAGAATACCATTTGAGTATAGATTCAGGCGCACGTTTAGAAACCCCTATAGGTGATCGAAATTTCTGGAGCCCTTTATTGCGGCGTTTCTCAACCACATATTGTGTTTATTAAACGTTAACCGCAAGAAACTGCCCACGTTTTTTTTTTTTTCTTGTTTGCCATGACCGGTGTTTTTTTTTTTTTTAAGCGGTGAATCGTTTCCACATCTCGGCGGTGCGTGGCAAACCTTAATAAACATCAAGCACGAGCCCTAATTTCCGCACTAGTACGCGCTTCAGCGGCCTGCTTATACCATCCTCACGCGCGTGCCTGTTGCACAGGAAACGGTGGCTGTGTCCTTCGTGGTCCTTCGTCCGTGCTCGCAAATCCCCGTTTCCTCGAAAGCAGCGAAGCCATCAATGTGACGCCATAAACACGTCTTGGGAAAGGCGGCGACGAGGTCGTCGAAAAGCACTTCGCGATCACTGGAGCATAAAGCAAAAGCGCATGGAAAAGCGCGACCAGCGAAATATTCAGTAGCTCGCTTCTTTGACCGCGTCGAAAGAATATACGTATGTGGTCGAAGGCGTATTGCACTTCCGGCAGATACCGGGCAGATGCATTGCAGAGATGGCTTTCCAGCCAGCCAGCACGCGGCGTTTTCGCATGCGCAGTGCGTTGATGCTTTCGGTCTTTTGTCGACGTCGCTATTCTTCTCGTCCAGCTTCCGCCGTCGTCCAGTTAGCCGTGCTTGTGCTGAATCAAGCTTTTTTAGGGGCGAAGCTCCTTAGGGCGTGGGCTGTGCGTCCCCTGTAGCCTATATGTAGCCACCTCTAGTTTAGTTCTTGCAGTGTTCACTAGATGGCGGTACCGTCCCCTGTATGTAGCCACCTCTCGTTTAGTTCTTGTAGTGTTTACTAGATGGCGGTACCGTCTCCTGTATGTAGCCACCTCTCGTTTAGTTCTTGTAGTGTTTACTAGATGGTGGTACTTGTAGCTGATGATGAAAAGATGCAAGATGTTATAAACTAGAAAGCGGTACTTGTAGTTGATGAAAGACGCGAGATCTTATAAAATAGGAATGATGTCACATATGGCGCGTGTCATTGGTTGAAGGCAATCGTTCGATTTAGTGCGGCGACGTACGCTAGGGGGAGCGATGTAATAAAATCGAGTGGGCAAAATGTACAGAGGATTCATGGTTTACCAGGTTTACCTCCGGAGCTTCGCCCACTCATCATCATTCACTTCGTGGATATGGCGGAATTTTTTATTAGTAGGCCCTTTGCTTACAAGTGCTACGAACGCGTCTTCTTGTCATGAAGGACAACTGTGCATCTTTCCAGCAGCGCCAACTACCCCACTACGCAACTACACGAATTAAAGCAGAGAAACGTAAAAACTAACAGCTCCGTCGAATACAAGCAACGACTCAAACTCCTTAGACATTGGACGCAAACGACGTCTATGCACCTGATCTCGCTGCAGGTCTTCATGAAGACGGTATGGGAAGAGCGTCTGCTGCTTGGTGGCGGTAATGGCCGAGCGACTGAGCATGCAACGCGTGCGGCGCAGTGCGAACCATCTGCTGCCAGCGCCTGCGCTCGACGGGAGCACCCGTTGTTTTGTTCGGCGCTCTTGCCCGGCGCTGGGAGCTTCGACGGCGGAGTGCAGGCCTAAGAAGCTTCGCTCTTCAAAGTACCTACAACGTTCTGCATACGCCAACGCTGTGCAACGAGACTATAGACTGACGGCCTCTGTCAAAGCAAACAATATTAGACGATCATTAGTCAACAGATGAGGACGCTAAGGACGGCTAGCGTGTTGTTTTGCTACGTGTGGGTTTTCAGCCATAGTAATTAGAACAATGAATTCTTCGTTTGATTTTTCGAGCCTGCTTCACGATTGGCCTCTTTCGTTCGCAATCTTTTTGCATCGCCGCTCCTCCATTTTCCACGGATGCCCAGACCAGCAACAAGTTGCTGCATCGATTACTATTTTCCTTCGTATTCCACTTTCTTATTGAAATAACCATATATGTCCCATATTTCTTACCTTGCGTTCACTATCTACTGGCTTCACGTTGTTGTGAACAAACAGAACGTATGATTCGCAAGAAGACTCTCTGAAGTTCGCGGAAATGAAAGCTTGTCAATAGCGACAGCGAATTTACACTGTTATAGAAGGCCGCAGAGCAATCGGAAAAAAGCTCTTATAGTTAAAACACCTATAGTTTACGTAGAACATAATAAAATGATTGTCTAGTGTGTTTTCTTTCTTTGACGTTCTCGGTTTTTCGCGCGCTTTTGTACAATTCCCCCTAACTCGCCTAAATCTGTTTTGAAAGAGATGAAGCGTCTTGATCGCTTACGCCCCATTTTATCCGTTGTTCGCTGCAGCGCAGTACTCATAGAGGCACACGAAATCTAGCTAACTGTATACTCCTAAAAATGCAGCACACTGTTTCCAAACTCGAAGGCTGCTTCACTTATTTCTTCGCACTATTTTAGGCGTTGCGATAGGCTCGCCAGGTTCAGTCTGCTTGCAGTTAAAAACATCTTTCTCATCTAATCGTCAGCTTCTGTTTCTTTCTGCGACGGCGTACGAAAACAGTAAGTGAACATCTTAATCAATGTGAACAACCTTAGCCTGCAAAGACTGACTCGCAGTCCAGCGCAGTGGCGCGGTTTAAAATACGACTTCGGACGATAATAAAAGGGTAAAAACTTGAAGCTTGCTAGCATGGCTTCATCGTAAAAACAAGAATTACAGCAGGACTTTGCCAACGGCATAGAGAGCCACGCCCGAAAGCTATAGGCACTCGTTTATTGCGAGACAGCTCAAACAAGACAGTGCGCATCCCACATATTCAACCTCTGTGTACACCCAAGTCCCCAGCAATTAGACCAGCTAACCACGCCGCTCATTTTAAAAATATGCGCGAGGAACGCCAACTGCCTTGTCGCAGAAACGGAGACGCCGGTGACCCGCCCAAGACAATCTCGGGAAGTTAGACACAGAAAAATAACTACTACGTATACTGGCGTTAAATGCACGATGTTCCTACAATGTCATGTCTGGCATTGTAGAGGCTATTTTGGAAGTAGCAATTAGGGAGCGTTGAACAGTTGAGCGAGAACGGGTGTTGAAGCATTGGGCATTGTTTTCGCTCGAAAATAGCAATGTACTTTAACGCAAGGCGGAGCTCAGTTCAGTCTTCTAATTGCACCTTAGGGGGCTGGGCTGTCGTATGAAGTCGTAGGCTGTAGTGTGCTGCCGTATGCTGTCATTAGCTGTAGTATTTCGACTTGTGCTGTTCTATAGCGCCGTGTGCCGTCGTTTGCTGTGCTATGCTGTCGTATTCTCTCTTATTCAGTCGTATATGCTGCGTAAACTGTCGTACACTGTCGTCGTCGCTTGGCATAACGTTCCTTGTATAGGATACTGGCCGCTCGTTCGCACCAAGGAAGCCTTGCCTCGTGTTCTTTGAGCGTCTTGATGATGCTTACTTGTCATCAGCGAAAGAATTATTAAGCTAGTGCATTTGGGCGTGACGCAGGCAAGATCACGTATAGAAATAGAAAAATGAGGCAGAACAACAAAAAAGTTCTGTTGACATCACGCGGAAGTCTGGCTGGCTGTGATGGCGTCAGGCACTAAAATTTCCAAGATAACCGCTTGTATGCGCCACCGACGGAGCTGCTGTGCCGAGCGACCGTGGAAAATACGCGATGTCTTGCACGAGAACGTGTCAACCTCGCCAATTTGCATCACGTGCTCTGGCAGTCGCTGGGCCCGACGTTCGGCGAGGAAAAGTGGGACTCAGCTCCTGCAAAGTCCCGTCTTCGAAAGCCATATCCTGGCCGACTAGCGTGCCCGTGATTGGGTCGGCAGGCCAGACCTGTCGGTGCCGTCGTGAGATTAGCCAGGTGCGCGTTGTGTCACGCTTTGCCGGACCAAATAGAAGTCCATTCACTCACTCACAAGCACGGGACAAGAAAGCTCGTGACGTGCTATGACGTCAGGATACAGTAGCATCCGAAATTATCTTTCAAAAACAAGCAGTAATTACTTGTTCAGGGTGCACTCACGCTTATAGAAACACATTTTCTACGCTCTTGAGGCCTTTCATTTAACGAAAAAAGAAAACGGCAACTGAAAACTTTCGTGTCAGTACCCCTTTAAGCCTAGACAACAACACCTGGTAACGAGCCAGCATTTTGCACCGTTCAACAAGCTTCGAGGACAAAGTGGGAACGCCCCCCCCCCCCCCCTTTTTTTTTTGCAGCACTCCGTGAGCAGCGCAAAACACAAAACACCAAAACAAAGCAGCGAACGGTGTAGAGCACTTCGTCCCTGACTTTCTTTCCAACAGCTAAGGCGACCACCGCGAGGATAAAATAAAGCGTCGCCCCGAGGGCATGCAACAACAATAACCGCCGACGATCGTTACCCGCCTTATTGGTTCTCTATCGTTTCTCATACAGGTGTTCGGTGCGCCGGGCACAATCTCGGCGTCAAGGGGAGGCCAACAGCGAGTGCGCGCCGTCTATACCGCTGTGAGCACACGCGAACCGACTCGGTTACGCCACTCGATCACGATAAGTGGCGCGGCGCGAGTTCCTTCTCTTCCGCAGCGCTCATTTATTCGCGGTTCGCAGTTGCGTGCACTGAAGCGTCTCTCGCGAGCTGCTCTTCCCTGTCCCAAAGAGGATTGGATTGGATAAACTTTTATTTGGTCCTCCAAAACACAGATCACTGTGTTGCGGGCAGCTCCCACGTGGGGACTGAGATTCCAAGCTCCTCAGCCGCCTCGCGGGCTTGGTGGACAGCCCAGAGCTGATCTGCCAAGGACGAGCTGCGGATTGCCGCCTCCCGTCTGGCAGAGGTGATGTTCGATCAATGAGCGAATTTGGTGCACTGCCAGAGCATGTGTTCTAATGAAGCTATTTCCGTGTCATCGGCCTTACCATGCTGAATGTGCCGGTTCTCGTCCCGAAGAGGAACATTTCTATTACTAATCTCGGAGATGGAATCGCAGAAAACTGTGGACATCAAAACGTATAGAGCGTCTGTTACTGCTCCGTCTAGCGTGTGAGTCGCTAGAAAGATTGTATTTATTTATATGCACATATTCTTCTTTGAGCTAGATAAGGAAGTTGGCAACTCTGTTGAGGAAGTTTGCAGTTCACGTGCGTCTATTGCGTAGAATCTCATGTCGAAACTGGTCCGCACAACAGTGTCACAGGATGATTCGCAAAAGTTGGGTACTGTCATAAAATTATATTTTTCAACTCAGCATTCGTGAGCTCGACATCTGCGCTTTTATCGAGTATAGCGTCGACCGACTTAGTGAAAAGGAGACTGCCAGTATACAGAACAGGCTGCGTCAGTGAGTCTTTCTGTGGTGTTCAGGAGAGAGAGAGAAAGAAAAGATAAATAAATAAAAATGAAAGCCATGAAGACCTAGTACTATGGTAAAAGATTTGCGACTCTGCACAGCGGTGGGGACATAGGGGCCAAAAAGGGAAATATATAAGTACATATCTATAAGCACATATATCATCATCATCACGATCATCGTCATCATCATCATCGTCATTTGCCTGACCACGCCCACTACAGGCCAAAGGCCTTTCCCATGATTCGCCAATCAACCAGGTCTTGTGCGTTCCGTTTCCACGCTATATCTGCGAATTTTTTAACTTCATCTGCCCACCTAACTTTCTGTCTCGCCCGAACTCGCTTGCCTTCTCTGGGAATGTATTCAATTACCCTTAATGACCAGCGGTTATGCTGCCTACGTGATACGTGCCCGGCCCATGTCCATCAATGTACAGCATATACTGTACTCTGTAATATACTAATTAATTGATTGATTGATTGAGTGATTGATTTGATTCAATCCTGGTTACCCATAAAAAATGGCTATCCACCCTAAACAACATGTGTAAATCGACAGACTCTCCGACACGCAGCAAGGGGCACATCATTTTCACGTGTACTGAGTTTACTCCAAACCACGAGGCTTTTCACTGCCTTAATGACCGGGTGTTTTCCGACAATTGCGAAAAAGAACCTTTCACCTACACAGAATATATCTACGTAATTTGGGTCAGCTAAGGGGAGCTGTAAACAAAGGTATGCCATTTGACACCCGTAAACGATGCTGTACATTTTCTGTTTCGTTCACGCCGACGTAAGTAGTGCCAACTGTCGGCCGAATTGAGTCACGTCGGCGAGAAGGGCGTCGTCCGGAACGCCGAAAAAGAAGGAGGGGCGTCTTCCTTTGCGCATGCTCGGTGAATCGGAATTCGTCGCATCCTTCGGAAGGAGAAGGAATCACGAAAAGCCGCCGCCGGGCAGGATGCATCCCAAACAGCGACGAGATGCACGGCCCGGTTTCTCCTCACTTCCGAAGCGTTTCACAAGCATCAGATGTAGGCCGGGATACGCGGAACGGCCGAGCACGCTACAGTCACACGGCGGCGAATTTCTCATATCCGCCCTCCCTCCAAAATAAATTTTATTTATTTATTTATTTATTTATTTACAATACCTCAAAGGCCCCTGAGAGAACAAGTTTTATGTGAGTGGTACACATACCTTCAAAATCAGTTTTTCTATGATATGTTTGAAGAAATATCACAAACAAAGATACAGCAAAAAAAAAAGAAGAAAACTGAAAATTAGCGCAGCCACGGGACAAAAAAAAAAAAGCCGTAGACGATTCAGTTACGTCCGTTGTTTCGCTAGAAGTTTACGAATAAGATAGCTGTTCAAAGGACAAAAAACAAAACTACTCTTTTATTTTTCTCCAAGGCAATTCAAATTATCCGCAGAATATAGTGCGGCGCGCAGTGATGTAACGGTAATATTATATATATATATATATATATATATATATATATATATATATATATATATATATATCAAAATAAGGGAAAGAAGTGTATACGTAAGGGCTCGTTTTTCCGTGTTTTAACGTTATTCGAAGGTCGTAGGTTCGATTCCTGCTCATTCCTGCTCATGGCTGGTTATTTTTTCATCCACTTTTCTTTCTTCTTATTTACATTCCTTGGCATTAATGTCTGTTATATCTCACATATATATATATATATATATATATATATATATATATATATATATATATATATATAGATATATATATATATATATATATATATATATATATATATATATATATATATATTATATTGGAAACGTGGTTTCGGCACGTATAACCCTCCTACATATAATTAGAATACAGTCCCATGACTGCGGCTTTAGTAATGGTACGTTTGCATATTTCTATAAATTGTTATGCTATAGATGAAATGACCGCTTTCACACTATTTTGCACACATTATAGCAGTGTTTTTAGCCGCACTAAACTGACAAGTTGCGCTGCCTGTAACCTTGCTCTCGCTTGACCCCAATTCATAGAACATTGTGCCTATAAAGCAACAACTCACAGTATATTTGATCGCGTGAGTTTAACTAAGCTCCGCGCCTGTTTCTTCATTTTAATAGTTGATAATTAAATAGTGGCCATTGACTGCTACGCGGTCGACGTGCGAGATATTTCATGCATGTCATACACGTACATCGGCAGAACTACAGATAAATGGAGGACTTGGTGCTGCTCCGTACTAAGTTCGCCAGAGGAGCACGCCCAAAAGAAACGAGGAACAGTTAAGTACGGCGTTCTTGCTGATCCCGCGGCAAACTTTGGTCGCTCACAAGTAGTTCAGAAGGAGCGAAAGCTGGGCTAGTTGGTTGTTCATGCTTGGAATGTAAAAACAGCGGAACAATAGAGACAAGGACAAAAGCAGAGACGACAAGCAGCGCCTTGTCGTGTCTGCCTCCGTCCTTGTCAAACAAGGAGTTCATCCATGGCAGGTCACATCAATGAAATTGTGCAAGCTGACGAAGCTGAATGATCGTCACAATGCTCTTGGGCTAAAATAATGGATCAACAAGAAAAGCTAAGCCTTATGCTGGCCTTTTGAGCCACGCTCTCGACGCAGACTTGGCAGCAGCTGTTGCACACTTTTGTCTGTCGTTAAAAGCGAGAACACGAAATCTTGTTACTTCCTGCCGCATTAGACTTCGATATATTTCTGCGGACGTCCACAGTGCTTTTTTGTATTGTAACGTGTACTTGCCGTTAAGCATAATATTTTGTCGTAATATTTTGTAATAGTTTGTAGTGGTTGCCAGTGCCCCACCGACATACCTGTATGACACGCACAAAATATATTGCACGTCGACATGGCAAGCCCTTGACGTCCCCTCATGGTAGGCTTAGGCCCGGCCACCTAAACCTGCTGGTATCTTATAATAAAGTTTATTCCTCCTCCTCGACATGGGAAGTCCACAGTTGCTCATGCTAGAATGAAAGGTATATGTTTATTTTTACAAGTACTCGAATGGTAGACATTTTACAGCGTTCTTGCTTTTAACAGCGCCTTGCAGTAGATGCCACCTGCCTCATGCGCAGGGCGGAGTACTGCAGCGTAGAGTGCGCTGCACGTAACTGCGACTTGCAAATGGCAGAGCGCGTGTAAAGGTGTTGCTTTGCGCCGCCGTTGGCGTGGCGGCTTTACGTGAGTCCAGCCAAGGCTGCCCGCCAATGCGCCGCCTTGTTTTCGCCTTCCGCCGGTCGCGGTCACGAAACAGTGACGACGACGTGGAGCGAAAAGACAAAAGGGCGGCGAAAATGATCCCAGTGAGCACTATCCGCGCGCAAACTCTATAGGTCCAACAAGAAAAAGAAAGAAAAAAGGGGGAGATCTGGCGTAAGAAGGAGGAAACGCTCAGCGATGCATGCAGCGATGTCGTTGCGCGATTCCGGCGTTGCACGCTTCTCGTGATCGGTCTTCCCACGCGCCCCGCGAAAGTGCAAGCGCTGAAAAGGCGCACGCGTCACCGATCACGTGCTTCCGCGACAGGAAAAGGCTGAGCCCCGCACACGCGAGAACAATTCACGCGCGGGTGGCGAGGCCGACCTTATGGCGAGGAAACCGAGATCGCTAATCTCTTATTGTTTCTCGCCCGAAAGGCTGCGAGTCCAGATTTTTCACTTTATGGAGCGCAGCCGCGATGAGGATGAAAGGAGAAAACCGTCAATTTCTGGGACAGTCTGCGTAGCGACATTGACGCTTGCGGAGAATGGTAACAATCGCGACAGTATCCTGCGTTTTACGGTTCCGATACGGCGATATGATCGTGAGGGACGCCGCAGTAGAGGACTCGGAAAATTTCGACCATCTAATGTTCTTCAACGTGCACCGGTTTCCACCATTTAGTTTCCACCGAAATGCGACCACCGCGGCCGGGATCCAACGCGCGACCTTCGCGTTAGCAGCCGAGCATTGCACTCGCTACACCACCGCGTTGAACGAGACTGGTCTGTTGTAGCTATACAGTCGCGTAACTGAGACCATCGCAGCTCAGACGCGCATGCGAGGCTATTGAAAAAAAAATGCCGCCATATCCACGAAGTGAATGATGATGAGTGGGCGAAGCTCCACAGGTAAACCTGGTAAACCATGAATCCTCCGTACATTTTGCCCACTCGATTTTATTGCAACGCTCCCCCTAGCGTACGTCGCCGCACTATATCGAACGATGACACGCACCATATGTGGCATCATTCCTATTTTATAACACCTCGCATCTTTCATAATCAACTACACGTACCGCCGTCTAGTTTTTATAACATCTTGCATCTTTTGGACGGACGGACGGACGGACGGACGGACGGACGGATGGATGGATGGATGGACGGATGGATGGATGGATGGACGGACGGATGGACGGATGGATATGGCTCTACCTTTTAGATCGGGCGGTGGCTAGCGTAATACTTAGAACTGAACGAGAGGTGGCTACATACAGGGGACGCACAGCCCACGCCTTAAGGAGCTTCGCTCCTAAAAAAAAGGATCCCAACCAGACGCTGAACGCGAGTGCCGGATTGCGTGGTTGGAACTGTCCATCACGCCGTAGCGCATGCCTGCCCGCTGCGGAATACAAGCCGACGTTCAGGCTCATGAAGACCCTTAAAGCTGTAGTTGACGCCCTTTTCGAGAAAATGCGCTGCGACACTCGCATCGGCGCACGCCTTGCAGAGACCCCTCTGGAGAGACGCTCACCAGCGTGGGCCTCTTTTACAATATCGATCCGTCGTGTGACTGATATGCCACGAGACCTCAAGAGGAAAGATGCTTTTACCGCAACAGGTTAAACGTCGAATACACTATACAACTACTTTAGGAGCAAGATTAAACTGTCGTACTCACCATTGCGCATTCGATGTAACGTCCCGGAAGATCTGAATCGTGTTATTCGTGACTGCTCGCTACTAGCATCGGAGGGTTTCTGAAGGCGGCCTCACGTCTTTAACGGGACTCGTGCTTCGAGTTGCGACATATGCTGGGCCCATGGCAAAGCAGCACTTGTGCGTTACGCGCCAAAAAGCGCAGTTTACTTTTTGCAGGCTACGAACTTGAACAAAACTTTGTAAATATATAGTGTAATCCACGTGTGTGATCATTTTTTTAGCCGCACCATGGTGTGGATCCTGCGTCGGCGGCGCCGTCCACATCCCCACTGTGCATGCTCGCGTCTCGTGCTAACTATCGCTCCCCTCCCCAATATTCTCGCCTCGCAAGGCCGACGTAGGCAGCGCCTGTAAAAAAGCAAGTGCACGCGCTGCACAACCGTTCACTGGCCACCCCGTATATGTAGGCACTGGATCCCGCGTTCGGAATTTAGTCAAGGGCGCCTTTACTTGGCTATCGCTAGGCTTGACGCTTTGCTTGACTCGAGTAAATGCGATAGAAGCAGCAGTACCTTCAACCAGCAGCGGGACCCAACCCAACTTCAGCGTCCCACCACTCGCTGAAGTCAGCGCTTCTTCTTCATTCAATAAATAAGAATAATAAAGATGAGTAAAAATTAAGCATTCCCAAACCTTACCCAATTACGCAACGTTCTATACCCCCACCACTCTGCGACGCATTTACTCGAGTTCCCACCGTAGGAAGATACGGGCAGCTATTATATGTGTTTATTAGTGTGTATTTTGTAATCATCTCCGGGAAATGTGAGCGGAATGTCAAGCGAATAGCCAGCCAAAAATTTCTAGAGAGAGAGGCATAAATGTCTCTCTCTCTATCTCTCTATCGCAGCCAGTTCCGGTTAATTTGACCGCATTCCTTGTCCTTGAACCCCGTTCATTCGTCTGAATGTGCTGCGCTGGGAGTAACCGTAGCTTAGCTCATTTCAGGATACGCGCCGTCGGAGCATACAAAAGTCTAAAAGATTTGAATAACGGCAGTGAGTTTTGCTAGAACAGCAATATAAATAGAACTTTCGAAGTAACAATATGCATGGAAGGTATAATTATATATATAGCTGCGCACAAAGAAAACAAGGACAGGAGAAACGTGCTTCTCCTGCCCTTGTTTTCTTCGTGCGCAACCGTATAGTTACACCTCCCAAACATGAACCAACTCGCCCAGCAGCAAGTTTTATGGTAACAATACGCAATCGACTTGAACTGTAACTATGACGGCGTGCGCAGCGGCCACTTTTCTGCGTATCAGCACCGCATGTGGAAACACAGCCGGGATTTGAACCCGCGACCTGCGGGTCAGCAGCGAGTACCTTAGCCACTAGACCACCGCGGCGGGGCAAGCACCGCATGATAGAACAAAGTTACGAAAAAAATGTTTTCTAGAAGTTTGCTTTGTGATAATGCACGTTCCCTCACCTTTTTTGGAACTTAATTCAATCAAATGGCTGAGATGCGCAGAAAAAAATTACGCCATATCCATTCAATTAATGGTCATGAAAGAGCTTGCTCTGTCTGCCCGTCCACTCATCTGTCTGTCTGTCTGTCTGTCTGTCTGTCTGTCTGTCTGTCTGTCTGTCTGTCTGTCTGGCTGTCTGTCTGTCTGTCTGTCTGTCTGTCTGTCTGTCTGTCTGTCTCCTATCACACTAAAGCACGCGTTCCTTACGCATCGGAGTGGAGCGAGCGCCGCAGCGCCATCTATTGAGCACTTCGAGTACTAGGGGTGTTACGATGGATGACGAGGGACTAGCCTACACACTAAGAAGCTTCGCTCCTAAAATTGCCGCTCGATTCGCTATTGTTAGTAATTTAACTGGCTGCACATTGCTACTTAGTGTGTCATGTTTATATTGCTGTCTATACGCGTCTGGTTCCGCATATGCATTTAAATATACGTAAACAGGCGCTGTGTGCTCGAACCGTCGTTTCGACAAGTGGCTTGTCGTCTTCAAGGCTAGAACGAGATGCAGCTCTAGTTGTAGCCTTGAAGAAGACAGGTACATTTGTACAGAAAACACCTTTTCTTTTGTCGCAAGCTTCCATTTTCACCTTCCTGCCTTTATTTTGGACATACGCATTGAGTTACTCGTGATGGAATATTGGTATACAAGCATTTAGCATATTGACCAAAAGCATTCCATCTCGGCTGGCTCATTCCTAAGCAAGACTCCACCAGATGCAGCCACCAGTAGCAGAGCAAACAGCAAAATAGAAACTCTCCAAACAATGCCACCTGTCTCACTCTTTCTTCGACCGCGAACGTAGTGGTTCCCGTCCATCACGCGAACAGCGCGTGGCGGCAGATTTTCCCGATTACGGCGGCTCGGCTTCGGAGTAAGAAAGCGTGGCGCACCACCCCGCTTCCCGAACGCCAAACAAAGAAGATACGCCCGGTCCGGCAGTTCCTCGTTTCTCCTCTCGTTGGTAGTGGACAGCCGGCAACCCGCGCCGCTTGTCAGCTGGATAACGCCTTCGAAGCCAGTGCAATAGGCGCGTCGTACTACTGCGTGTGTGCTTGTTTGGCGCACCCGCTATTTATTGGCTTTGTGCACAATAGTATTCGGGGGCCGCGTCGCTTTGTGTTTTGGTCCCTTCGCGCTGAATAGGGGTGCTTAGTGCTCCAAGGCGCCGAGGAGTGATGATTCTTGAAAACTCCGAAGGCCCTTCCGCGTTCGTTCGCGAGCGACTTGACTGCATTGTGCGCTTGTTTGTCGCGCAAGCCGATTATCGGTTCTTCACAATGGAAACGTACGGAGGTACGACGTTTCTAGAAAAGTGTTCTCCCAGTCTTCCGCGTTTACGTCGAGCTAACAACGAACGAAAATAGCTAGCCGCGCAAGGGTCACTTATGGCCCACGATTGATTTGTGTCGCGTTGACGTTTTATTACACTCTTTTTTAGTTTTAGTTTGAAAAAACAAAAACAAAATACAGGCGCCAAAGGGGTGCTAGCACTCATAGTTCGCATGCAGTTTATTCGCGTCAATTCCTGTCACTTTCCCGTAATGTAACGTAGCTTGCGCTCTACTTTCAGCATGAGTGAAAGTTGAGCGACTTGCTAATACATTATGATAAATCATCATGGCATTTGCAGCTGACCTTTATCTTGTGGGGAGAAAAAAAAACGATGGTCCAAAAAGCGGGTGCATGCATTGATTTTCGGGAGACACCGGTACTTAGCGACATTTATTATTATTTTTTCTTTTGAAATGTGGACTCAAGCTCGAAAAGGGAAGCTTGGGGGATCGAAGGTAGTTCGTGTCGTCAAATACGTAGATGATTGTAGTGCCGAAATAAAAAAGTTCTTTAATGTAGATAAAATCCTCAAATAATTTCAAAACACTGCAATTGGGCTTAAGTTCAGTAGCGAACAACCTTCAGAACACGCATTACAGTTCCTAGATTTCAAGATACCTTTGGTAACAACCACCCTTCTTGGAATCACAACCCTAGATATGTCAAACTACTCACTGAAAATTGTTTAAAAGGGCATCGCTACGCCGAGCCTGGATAAGGGAGGGAGCCTGGTAGGTATCAGGCGGGAAAAAAAGCTTTTCTGGTGCAGGTGGGTCACCTTAAGGAAGCCGGTTTTCCGATTTCTGTAATCACTTCTGCCTTCGAAAGCCTAGTGCTACATATTAAATAGGGACAAACAAGAGTGATAATAATAAAAAAGAGTAGTAAAGTGAAATCAGCCAACAATGCAGTTAGCTCCGTTAGGCAGACACCGATGAAACAACGAAGCTGGTCGTGGTTCACAAAGGAGCCTTCGCTTCGTCAACTATTCTAACTGGTTCAATATGAAGTGGGATTTGAATGCAGTGGGTTTGAATGAAGTAAAGTAAAATAGGTTTAGTGAAGCGGGATGAGTGGCGGGATTAGTAGTGGGCATAGTGGTGTGTTGAGTAGCAGGCGGCGTGGCAAATATGCGTAGTGGGTTTTACCTGCTTTCTGTGGCACATACCCGCTTGCAATTTGGTGGGCCATGAAAGGCTCGGTTAACAAGAGCTTCGCCGTCAAAAACGTGCTAAAACGCTAACATCTTCAGGCACTCTCTTCAGCGAACAATGAGAGAGGCAAATCGCGCCCATGGGTGAACTGCAAAAAGAAGTGAAAAACAAAGCTATACTTTAAACAAATGTAGTCTCACTACGTTTAGTTGCATATAATACCTTCATCCTGTATCGAACTGTACATCTATATTGGGTCATATGGGCACTGCCTTAATGTTTGGCTAAAAGAACACCCTGGATTCGTGAAGGTTTGCGCGTATGCTGATTATCCTTCGTACTGCCACACGTGTGGCTGAACGCCCCTGTTCATTGATACAAAAAACAATAATCAAGCGACAAGCGGAAACATATTACATTAAAAATATGCAAAATCATGTGGCAGCCAAGCATAGATCTTTTCATGAATCCTCATCAGAGAATGTTTGTCTGACTTGCCTTCTTTATCTGCGTCTGTGCAGTTTTCTCCGCATAAAATTTTTCATTTTATATTTGCACTGAATTGTTCCCTCGCCAGCTCCTCTTCGTACGCCCATTATGAATATCGCGTATGTTTGAATAATCTGTATATCCTAATAAATCACCAGTGGAGAGTTATCACTTGTATTATGTTATAGCTGCCTTCATCCCGTCTATTTGTGCGTTCTACTTTCACCCCCCTTCCTCCCCGCGCGGGCTACCTCGAAACGTCGATTGCATTTTTGGAATTCTGTAACCATGAATCAGCTTTATCGATCCCCACAGGCATAACTGTTCGCTTGTCAACAACCGCGGCCCAAATTCCCAAAACTCCTCTTTCGCAAGTACGTTTTCCAAGTGGTCATCTGACGTTGCTAATGACGCGCCCCTCATCGTGATTGGCTGAAATATTCACCGACAAAAAATATTTAGCGCAAGATGTTTCTGTGAATACGGGCCCGTGTTGCCTACGTTCGTATGTCAGCCGTTTGTGCGCCGCGGTGGTGCATGGTTAAATGCTGGCTATATCCAGGCAGCCAGGCGAAAATGTGCTTTTTCCTGGCTATATCCAGCACCCCAAGCGGGGCCTCAATAACACAGTAGTGAGGCGCGTGCATTCGTTCAAGATAAACGGGCTGAGAATACATGTGCACGGCCGAGTATGGCAATGTTACGCGGCAGACTCGCTCAAAGAGACACACGGAAAACGGAGGCTTCACCACTTCGTTAGCGAGACAGACTGGAGGGGCATCAGACTGGCAGCAATCGGTTTGAAAAAGCGGAGATTCTAACTCCCCTCGGATATGCACTGCCAACAGCAGCGCGGAAAAAAGCGTCTCGGCTGCCTTTTGCTTCGGCTAATGGGTCCAAGAGCGATAATGGCCGAAGATAAACCAGCGTAGCGGCGAAACGGCGGGGAAATTGAAATGGGTCACCGTGACTGCGGCAACACGACGAGTTCGTTTTCGCGAGCTGATCACAAACCTTGGCCGCCTTGCTTGCACGCGTGCGTACGCAAATTAGCGAGCCATGCGCGCAGAGCGTGCAGAAGCTTCTCGGTTTTTCCACGGAAGCTAACTTTCCCACAAATAGAACTTCGCGAACCAGTAAAGAAGAATTAAAATTATTATCGGCATTTCTCCCGCGACACCTCGCCAACCGTTGATCTAGGACGTATTGGTCAGTTCTGCTACTCTTTTCGTTGAAACTCAGTAGAGAAAAAAAAAAGTAAATTGACATCCTTTTTTTTTTTGTTTTAGGGGCGAAGCACCTTAAGGCGAGGGTCGGTCGTCACGTGTATGTATGCATGTATGCACTAACCACCTCACAGCATATACACGGAGTGAATGTGATGAGTAAGGCCGAAGCTTCGGAGGGTTTTATCGGCAAACCGTGAATCAACCGCTGGCCGCGTCCGTCCGCCGTCTGTCTGTCTGTATGTATGTATGACGCACGTACGGACGCACGAACAGACAGACATACGCACGGACAGACTGACGGACGATTCGCCCCACTCATCATCATTCACTCCGTGAACATGCTGTGCTTTTTTATTATTTCTCGTACCTGTGATTCTTAATCTAGGAACTTCGTCGTTGCCTTGGTTTTCTTTTTGCATGCGCTTGGATGTGAGCCAAGTATGCTATAAAGTCCTGATCTTTTTTTTTTCACTTCCCGTTATTACAAGACGAGTTAGGATGGAATATCAGACTGACTTTATCACAACGTCGGCTGATGAAGAAATTCCGGAAGTTCAAACCTGCAAGAAAAAAAAAACAATAAAGGACGTCTGAAAGAAAGCGCCTTCTGTAGAAAACCAGCCTGACGATACAAATTATATGCCTGCATAAAGATGAGTTACAAGTAATGTAAATTGATAAGACACGTGTTCTTGGAATTCCAAGGAAAGGATTACCTATGGCTAACGACTGTGATTCAATACCATCGCTTTGTAGAAACAAGAACTTGGTTGTAGAAAAGCTGGCATGCGTCCATGTGACGAGAACGCAAAACACCTGCCTATTTCGCCAGAAAAAAAAGTGTTAGAAGTTGAGAAAGACTGTTCTTTGCGAACGAACTGCTTGCCAATCTCCGCATAACAAGTTGGCTTGATCGGCAGCTCAGTTCATTCATTAATCTTAGCACCGTATCTGTTTCGAAGAATAGAGACCTTTTTCACATGCAAACCAGTTTTAGTGAGAACTCACAGATCATCAAGACAATGCAAACGAATGCAGATCTTAGCGCACATATCTGAAAACAATGAGGACGCGTGATGTTGCGAGGGCGCTGGCCTGGCAGTTCTCATTTCGAACCGACGAAGCACCGCTATTATAGACAACATTACCGATGGATGCCATCTTGGGCAGTTATTGTTGCCGCTTTTAACAACCAAACGAAGTCCGCCGCGGTGTTCGGCTGCTGACCCGAAGGTCGCAGGTTCGATGCCGGCAGTCACATTTCGGTGAAGGCAAAATGGTAGAGGCCCACCACCTGTGTACTGTGTGACGTCAGCGCACGTTAAATAACACCAGATGGTCGAAATTCCCGGAGCCCGCCACTATACACACCGCACCATACACATATCGTGGTTTTTGCACGAAGAACCACAGATATTATCAACTAACAACTAAACGAACAGTGCTGCGGTAGACACATGCGCATGAACCCGGTTGGGTGGGATTATTCGACGTTTCATTCACGACCTCGCTAATTAACATCGTGGTATACAAAAAAACATCAAAAAGAAACATTCGTTCAAGAGCCCAAAGTGGCGCCCATGTGTTTTACATAAAATGCCTAAAGATGACGTGTGACGTCATGCGTGCACGGTGTGAAAGAAATTCCCATCTTTACGCATAAAATGTAGTTATTTCTAAGCAAGGCAAATGACGCCTTCGGCAAACCTGCGACACGTGTGCACGGCTTTATTGCGATAGCATTTATATGGAGAGTCTTGGCTGATTTTTGATGTCATCGCCGCCGCCTTCATTCACGTATATGTATATGTATGTATATATCTCGTGAGCGAACGAGGGGGGGCATATATAGTTGCGACGCTATTGCAGCAATGATCAGCGTGCGACTTGTGCCCCCACAGCAGTCGGGAGCTTCTACGCGGGCTGTGCTCTCAACACACACACACACACACACACACACACACACACACACACACACACACACACACACACACACACACACACACACACACGCACGCACACGCACACGCACACACACGCACACGGGGGGGGGGGGGGGGGCAAAAGTGTACTCGGGGCCCCGCCGCGGTGGTCTAGTGGCTAAGGTACTCGGCTGCTGACCCGCAGGTCGCGGGTTCGAATCCCGGCTGCGGCGGCTGCATTTCCGATGGAGGCGGAAATGTTGTAGGCATGTGTGCTCAGATTTGGGTGCACGCTAAAGAATCCCAGGTGGTCGAAATTTCCGGAGCCCTCCACTACGGCGTCTCTCATAATCATATGGTGGTTTTGGGGCGTTAAGACATATCTATCTAAAAGTGTACTTGGAGCGGCCGTGGTTTTGTAGAGTTACGTCAGATCGTATGCTAACCTTGCTTCGTAAAACAGTTGAATATGTTGCTATCGAATTCATTGTTTCACCTTTTTGGCGAAACTGCGACTTTCATTCCTCTTCTCTTTCATTTTATGTTGCTATATGTGTGACTCATTGGCTCGAAATAAAGGCCGTCGTAACTCATCTCTCACGAGCGTCATGCCTTTTTTTGTTGTTGCTGCTGTTGTTGTTCTCGCCTTGAGCGCTGAATCCTTCATCTACGTCTTGCCAACCAGATGTCCGAACTGCGCGCTGTATATAGTAATAACACCAGTGTATGTGCAGAAATCTTAAAGCCTCGCCTTTACAACACTAAACGGAATGGACTGTAAAAAATTTTTCACGCCACATAACGAAAGGAGAGCCGTTGCCTGTAACTGTCGTGTCGGATCCCAATATAAAGTTCAAGAGAGTAGCTTAGGCTCATTAATACACAATGCGAGTGACACAGCGCAAGCATATGGACACAGGGGCGCAGAAGGCAAGACAGCGCAAGCGCTGGGCACCCTTCTGTTTTAAAAAGCTGCACATATAATAGAAAACATTTTTTTTTAGGGGCGACGAACCTTATGGTCGCACCGTGTCCGAACGTCGTCGTTGAAGCTCGCCGTTGCCCCTAGTCGAAGCGTGCACAGGTGCGAAACGTCCGCAATACCGTTTGCGCACATCGAGCGAATATGGTTTGAAATAAAAGAGACCGTACTCTTCCCGCGCATCTGTCTATCCGTCCGTTCACCGGTGCGTGAGTACGTCCATACATTCGTCAGTGCATCCGTCTGTACGCTCGTGTACCCGTAAGTACCTTCGTGAATCCGCCCATCCAGCTGTCCATCCGTCCGTCCGTCCGTGCATGCTTCCGTGCGTGCGTGCACGCGTTCGTTCTTACGTCCATTCATCCGTTCATCCATCTGTCCATATATTATGGTTGGAGGCTTCAACGTGGACATTATGTTTCTGAGGTCCTCACTTCACTCACTCGTCACCCTTCAATTCGTGTAGATGCTGTGACATTCCCTTAAAAAAAAAAAGTTGGAACGTTTCAGTAGTCATGCAAAATCGAGGTTTTCCAGAAATATTGGCGCGCAATGGTTTTGGATGAAACTCAATAGCACATCTGTATGCTCATCGAAGCTTGTTGCAGGGCACGTGGGTATGCACAATTTCGAGAAATACATAGTCGCCTAATCGCCACCATTAGATAGAAGAAGCACAGCAAATTAAAAAAGCCCGCTCTGTTCCAGGTATTTCTCGACACTGTAGGCTCGTCGGCGCAGGTCGTGCGCGCCCTCCTTCCACAAGTTACGCTCTTTCTGCACATTTCAGGCATCAGGAACGACCGTTTATTTTTGTATAATTGCCGTGCGGAACAGCGGTCGACAAAGCAGTGCCTCGAGTAGCCCAGGCCGAGAGAGACCAAAATACACGCATCCTGGATCGAACGGGGCAAACCGGGAAATCGGCGGCCTTCCAGCGCAGGAAGAAAGCCGTAAAAGCGTGGTCATCTCTTCGCATCCGCCAAGGTATCCAGGACGCTCGCGCATACGTAGACGCCTGCGGAAGACGAGGAGATCGGCGCCGATAATTCAGCAGCAGGACATTATACAACAGCTCACTGCCCCACAGCTGGACGGGAGCGGCGCTGGAACTCACGATGAACCACCTGTTTGGCAAGCGCCGGCAAAATCCGGTGGGCCTGCGGCCAAACGACTGCCGGGATAGTGAGTTTTTTTTTCTGCATAGCAATGTAATGCGCATCGATCCTTCCCCTGAAAACGAACGCCGAGGTCAGCTTGTTCCGCAGAGAAGCGACCCGCCTGGCCGGACGCTGGAGAGATTTGGCAGAGGAATCCTGCAGCCTTGGCCGCGCTTTGGGCTGCTTCGCGGAGGTTGAATATTGCGCAGCGCCGTGTATTTAAGTACGACGTTCGCGCTCGCGTGATTGCCGTGTCTATGTGCGCACTCTGCAGTGTGTACTTGCGCGACTATCTCCCGGGGGAGGAGGGTAGCAGGGTCACAGTACGATGCCTAAGGGCAGCGAGTGTGTGGAATGAATAAAAATGGCCACTCAGCCTTCGTGGTCGTTAAAGGCACGACGAAATAAACAGCTGCGCTGTTTCCTCACGGCTTCCGAGATGCCCAGCTTCTCCCCGACTACTGCATGCATTTCTGACGCGAGTTGGTAGCTCTTTAGCCACGGGGAATTTTGCGGCCAACCACTCGATCACTATTTCTGCACTGCACGCCTGTGTCTCGTTAACGCTGGCAGAAGTCATTAACGTCAGGTGATTAGGCGAGTTAGTGCCAGCTTCGCGGCACGCGTAGAGATTTGGCTCTGGCGAACTACATGTTTAAATATAACGTTTCATCATTCTTGATTCGTTTCGCAACTGAAAACAACCGTTAATACAAAACATATACGGCTGTTTAACGTGTTTGTGTGTGTAGATTTGCGCATTTATTGAACGCCACTTCATTGCCACGCCGCGATGGTCTAGTGGCTAAGGTACTCGGCTGCTGACCCGCACGTCGCGGGTTCGAATCCCGGCTGCGGCGGCTGCATTTCCGATGGAGACGGAAATTTTGTATAGGCCCGTGTTCTCAGATTTGGGTGCACATTAAAGAACCCAAGGTGGTCGAAATTTCCGGAGCCCTCCACTACGGCGTCTCTCGTAATCATACGGTGGTTTTCGGACGTTAATTAAACCCCACAAATCAATCATCAATCCGGTAATTATTTCGGTGTACCCCAAGTGAAATGGGTGATCATGAGAGCACCCAGACGTAGGCGGATAGATAGATAGATAGATAGATAGATAGATAGATAGATGGCAGAAGTGCTTGCAGTACGCAAAGAAATGCTTCATATAAAAAAAACGATAATACGATAGACGACAGTGCTTAGAGTGTCTCTGAGAGCATGCAGTTTCCCGCAAGAAGCGCAAGAACGATCTTGATGAATCGCGTGCGAGGGTCGGTCATTAGCTCTAAACAAACGAACATAAGCATAAAAAGCGGCATCACATTTCTGTAATTTTATTAATGGTGCACCCTGTTGTCTCTCTGTTAGGACCACAAATAAACGGTTTACATCATAATAAACGGAAATGTTAAAAAATGCGAAGCTTCTAGAGTTCTGAATTAGTGTGGATTTCCACGGTGAGATATTCGAAGCACACCGGTGTCGATGTCGTTCGTTAACGCGTAAGCACACTGGATTAGAAATATAAATCAAGTACTTCAAAAAAGCCGCGCTTCTCAAATATCCAGATCGGCCTATGGGAACGGAAATAGCTTGCGCGAGCTGGAAATATATCAAACGAATGTCGCCTCCTCGTTGCCGGGAAGCCGAAACAAGTAGTCGAAGTGCTTTCTGCGCCAGCTTTTTGCCTGGCCAACACCGTCCCTGAACAAACAGAGACAAGCCAGGGCAGAAAGCGAAGCACTCCGACAAACAGAGCGAGTCCCGCCGGTTTCCCTGGTGAAGCTGCAGCTACCGGCGGGGAAAAAGAAAACGTTGCCGCACAGCGCTGGCACGCCCCAATTTCCTCTTCCGGACACAGACGGCGACTGTATATACGACGGCACAAACATCGCTGTCGTCGTAGTTGACGGGCAAAAAAAAAACAAAAAAATGAAGAAAATGCGCCGCCTTATTAAGGTCACGTCATTGATAGTGGGCGGGGTCAAATTGGTTGTTCGCCGTAATGACCTACCCACAGTTAGTCTTCCAGACGATATTTATTCGCTGCCTGCAGCTCCACATTTAAGCTGTGCGAGAAAAGATGCTGCGTATCACGCAGAGATGATTTCTACATCCCGAAAGAGGAATTATATAGCTATCCTTTGGTGAGTGAGTACATACAGCTTGATGTACGAGTCTAATCTTGGCCAACCACGTCGGTGACGCAACAGCTCTTAAGCGACCGTTCAGAGCAGACATAGCACAGGAGAAGTCGTCCGGACTGTTTATGCCAAGAAACTTGACGTCCTCGAAAGTGTCTGGTGAGTTTTGACCTTTTCGCACATAGGTATGTTCTACACTATGCAGGGAGCTGTACGCCACATTTAAGACGATAAAACAAAGAAAAAGCGCTCCACACCTTTCTCACCCCTGGTCAATGGGTTACAATAAAAAAAAAGATACCCAGAATTTGTAACCGCGACGCAGTGGATAGCATGTCCCACACCCGTTGTTCCAGACCAAGCGGTGGTGGGTTTGACTCCAGTTGGCGGAATTTTCTTCTTCGAAGTTATTTTTCCCCCTTCTGAGTATGTGTATTTTCTCGACGTCAATTTTGTGTCGGAAAAACGTCACTGAAGTCTAGATGAACCCCGACATAAAACACTTACTTGTTAAAAAAAAGATAATGTAAGCCTTACAACGTTGCAATCACAATGTCAGCTTGTGCGAACCCTTCGCACGACTCTCGAAGGTCAAGTTTTCGAATGATAAGAAACGAAGTCAAAGCAACCCTTTGCTTTCAAAACCTTGAGTTGCGAACTGGATCTTGTCTCGACGGTAAGAAAGTGTGGATTTTCTTTATAGTCGTCACTCCAAATGCCCGCAATTTTCACTGCACTTGGCACGAGTCCTTACAGCGCGATGCCGATTACAGAAGTCGCCGGGGTTCGCTGTCGAGTCTACCAGTTTCCATTCAGGGACGCCGGCTTGTTGAGGCCCTATTTTAAAACGTCAGAGCTGAGTTCGGCTTAAGTGCGCTGGCATCAGAATGTTCATGTCAATAAACGACTGCGTCGTCTTGTTTGTTCGTAAATTATTCCCTTCGGCGTCGGTGTCTATGTTTGTGCACCCAACTTGTTTATACTGTCTGTGTCAGCTTGTGGCAAAAAAAAAGACAATAAAGGTTCTTAACTGTATGAACTGAACCTTCTGCATAGCCAATGTGTCTTTAATTGACCTTAGTGGGCTGAGCCTAGCCGATCACTTGGGTGAAGGCACTACGATGTTCGACGGGTCGTTCAACGTGCCGAGTTCCAGAAACAATGTCAGAAGTAATACTTTTCTTTTCTCGAAATTAATGCAACCAAAAATTAACTGCACAAACATTTGGAGCCTATCATTTCAACATTTTATCTCAATATGAAACTTCAGTGACTGTAAAATGATGAAGTACTTAATTATATGATAATTACATGCTCATTACAAATAATTGCATAAACTCACACACTGAAACACCTCGCTTGATTTTCTTTTTTGAAATATAATACTGATTGCCTTATAATTATGCCGACTGAATTTGACACATTCGAGACATCGCTTAATAATTGGAGCCTGAAGGGGTTAAACTGTAACCATCGTTTAATTAGAAAGGGCCTCATATATGAAAGGCTACCGTGTGGGAGCTGAAACTCTGGTAAACATATTCTCACCTTGGTCGGTGTCTTTCAAGGTTTACGCCACAGAAAGGCAGCCCGAGACGAGTCAATGGATTGCGCATGCATGTCCACTGTGACCACTTCTGCATCAGAAAACTGAGGTCCAACTCGACTTCAACACTCAATATTCCTCGAGGTGAAACACAGCGAGACAAGAAGCAATGTATAAATACGGCACCAGCTTATTTGCACGGCCGTTGGATAAAAATAAGGTCGTGTTATTTGGCTGCCGTAGTTGTGTAAACTGCATAGGTTGTATAGCCATCATTCATGTTGACATCGCGGAGGAAACTTGAGAAACTTATTCGAAAGTGATCCAGTAATTTTTTTTTTTTAAACTGGAAGGGGGGTGGGTTGAGGAAACTCTATGATGTGCAGCTAAATATAAGAGCAGGAGCGTTTGTGCATTTCTTTTTCATCGCAACGCGCCCTTCGCGCTAGAGAATCGAACCCTCGTCATAGGGCTTAGCAAAGCAGCACCTTAACCACCTTACCACCTCGGCGAGTAACCTTCGTATTCCTGCGACACAAAATCCACGTTTGTTCCTCAAACATCTACCAGACACGTCTCAGTGAGATAATTCACTATAGAGTTTCTCACAATGTTTACTGGAGAGAACTGGGGCGCTGCGATTTTTCAGCCTCAATAGGAATGATGAGTTGTGCATGGAGTTGCCTAATCAGCGTGTTTGTGGCTTCGATCGTCCTTGTGGTTTCCTTACTGTTGTGTTTTGGCGTCTGTTTCGGATGAAAGAATGAACCATGGGGAAATTCGGGGGTCGATTGAATTTGTTGAGCCTAAAGAGATTAAGTTGGCGAAGTGGGATTGCCGAATATTCGCTGAACTACGTCTTGCGACAAATTCGGCTTCAGACCAGACGGAGCCAAACTTAGCCGAAAGAACGAAGTTTAGAAAAATCCGTGTGCTACCCATCGCTCCCATGCTGGCGTTGCAGCGCCCACAAACACTAGCGTCATAGTGTATTCATAAGAAACTATGAAATCCGCGACTCGAACAGTCAGCACAATCCGCGCACGACGGCTCAGGGCCTTTAGCGTGGAATACAGATACAAGTAACAGCCTGCACGACGCCAGAGGCACCATCTAAGTACAGACGTTACGTTTCCTTGCGGCGAGATGTTGGCTCAGGGCTCTCAGAATAGCAGGATTGCGACAGAAGCAGAAGAAAGTACACAAGCGCCGTCGTCTCTACCATCGAGAGTCGCTACCGCCTCTTTCCTTCCTTCCTGTAATCCTCTTTTGGACAGAAGCCGACATACATTGGAGACAGCGCCTGCCTTGTCCCAACACATGGAGACGCGCAGAGTACCCGTCTCCGGCCGTTAGCCTTGAGCGATGCATGCACGCTCAACGTTCGCCGAGCAGGCAAGGGATTACGCCAGCGTCATCGTCGCATCGCACTGTAGCCTCAAGCGGCACCGCCCAACGCAATTTGGGCAGTGTATACGCATGCCTTTACAAAGCAGGCACCAGTGCCAGGCAAACATCGCGTCAGCCTCCCGAGATAGTTGCTGGACGAGGCCTAAATCCACCTTACCCTGCAAACTTGTGCCGTCGGCTTGGAGTCGGCCGAGTAGCGTCTCACAACGTAAGGATAGTGTCACTCTCTAAATATACATAGCACGGGTTCGTCAAGGTAATGTGGAAGCGTCCATACACCCTAACGAAATGCTCATTCGCAGAAAAGAAAGTAAGGACCCAGCCACCAATGGAATGACTAAGTTTGTACTGTTTATTTCTACTGCGCTGCCACAAAACCGCCGCGGTGGTCTACTGCTGACCGAGAGGTCGCGGGATCGAATAATGGCCGCGACAGGTGCATTTCGCAACAAATATAAAGCGCTCTTCAAGACGCTTCAGCGGAACCTATATTAACGAAGTTTCTACGACATGAATACCCGCCATGTCACCTACGATAGACGTTTAGCTATCGTGGGAAAAGCTTTATCGACAATTCTTGGAGTTCAATGGCCCAGAACCAGGATATGGTAATCAGCGGCGCCGTAGTCCGGAAATTTCGACTACCTGTGTTTACTGAACGTGCACCAGAAATCTAAGTACACCACCCTCAAGCACTTCCGCGTCCATCGAAAATACCGCTGACGCGGTCGGTATTCGATCCCGCGACCTGCGGGTCGCCAGCGAGCCTTATCGAGGAACAGTCGAAACCCCGTCATGTGCCGCTATGCAAGCAAGACGTGCTCCGACTGTCCTTTATAATTTCCTCCTAGATCAAGGCTCGATTAATCGTCCTTTTCAATACTCAAGACATATTTCGCTACGCCCTTAATGGTTGTATATACGTATACCATGCTTAGTCAAGCTCGTTCATATACAAAACAAAGTTTCGTTATCACAATGTACACCAGTGCTTCCTCTTCCTTATATGGTGAAACAAGAGAAAAATAAGAATAGCTTCGATCGGAGCCTACTAAATTTTGTCTGATGAAGATCGGTCGCCGATCGAAACATCACCAATAAACGGTTTTTTTAGAAGCGTACACTTATTTTTATTTTCCCCTAATTTTGCGGCAACCGAAGCCAGACTTTTCATAATCTACGTATATATATTTATAATAATGTGTGTGTGTGTGTGTGTGTGTGTGTGTGTGTGTGTGTGTGTGTGTGTGTGCGTGTGTGTGTGTGTATGTGTATGTGTATGTGTGTGTATGTGTGTGCGTGTGCGCGTGTGTGCGTGTGCGCGTGTGTGTGTGTGCGTGTGTGTGTGTGTGTTAATGACTTTGCATAAGGCAACGCAGTGTACTAATTACATGCGATATTGCGGCTGGCAAGTATTGTTTTCTTTGTCTTTCTCTGTCGTATACGAAAGTATGCACGGCATTACGCAGACCCTTGCCAAACCAAAAATGTCAATAACGTACCTCCCTGTCTTTTCTGGCGGGGGTTCCGATTGCTATTGACGCAACTTCCTGAAAAAAAAAAAGCCGGTGGTTGATAGAAACAATCAGAGGAAAAACACGATTATGTAAATGCGACCTTACAATTGAAGCGAACAAAAGATAACGCCAACAAATACCAGACGGAAATAAAGGCTGGAAGACAAAACAGAGTTTGCACTCCGTCGCTGCCCCCGCCCCCTTCGTTTTCTCAATGCCACCTTCGTTTGTTTTGTTTTTTGTTGTTGTCTTTCTTTCTATATTGCTTCACACACAACCCGTAAGCATATGCTGCACGCAAGCGTTGCGCCTATTCTGCGTGCCTTGGGCACGTTGTTTGAATGACCTCGATTGTGTTTGTTAATTCTGTCTTTCTAGTTCGACCGTATCTTTATCTTTTTTTCCAGCTCGCGCTTATTTACACTGTATTCGCAGCAGCCTACCTATTCAATCGGGTGACTGGGCACGTTTTCACCGATTGTGCGTATTTGCAGCACACGTGCCGAAGGCGTGCCTCGTCCGAAACGAAGAATCCACGCCATCTGTGACGTCAGCGGCTGGTTTAAACGGCCCCGAAACGCGAAACAAGAAGTGTACCTCGCCGACTAAAGGAAGTTACGGTTCACAGGGAGTGAGAAAAGAAAGTGTTTTTCGCGCAGATCGTCGTGCAACGCACTACGTGTGCCTCTCACGCAGTGAAGCGGCTACCACAGCATTGCTCACGAAACACTGGCTCTCGTGCTGCCGAGCCTTGCGTTGTTATGCAGCTGGAAAGTCATCGGGGACAAATGAACAAAGCCAGACTCGCGTCCGGCTGTCGATGCGCAATAAGAACTCATAGGGTTCGTAATGTGTTCGTGTAAGACATGCGTCTCAAACATGGGTCTCGAAATTTGTCTTCGCCAGTGCCGCGAGAGTGAAGAAGGCAGGTGGATGGAGATGGCGCATGTTTCAAAGCTGGCGGGCAGGAGCTTGTTTGGTACCCTCTGGCCTATACGACGACTTGAAGGCGGAAACCATTCGATGTGGCTATTTTACCATGAATATGACATCGACGTCTGAAGCTGACTGATTAACGACGCTAATTAGTTGCTAATTGGCTGGTATGAATTATCTTTCACTAATTCTTCTAGCGTTATACCGCTAACTTTCACTAAACGACTCAATATACTTAGTTTATTTCGATGATAATCAAACAACTAACCTTCAATAATTACCTTTCGCAAATTATCCCGCTACTCTACTTGCTTTTGTCTAAGTCACACAATTAAATTCCAGGAACTAACCCTCACTAATTAACTTCCCACTTTCCTTCATTTGCATTTATCATCCTACCACATGCACAGTCGTGCTCTCATTCGATTTTCAATGGCTTTCGATGGTCTGAAGATCACGTGATCTTTTTAACGCCATTTCTCTGACGCAGGCTTTGCGTTGAAGGCCACGTTTACACGAGACACGCATAAAATACTTTCGCCTTAAGGCTTTGTCAACGCAAGCTGGTCACACCATCGCATATCGCGATGGTGCGATATATGTCATACTACTGAATACTCTGACTCAGGCTTTAATTTTACCTGAACCTGAATCTTACGAGACAAATTATACTATACCACGCTAGGAATTGCGTGACGGACGCCTCTGATGCAGCTTCACGCCGACTCGATCGATACGTTAATATTTTATCAGAGTTGATAAACTCTTCGCCATGCCGCTTGTCTGGACTTGAAAGCTCATCATCGTGAACCGGCATGCGTTCTTTTCGTTGTGTTCTTCATTTTCCGCTTCGTTGCCAGAACACGCGCGCCGGTTGGTCTGAAATAGGATGCGATAATTCCGAGAGAACTAGTAAAGAGAGAGCGAAATAAAGAAGGTGAGAGAGAGAAAAAGTTAAAAAAAAATAATGAGCTCTAACGCTTCAAAACCACAAAATGATTATGTGAGACGTCGTATTTGAGGGCTCAGGAAAAGCCAAAAACCTGGGGTTCTTTAATGTGAACCAAAGTCTAAGCACACGGGGATTCTCGCCTCCATTAAAAACGCAGCCGCCACGGCCGGGATTCGATCCCGCGACCTAACGGAACAGCAGTCGAGCACCGTAATCACTACACCGCGGCGCCCGGTCAAAACAGAAAAAAGGGATGAAAGAAAAAGAATTAACCAAATAGACAGACATGGTGAACACACTTTATTTGTTTGGTCTAAAGACAAGCGAATAAATAAAAAATACGGGCGCCATAAAGAAAGGAAAAGGTTGAAAAGAGAGCAAGCGTAAGCGTGTACAGTATAGATATAGCAGAGGATGCGAAAGGACAGTGAGGGTGTCAAGGAAGGATAGAGGAGCGACACGCCAGCAGCCGCCCCTTGTTTTCATTTTTTTTGTTTTAAGTGCTTAGCACTTCGTGTGCCGGACTGTGACGTGCTATAGTATGTTGTCGTCGTCGCTTGGCGTAACGCTCTATGTGCATATTGAGCGCAAGCTTGCGCCGTGAAGAAGTATTCCTCCTTTTGTTCTTCGAGGGCCTTGATGATGACAACTTATCATCGTCAGCGAATAATGCCACTAGTGCAGTTGGCGTAACAGAGCCAAAACTAAGAATAAGAATAAGTAAAAAGGAAGCAAGCGCGAAATAGAGAGAGAGAAAGAAAGAAAACGATTGGTGGAATGGTAGAAAAAGCAAGAAAGATAAACAAATGGATAAAGAAAGAAGAAAACATACATGGAGAAAGAAAAAAATAGGAAAACTGGGA
This sequence comes from Rhipicephalus microplus, assembly GCF_013339725.1. NCBI lineage: Eukaryota > Metazoa > Arthropoda > Arachnida > Ixodida > Ixodidae > Rhipicephalus > Rhipicephalus microplus. The sequence goes on from NC_051167.1 coordinate 96,318,468, forward strand.
AAGAGAGAAACAAAGAAAGCGAAAGGGAAGGAACAAGAAACAACGAACACTGTCTCGCTCAGCACTGCCATCAGGCCTAGCAGTCTAAATGCAAAGCTGGCGCTAATTTTTTTTAATAACCAGGTTAGTATTCCTGTCAGATACTACTACGACTTATATATTTCTGTTTTGATCTGATATGGCAATGACTTTCTATTTGAACTCTGCCTTGTGAGCGCATCGAGAAAACCTGTGCTGAACGAGGTACGCGGTTTTGCGCGAAAACGAAACTAAACAAAAAAAAACTGCACACTCGGATGCATCTGTTGTCATCAGCTATGGGTGACAAGAAATAACAACCGAAAAGGAAGCACTGAGAGGCAAAGTTGTTCCCTTCCTCTCAAAATACAACGTCTCTTCAATGATGAAAGGCCTCTTCACAACTAATCTAACGAGAAAAGCGGGACAAGGTTCTTTTGGAGTCCTCTCACGTGCAATTTATAGCTCATTTATTCTTTCATAAGAGACACATGCAGAGCTTCTCTGTCTTTAGCAAAAACAGCTGCAGTCTTCTGACCATCACGGTCGAGGCCACGGTTCTAGTATATTTTTTCTTGGATCAACACTCAGTCATTCGTTCTGTGGAAAGCGGCATGCGATATATGTTATATATGAATGCACAGACGACACTTCGCAGAGCCCATTTTCAATGGAATTCTGAAAGGCCTATCGCACCAACACAAATTCCGTGATCGCGCAGACCATCCAACTCATACCGTCTTCGTCTCCGCCAATATCAACACGAAGAAGCCACTGAACGTTTTACAAATACTTAGTTTGTCAAACTGTCGAACAATTGTCTATTGTACAATCTGCAACACGGTATCGACCGCATTCGTGAATATACGCGACTTGTCTCAGCTTAGCAACGACGCAGGCGCGACACAACTTCACATCATCCTGAAGTATTGTCCCTTCGTTAATTAGTCAAGCCTTGTCCTAACATGGTGCATAGCGGCCCCCTCACGCTAACGTCCGCAAACGCAGCATCCCGGCACGCTATACGCAAGTGTGTCAGGAAGCAGCTGCCTGTCTTTCCCTTGGTGCGTGCTTTCTCGTACGTGAAAAAAAAAAAAAGTTCACGCATGCGGAAGGATGGCAACCTCTCGTGCGAAAGAACTTCGCGAGCTGCCTTAGCCGCTATCCTGGACTGGACGGCGGCGCACTCCCATTGCATTCTACAGTACGTATACACATTTGTACGCAACTGTGGAATGGGGAAAAACTTGCTGCCATTGGGACTGGGCGACGCGAAAGAACAGAAACAAACGAACACGAAAGCATACAACAACAACAACAACAACAACAACAACAACAACAACAACAACAACAACAACAACAACAACAACAACAACAACAACAACAACAACAACAACAACATCATCATCATCATCATCATCATCATCATCAACAACAACAACAACAACAACAACAACAACAACAATAACAATAATAATAATAATAATAATAATAATAATAATAATAATAATAATAATAATAATAATAATAATAATAATCATTCTCCATTTTTTCCGCACGAAAGGGGGAAAGGACCTCGGACCAAAAGCTACAAAACTGTTGCTTGAGTGCGCCTGAGGGCGTACAAAAATACATTCATGTAATCATGTAACACACATGGCAAAAGAATCTAAAACGCCGTCAAGGAGCAAAAATTGAAAAACATGACACAGGTGTAACGTAACATACAATAAATAAATGAATAAATAAATAAATAAAGGGATAGGTCTATACAAATGGCAACAAAAAGAAAAAAAGTAGTCCTCTACAAGTAAACATTCACAAAAACAAAAAACCTATACAGTGAATCTTACAAAATATTATTTATGTTTTTTTTGTGTTTTAGTGTGGGTAGGCGGCAATCTCCTTTTTATATTGGTTTAAAATCGTTAGCGAGAGAAATGGGAGTGTTCTATTTCCGTAGTCAATTGTCGTGTGAGTAAGGGTCTATACTTTTTGTCACTTCTAGTACAGACAGCTATATATCATAACTAAATCCTTTGCTTAGCCAATTGGTTCATAATCTTAAAAAACAAACAAACTTGGAGGATGCTTGAGCTTCGCCTTCGAGAGTAGAACGCGATACCGTAATCGGGCCCTGCGCACATCACCTTCTCAAGTGCTAGCCTTGCTTCGGTTCTCGTTGCTACCCTCAACACTGCCGCAAGGAAACCGGTGACTGTGTGCGTAGCATTGCCCGCTTCAGCAGATCCTAGAATGCCTACTGGAAATACAGTTGCGAATTGTATGCCCACTGCGCCACTGCCACTGGCAGGTACCGAACCGGCGACCTTTTTGAACAACGCGTTACACGAAGTTCGCAGGTTCATTCTCCGCCGGCGGTAAGTTATCTTTTCGTCCACACTTTTTTCTTTTTTTCTCACATTCGATTTACAATTACTACTAACAAGATCCCCTGTGCTTTCCTTAGCATCATTCTCTCTAAGTTCCCATTAATATCGTGTCTGACCAAAAGAAACGTGCCGTTATGTTTCCACTTCTTTCCCTTTTTTGTTACACTAAAGAGAGAGAGAAATTGAAGCGATACTCATGTTCTGAGTAATGCCTGAAGACGAAGAATTGTGCCTGAAGCGGGTATGCACTGTGGCGCATACCTGCTTCAGGCATAACTTCTCGTCGTCGTCAGCAACTGCATGAACAATTGGCACAAAATTCTTTGGAAGTTTTTAGCTGATACTACGCTTCTCAAAAGAATGCCCATAAATAGAACAGCGAATGCCGGCCTACTACCCAAGAATTTTTATTATTAATGACGTAGTGGATATCAAGCAAGTGTGCTTGCAGCAGTTACCCAATAAGTGTTTAGAAAAGACTCTGAAAGGCCGTTTTTCTAGCTATCGCTGTGACTGTGCTGTGCCTTAAACGCAGGTCTGGCGTTTTTTTTTTTTCTTATTTCGTGCGATAGTGGTTACCTGACACCGGCGGCGGCGGACAACTACGGCGCCGCGCGTGACCCGAGTTGTGATTTCACAGCAGCTATCGCTGTAAAAAAAACTAGCAACATTGATCAAGATAGTACGAAAGCAATGCCTCAGAGGGTTCCTTTTTTTCTTTTTCTTTTTAGGACTGAGGAAAAAACATCATTCTTCGTGGCCTTGATGTCAAAATCGAACTTGGTTTGCATAACGTTTGCTCCAGCAGTGCTTTTTTTTTTTTTTTCACTTGCGAGCGAGATACACCTTCCCAGCAGCGACCAGATTTCGATACCACCACCAAGGACACATGTTCTGCAAGCAAGCGTTTTTTTTTTCAGTTTTTTATGAGTAGTTTTCCTTGTAAACGAGGCAGGCGATAGCGAGACATTTGCTGCTTAGTGGGCATTCAGAGAGTGATTTTATTTCTTCATTGGAATTTCTAAGAACGCCTGTCGTAAAAGAGCAGTATGGTCAACAGTGAGCGCTTCGCAATGACTCTCCTGTCTTTCCTTCTTTTTTTTTTTTTCGCACATCTCTGAGAAGCATGTAGTCATTACACCCTGCCCTGCCATATAGGAATGTCCCTTCGCCCACTTGCGACTCTTGCTTTTTATCGGCAGCTCCAACAGCGAGCGAACCCATCCGAGCCAAATATACCGCATGCACGCCCGCAGTCGCGGCATCTAGACCGCACGCAACGCACGTACGCAGACACGAGCGCGCCGAGGCACGTGACCTCGTCCCCGCAAGGTGACGCCGCGATCAGCGTCTTAGCGTCCCGCGATCCTGCAAAACTGGACCGTCGCGTAGGGCCACCTTCCAAGGTCTCGCGCCCCGCTCTTCGCACTTTCTCTTTTCCCCCCTTCCAATCTGTTCGATCCTCCGTTGTTGGGGATTTCGCGCTTGTTGCTCTTGTTGCTCGACGTTGGGAAAGTCGAGCGAAAACCACGGAACCTGCTGACCGGCCAACCTGCATACGCCTGTCCCGCATCAGGAAATCTACGATGGCGCCGAGTCCAGTTTCGGGCCGAAGGAGATGTGCGACGCCGTCGGCTACGCAGATATAACACGCTAAATGCATGCACTGCTAAGAAAGCTACCGAACATGTGCAGAATACACCGGTGTTCTAAGTTGTTCAAAGAACGTATACAGTTTCACGTTTTGTTTCGTAATACTATTAGCCACGGTTTTGCTTCCCCGAAACCACCATATGAGTGTGGGGGACGCCGTAGTGGCGGGCTCCGGAAATTTTGAACGCCTGGTGTTCTTAAACATCGCGCACTACACGGGCCTCTAGCGTTTCTCCTCCATCAAAATGCTGCGGACGGGACTGAAACCTTCGGCTTTGCAGCCGAGCACCCACTGATCCACCGGGGCGGACCATTTTTGTTTCATAGAAGTGCACGACAGTTTGTCTTTCTTTGTAGAATTACCGTTATGAAATCTTTGCTTAAAATTGGTGTTGGTCATAGGGCAATTGTTGATTCACGACTAGCAAAGGTATTCACAATATCATACTGAACACACACAAAAAAGTTCAAGGCGCGTTCCACACCACACATTCTCTTTCTGCCATCACGGCACAGCACGTGCAGGGCACCCACTATACGCGATGACGATGACGCTGATCACCTCGAGGAAAATGACGATGTTTGTCACGGAACAACGTGTGGCTTGTGCTGTAGATGTTCTACGACGCATTTCGTACGACTGGAAACAGCAAACAAACCACCGGGGCAACGCGCCCAGACCTCGTCTATGGCAACTTCAGGCTGGATCCGATACCACAACGCAGTAGCAATGAAGGCGAAACGAAATTCACCACTCAACACGACACGACCACATATTAGCAATAAACATTGTATATTACTGTACAGCTCTTGGCACTCATTTATATGCGTGAGTGGTCAATGTCCCGGGTGATTTACGGTTAAACCTAACGATCCCACTGCTTCGTTCATCCATCATTGTTACTTTCGTGAATATGTCGGAATTTTCGAAATACTTCAGTTGATATTCCTTTGCACAATGCTCTATATAGTTTTGTAAGATAGCGCGCATGTTTCTCAGGGATAACTCTGAATGTAATGACCGACGTTTCACTTCCAGTGGTCGTGTAAGGCAAATATGGGAAATGCGTCACGTGACTGTTCGAATAGTAGCATTCTCCCGGGAAAGTATTTTTCCCCACTAGTAAATTAGAAAAGAGAATACTGAAAATGTCACATCATTTGGTGCACGGGTCGGAAGTGCAGCAATCCATCTTCACATCTTACGACTCCCCGTTTTATGAGGCTATACATGCGATACAGCTAAAGGTTCAGCAGGATAGTTCTTTACATATGTGTCCATCAAAGATTAACACTTGTCATCTCCGGCACGCACGTGGCGTCAATGAAAGGCCGTCTTGAGAAGCCATCGCGGATAAATAGAAAAGAATACGTTACGCAAGTTCTTGAAGTGAACATACTTGCACCGGCGGTTGTAGGCCAAAGGCCGCATTATGACTGTGAGGAGCGTGACTTCGTGCGAATGTGCTCGCAGTCTATTTCTTCCTCCGTCTCTTTACTTCCCTGTATCTTTCTCCAGCGTAAAGTAACATACCCGTTTTTTCTTGACTTAGCCGCCACCGTGGTCTATAGTGGTTATGGTGTTCGACTGAGCCTAAGATGGCGAGATCAAATCACCGCTGTGGCGGCCGCATATCGATGGAGGTGAAAGCACTCGTGTACATGGATGTAGGTACAAGTTAGAAAACACTAGATGGTGCAAAATTTACTAAGCAGCCCATTGCAGAGTCCCTCATATTCATATTGGGGCTTCGGACGTCAATCGCCAACAATTATTATCACGCGTGCCAGCACGCACTGCACAGTTTTAAAGCGAGCCTGTGCGCACGCGCGAGGAAAGCGCCCGCCTTTCTGACCGGCCATGCTCCTTCCGCATTCGGGTCGCGTAAAAGGCGCCAAACGGGACGGCATCTCGGAACGATCTTGAAACGATCGGCCGCCCTGCTGCTCCTTCTTCGCTTTCTAACTCGTCCTTCTTCGCGGCTTTCCAGAGCCACGTCCGATTCGTTTCTGAGCGCGGCGCATTAGCGGCCCGAGGAAGCGTTAAATGGCCATCTCGAAGCGTGGACCGAAGGGCACGCGTTGATGAGCCACGTCTTCAAGCCATGTCTGCGAACGGCCAATAGATGGCCTAATAGTAAGAATGATTTGGCCAGTGGCAAAAAAAAAAAAAAACGACCATCGCGAGGGCAGTTTGAACGTAATGGGATATCCTGCCACTTTCTAACTTCGGCCACATGTCGCAATTGTCAGTGGATTTCGTTGGAAGCAGCCGTCGTCTGCAATCATAGGCGTGCGCATCCCCCCCCCCTCCCCTAGTTACATAAGAGGGGGGCGAGCACTATGTCTGCCCTCTACATTGACTTACAGGGGGGGGGGGGGGGCTGTGATGAACCTTCCCCTCTGAAGGGGAACTCTGCGCACGCCTATGGCTGCCGTAACCGATGTTACCAATCCGTACAGAGGCATTTTAATAATCTATTTATTACAATCACAAAGTATTATAAGGTAGCGACGGTGCTTAACATTGTGTTTCTCTCAAGTTCAGAGCCTCTTTTCACTATTTTGGCTGGGCAGTCATTATAGAGACAACCGGCAACTGCATAACTTTGGCAGGTGAACTTCTTGGGATTCATTATTTGAATAACTTAAATTTTGTGTCTCAGCCCGCCATGGTGGTCTAGTGGCTAAGGCACTCGGCTGCTGATCCGCAGGTCGCGAGGTCAAAGCCCGGCTGCGGCGGCTGCATTTGCGGTGGAAGCAAAAAATGCTGTAAGCCCGTGTTCTCAGATTTGGCTGCCCGTTAACGAACCCTGGGTGTTCGTAATTTCCGGAGACCCCACTACGGCGTTTCTCATAATCATATGGTGGTTTAGGGACGTTAAATCCTCATATTGGGACGTTAAATCCCACATATCATCATAAACCCACATATTATCATTAAATATTGTGTGTGGTAAGAAAATTATTTCAATTTTCTGTATTTAACTTTCTGACACTCGCACAGGCTGTCTCCAGTTCTCATTGATGAGTTGCAAATTGTTCTCGCACGCAGAATGTTTGGGTTCGATCTTCTGGCCGCGTTATTCAATGAAGAATATTCCCACTGATTTTTTTTTTTCTGAGCAATCCACGAGTAATTTTAATGACGTTACATCCATGTCGGAACTGTCGGGCTTAAATTGGCAGTAGACCGAGGCATATAACACTTTTCCTAGCGATTACATTGTTTTAACTATGCTAATCAAGGTGCTTGAGCATATTATTATTATATTGTCATGCGCTGTTTGAAAATACTGTGGTATTGTACGGGCACAAAGATGATAACACGCGCATGATTAATGAAGCAGAGAGAATGGCTCAAGAACCTGACAAATGCTTGAGCAAACCATCGGTGCCCTCCTAGATAAGGAGCTTCAGTATCTGGCAAATGGCGTATGTGCATAATGCATCTGATATTCTGTCTCGTGCTTCGGGTATATAAAGTTTGACGTTTACTCAAATTTATTTATTTATTTATTTATTTATTTATTTATTTATTTATTTATTTATTTATTTATTTATTTATAATACCTCGAGGGCCCCAGTTAAGGGGTGTTACATGAGGGGGTAGACAGTTCACAAACAGATGATTTGTTCGATGGCTTCTTTGAAATGGGCGATGCTGGAGTGGTGCACGATGTCAGCAGGAAGATCGTTCCATTCTGTTGATGTTAGCACAAAAAATGAAGAGTGATAGGCAGTGGTATGCGCACGGGGTGGATAAACCGCTTTCGAATGGCTGATACGGCATTGAAAGACGATATGATACTTTACTGCCTTTCTTTCCTCTTTTTCCTTGGTTGTCATATATAAATGCAATGCGGGATGAATAAACCTTCAGTTGAAAGTCTGTGCTTGTCCTTGTCTTTTCCGTCCGTGTTTTCTACAGCGTAGTACACTTAGATCATAATATAAGACCTGGATGCTTTCCGAGTTATGCTACCAGACTCACAAGGTGTTGAAACACATTCAATATAATTCAGGCGATATGTGTTATCTGAATTATCCCTAGTATAAGAAGGCACGCTGCAGAGTTGCCGTGACGCAAAGGTTTCATGTCGTCAATCTAGACAAAAAGCGCCCATCTCTCTGTGCAACCGACACTGCAATGTTCCAGTCAGCGCGCCCACTTCCTCGTTTGGAGCGCACACATGCTACCTTGATATTTCCTAGTAAAAGCAACACACACACTCGACATAATACGGCATTGCCGTACGCGCACGCTCGATCGAAATAAACATACGCACGCCAGCATTTGTCACACAGTTCACCTTGTTCACGAGTGCACGAAAAAATACACAAGCAATTAGCAATGAAAGGAGGGAGCGGCGTATAAAAAAAAAAACATTATTTTGCTGTTGCTCATTCGGGTTTACGAGACATTCTTTCTACTTCCGCGGTTGACAACGACGCCGTCTCATTCTGACAAGGAAACGGTGTCCACTCAGCAGACTTGAAAACGGAAAAGGCCCAGCGAGTCCAACGCGGTTTCCTTCACTGCGTTGTGTTTCGCCGAGCCCGCCCGCTTCTTTCCCCACGAGACACAACGTCCCCGTTTTTTTTTTTGTTTTTTTTTCTTTTGTCACGCGCCGACGAAAACGACGTCGAAGGCAGCGAAGACCACGCTGAAAAATGATCTCAGTCACCACACTTACCTCACCGCGGACCCCGAAAGAAGACGCTACCGAGGAAGTTGGCCAAGAGACCACGGCCTCTGCATTCGCGAGAGCAAAATGCGATCTGTGTGGTTCTGCTTTTCGAGTAAGGCAAAAAAAAAAAAAATCATTGTGCAACGCTCGGGCACGGAGAGTGCTATTGGTGTGCGCACACCTGGCAGCTCCACGAAGTCGCCGGCATTGTGGCACTGACGCCATCATCGGGTCACTGCCACGATCTCTTGATAGTCTCTCTGTGTCATTGCAACCGAGCTTTTTTTTTTTCACACTGAGTGTGAATAACGGTGTGTACATCCGTGCACATATTTACGCAGATGGCACCCCGTAGCGTCGAATGCACGCGCGGCGTAAGAGCCGCGTATGCATTGGTTCCCTCCGCCGCGTTGATGTCCCGAAAAGGCATATACGCTCCTCTGAATACTGGCCGCTATGTTGGTAAAGAAACGTCCGACTGGTTCTGCAGAGGGCGCCTGATAGAACCGGTAGTAGATTAGCGCTCACGCGCTAATAACGGCACGTGGCTTCTTTGATAAATAAATAAGTGAATAAACAAATAAATACATAAATAAGTGAATAAATAAATAAATAAATAAATAAATATTATCAGTACCTTACAAGTACTCAAGTTTGTTATGCTGCTGACGCTCTAACAAATGTTTAATATGTTTTTATCAGGTAATCAGTTAATTAAAGCATTGATCTATTTTAACTGACTGAACTACAACGTCAACCTACGAGAGATGGTCCAGAATAAATGCCCCCAAAGAGAGCTCACTCTCGGCGGACTATTTATTTAGTTTGTCCTAAGGGCACAGAAAGGGGTTACATAGGGGGGGGGGGGGTACAAAGGACAAAATTACAATATCCTCAAACAGTTAGCATGTATTGAAAGCTCATAATAAGGTTTCAAGACCAAATGGTTTGAACTTTCCGACCTGCAAGATCGTACGCGCGTATATTTGTTCTGTAACCCATGTCTACCGGCTGCAACCATCTCGCATAATATTTATCTCATGTAAGTCTCTGTTTTCACATTGTAGAGAGGGACATAAATAAATTATTTCGACTAGCATATCGCTGGTGACGATATCACTTCCTGCAAAGTATGAAACCTTGTGGTCCTGATGGAGTTGCATGACATTATTATGAATGATTTTGACGTTTCTTGCTAGTACTAACATAGTGAGCGTAGCAAATCATCGACTCTTTTTCTTTCGACAAGGCCTACTTTCTCTTTGGCGTGGTGTGCAGTAACTTACTTTTCGAAATTCACGACGTTTTAAACACTCAAAAGCCGGTCATATCATCGTCTACGACTAATCCTACCTGGCTGCGTACTTTGCCTTAAATCTTCTGGTCGATAAACTGCAGGAATGGAGTATACATAATCTATTTCAGCGGCCATAGAAAGCTCCTTCGGTGAGCATTCATTTTGAAAAGGATTTCGGAGGCTAACCGTTCCGTAAATCACGCCAACTTATACGTCTGCCTATAACGCTACTCGCAACACCAAAGAACGTCTGCTGGGTCAGGGCCTACCACGTTTTACAGATCAGATCAATTATGACCTTCTGCGATGAAAGAGTCGAACAATAACAGCTAGAAGTACGCCTACCGAGTATGCGACTGCAGTGTGCGGCAGTTAAGAATAAGTAAACAAAAACAAACAAAAAACCATGCAAAAAGGCTTATTCAGCGTGGGGGCGTATAAAGTAAGAGTCGATATCTGCATATCCTGTGTGCCTACATGTCTAGCTGGTTTTGAGGGCAATCCTGCTTAATGACCCTATCGAAGCATTGCATAACAAGGAGAAAGTAACCAACGGGGATTTCTTACTAGACATTTTCACTAGTTATTGAAGGAGAACCGCACGATACTGTCTGAGAGGTCATTTTCGTTCATTATTTTTGTTTCTCCTTTTTTGTGTAGGGAGTCCGGTCCACGATGACCCACGCTACCCTGGCGGCGATGCTGCTGCTTCTGGCTGCTACCTGGCAATGCGACGGGGCCCAACGGGTAAGCTTACCTGATGTGACATGTAATACTTACTTGGCTGACTTTTACACTCAGTCAGAACCCACGAATTTGGTACGAGACAGACCTGTGAAACCACGGTGAGCCCTTTGCGCAGCTTTGTAAGAGAGTCGTATAAGTTCGTTTGCTGAAGAGGTGAAGTTCATTTGCTACGGTAATATCGACGGTAGGTATATTGGAAAATACAAGTTCGTTGGTTTTCAGCTAAAATGTTATCAATAGCTCATGATTTATACTGGGATCTCTCACGCTGTTTGCCAGTATGTTAATGTTTCAACCTAAAAATCGTGAGTTCAACGGGAACCCGTCCGGTCGGGATCACACATGATGAAGGAGATGAAATATACCTGACGTAATAAAAACCTAAGAAAACGACAGCTTTCGTTTGAGTGCCTTGCTGAAAATTAAAATGTCGTTTTCTTTTAAGCTTTAATTTGGAAGATGTATTTGATTTGCTTCATCACCATGGAATAACAACACTTACGGTAACATAACCGTCCTAAACGTGGAAACGTGCTTGACATTATGAAAATGGGCCAACGTAATCGGCGCATACCATACAGATTTTCTTTGACATTGGAAAGCGGTACACACGCCCCTGTGACTCTTTGGTGGCTGCTTACTATTAACACAGCCCATTCGTAATTCTTAGGTTGTTCCTCATAGTCACCGCAGCTAGTCACGTCTTTTCAAACCACCGCGCAGTCGATAACTCCCTTCTCCGCATGTCATCATATAGTAGACTGTCACAACCCCGCAAATGGCAACCCTTACTGATAAAAAAAAAAAGAACCATCAACACTGCCAGGGAGTTGTGTGCTCGTGTTCTGCTAGTTCAGTTCTAGCCTTGACGAAGGCGATTTCACTTGCAGAAACTCGAGAAACTTGTTATCGTTCGAGCGCGCAGCCCCCTGTTTGCGTATTTATAATCGCCATTTTCCCCTTCCTGTTGTTTTATGGAATAAGCCTTACTTAGTTATATATGTAGATCATGGCCAACCATCTACTTTTGTATCGCTGATGAGCAGGTACAGCTACAATCTTGAGAGCCCCGTGAGTTACAAGTACGTTAGTGCCTGCCGCACACCATTTGTAAGTTGCGGCAACAATCATTGAAGTTTTGCATCTCGTCTCTCTTATCGAGCACTTATTCCGCGTAGACGACAGCTAGCCTTCTGTGCCGGTGTGGGTAAATCTGCTTCCAGTAACCACCCGGTAACAGCGGGGTCACGGAAATGGTGACATAGCCCGTGGGAAAACTGTCTACATCGCAGAGCTTCGTCCTCCAACGTACACTGCTTCGCTGCGATCTGCTTCGTCTGAGGAGAGGTCCTTGAGAGACCGATGCAGCCGGTACTTAGTGCTCGCCTGATGACCGACGCCCGAAGACAATGATACACTGCCGATCCCTTGTTCATTGAGAACGCACAGCTGTGCAGGTTACGAAGGTCAGACGACGGGTTAATGCATATCGCGGTCACACAAAGTGCTCACACGAGGGCAAAACGTAACTGCTTCAGATAGGAGACCTCTGTGAGCATCAGTAGCCAGATTCACGCAGGAGAATCGTTAAAGATTGCGATGTCGAAATCGAATATCTGCTCGAGCTTCGTGCATGGGTCCGCGCTAGAACTTCGCGGTCTCAAACCATTACGCTTCTGAGGACAGAGCCTGTGTATTTAACTATCCCAGACTTTTATGTGCCTCAATAAGAGCAAGAAGGCGTGAAACTTGCCGAGCTCATTAAGGTTACAGTAAAGTAGACTGTGAAGAATGAATGATGCCATACGTATTTTACACAATTTCAGACAGTCGATCTCATTCGCGTCTGAAGAGGCTAAATGAACGAAGTTATTGAAGAAAAGGATTCCAATGACGATAATAAATGTAATTTCTGTCCGAACAAAAGCTCGCATGAGCTCTGCCGAGAGGAGCACTTATGGTTTACCCCAACATATCTCCAGGCTCTCATTTTAACAGCACTTAACAGCTGAGTGTCGGGAACGACCGCCTGACGGACAACTAACGCATGCGAATACGAAGAGAAAAACAAACAAACAAACGCTGCACAATTCGCTTGCATGCGCGCTGAGGCATGTGCCTCAACTTCCACATTGGGAAACGCAGCTTCAAATCTCATCGTCGTTTCCAACGCGTCTTTAAGAAGCCGCCGAACCTTTCGCGCTGAGAAGGTCACCCCGCCGCAAAGCGCCAGGTCTTTCATGCGGGCTCGTTCCCACCCACACGCTGTCGCACTTAGCGGGGCAGGGGCGCACCACTGTCGCGTCGGAAAACCCTTTCATTACTACAGCGAAAGCTCGAGAGACAAGCCAGTTCGGCGTATACGTCTTTTAATGCCCGCTAGCGTACAGAGACAGAGAAGGCTACAAACACACTCACTGGCTACGCGGACAAGTACCCGGGGCTATGAAGCACGCGTCTCTGCGACTGCTTTGGTCGCGTGCAGCCCTCGGATGACGGTGGAGAAAGCACCGCCGCAGGCACAATGCGCCGGACGTCTTTGACCTCGTTCGCTCGGACGCCCGAGCCGAGGCCTCGCGGGCAAGAACGGGCGCCGCTCCTGGAAGCCGCGGACATCGCTGGCAGCGGTGACGAAGGGAAGGCTCCGTGAGAATGCCGGCGTCGGACTGTCGCCGAAGGACACGCTACCGTATAACCGATTACGAAGCCGTAACACCGTGCACGGATCCTTTCACTGGCGGGAGAAGAGAGCGGGGGATGATCGGCGCGAAATGGACTTCCAAGAAGAACGAGCCGCGCGTTCATTACGAGGCGACACAAGGTCTGAGAGATCCGTGAAAGTGATCCTTCGCTGCGTGCTTGACCATTCGATCCGCTTCGTCGACGTTTTATGTGAGCGTCCAGGATGCCTACGGAAAGTCAGTCTATCCGCGCGTAAGCTCTCTAATGAACCCGTACTGTACCGGCGCTTTCCATTTACGGAAAGGGTACACCGAAGAGATAAATCTTCAGGTCAGAGTTGGCATGGCTTGTGAGGCTCCTTTTTCTTTATTCACACGCGAAAAAGTTGGGAGAGCTTTACACCGGCCCATTGCGTCGACGTCGGCGGAAGCATATATACTGTAAATGGGAGATCACACCGCCGCCAAGAGTAGTCACTTGTGTGTTTGTTGCACCGGTTCCGCAACAAGGCATACGCTACGGTCTATGATAGAATCAACGCCACCTTGCTCGCTGGGTAATGGGATTGATCGTGCTAGGTGTGGTTGTAGGTAGGGGTGCGCTTAACGTAACGCTTCAGAGCGATAAGGAGAAGACGGTATAAAGGCTGCTTTCTCATTTTTCAAAGCCATTTGTCACGAAGTGTACACTTTCTTTTAAGTGCGGAACGCTTTAGGAGGCTGGGCTGTTCCATCAGCAGCATATTTGTTCTTTTAGCCCTTGCTGATCTTCGGTCTCTTGTTCTTCAAGCGCCTTGATGATGATCACTTACTATCATCAGCGAAAAAAAAGAGAAAAAGAAAACTAAACTAGTGCACTTAGCTAAACCAGGCAGAACCACGCATAAAAGTTTAAAAAGAAAAGAGGGAACAAGCGCGAAATGGAAAGAGAAACACTAGGAAGAAAACAGAAAGCGCAAGAAAGAGAAAGAAATAATTATAACTAAATTGAGAAATGAAAGCGAGAGAACGACGGAAAAGAGAAAAAGAAAGGAAGAGAGGAGAAAAGAAAGAGAAAACTGAAGAAGGCATATGTCCACCTCCACACTTTCCTCAGGCTTGGCACCACTAGAGTGTAGCCGCCTTAATTCTTTAGTATACGCATCAATGAGCCGCGGACGGGCGTTTGGACTGTGGCTCTGCATACTCGTCAATAAAATAAATAACAAGTAAGTTCTTCGAGTTAAACGGTGCAAAAAAGAAAAAAAAACGTGCAAGGAAAAGAACTCTTGCACACGAAATAAGCTGCCAGAGCCAGCAGTCGAGGCTCAAGGTCTGCTGGCAGCCAGAACAAACGCGTAAAAACGCATTTGCGGCAAGCATAGCCGCCGTTATGCAAGACGAGCCTGCATCCGCCACTTGACGGTTGCATTTTGTCGACAAAGCAGCGGCCGCCGCCTCCGGTCTTGAAGAGTGAAGAAACGCCGCGCAGTGAAGTGGCGAACGGAGACCTTCTCTGGCATGCCTGTCGACCCCTGCATATCACGCAACGGCTTCCTCGGCTCGCAGTTTGGGAAACTGCGCACTACGTTTATTTTTCTTTCCCGGCAGACACTGCGGCAGACTGCAGTCAGTCATGCGCGGAAGACTGAAGACGCTCTTGCGGCCCGCCGCGCTGTGTAACTCAGGTCGCGGTGTCCTGACAGGCGTGGTTGACTTACAATGGCCGGATGGTGTTTCAGCATACGTTACGTGTCTACTGCTGTCGCAACGATGACCAATATTATAGACCACGTTTGTAAAGAGTGGTAGGCCCCGTCGAGATGGTGAAGCACTTGTAGCGACGCGCGGGCACCGCCCAGTCCAAGGCTCGCCACCGCCTCTGAGCACAAGGCAGGGGGGGGGGGGGGGGGGTGATTTTAAATGATTAGAAAAGAACCTCGTGCCTCGAGGCTCGTAACTGTCTCTCAGGGGGAAGACACCTCATCAGTAGCTCACGAAGGATGGGGGTAGAGAAGGAATTAAAAGGATAGGATTGAAAGGTAGAGAGATAGAGAGAGAGGAAGGAGAGAGCGAGGCGCAGGAACAGCGAACGACGGAAGTAAGGAGAAGACAGGAACGATGGACACGGTCGCAGGAGTCCGAGGACGGGGCACCACTTGCGAGAGCTCTTGTCGGCGACAGGACACGGCGTAGGGCTAACACAGTCAGAGCTATACGTTGCCGTCGTCGTCGTCGGGGACCGGCGTCAGGAGTTGGCGTAGGACCAACCCAGTCGGCAGAGCTGCACTGTCGTCGGAGATCGCGAGGGCACAACCGCTCGGCACGGAATTCAGCGAGCGTGTGTTCCGAGCACGAGGTAAAGCTGCTCGTGCTCGGAGGCAAAGCTCTCCTCTGAGGCAGCTTTTCAGCTGCTGTGCCAGTTGTCATGTGGTCATAGAGAGTGGTGGCGAGGCTTGGAGTGGGCGGTGCCCACGCGCCGCAACGTCGGTATACAAGCGCATCGGAATGTCGACGGGGCCTGCCGCTGTTTACAAACGTGGAACCGAGCTCTACAGCGATAGGGTTTGTGGAACAAGTGCGCACGATGGTGAACTCATGGTGCAGTCTTAGATACTGCATTTCGTATTGCGATACATTTTTTTCGACGGGTCAGCAAGAACACGCGAATGGATTTTTGGTGAAATTGCAGCGCTTCATGTGCCTGTTATACTACTTTGATCTATACGTGGACCTGATCGAAACACTCCTGAGATATTTCTCCGAGCTGGACCACGACTCCGATATCTCTCCGGAACTTTCGTCATTGTAAGAGCGCCGCTTGTCGACCAAAACCAGAGGCACACTTCGGTAACGATCGACTGCTGTTTTCAGAGTGGGAAGGCGATCGCTCTTTCACTGCAGCGCTTCCCAACCGATGCTCAGTGTGCCCTGAACGCGAATTCATAGCTTGAAATGACTGAACTGCTCTTCCCGAAACTGATGCTACTACTGACTGCAGCCTTCGTCGAAGAGCTGCCCCTCTTCCCGCGCAAGAACCGACGAGTACGAGTCTCACATAACGGAATGAGCGCTCCGCAATGGCTACGAAATGTAGTGGGCGGCTCTAGAAAATCGAACCAGTCACGTCACTCTTAGGATCGAGGTGCCACGAACGAATGCACCAAAGCGGGAAACGCAGACGACAAAGAGTGCTTCGTGTAGGAGGCTGGTTCGTCAGTTGAAGTTTTGATGCGGGAGGCAAGTCACCTTTATCAACCATCCAAGCAAGCATGCATAAACAGGAGTGGAGCCCACGGACAACCTTCGGAGTGTTCCCACCACTTGAGAGAAGAGTCTTCAATGGTAACTGACGCGCGCTCCTGCTGCTGTAACAGTGTGGAGAGCGTGCAGGAATTCGGATCATCGGCTCACATTTCCTCGGCGCTGCCGCGCACTGCTGAACAAAACTGGGCGTACTCGACTGAGCGGCAAGCGAGCCGTGTTCGCTGCCAATCAGAGCCTGACCGCGGCTCGGCCGGTCGCGGGGCGCCCCGAGCACTGGGCTGTGCGAGAACTGACCCGGCCCGATCCTGGCACGTGCGCTGGAGGAAAGGACGCGAGCAGAAGAATGAAGCACGGAGGAAGCCGTTCGGGGAAGTGGCGCGCCAGGGGTTCTCGCTTCCGCGGAAGCAGCGAGTTGCACAAGCGGAACACTTCCTCCGCTAGCCGTACGTCGGTACAGGAGCGGTGGCTCGGAGGACGAGGCTGCAACGAGTCCGAAGTGACTTCAAAATTTAGCCGTACAGAAGTCGTGCCCAACGTGACCTGTCATTCAGAGGTTGAAGAATGGTGTTTTTTTGTCTGCGCCCAATACTTTTCCCCGAGGACACAGAAACCTTATTGTGCTTAAATCTAACGATGAAGTACAATTGTGGACTTCGGAAGCAGACACTTCAGAAAGGTGTCTTGAAGGCACAGTTGGTAATATCCTATTATTAAGCGCACTGCCGTTTCTGTATCATTTGTGCTACGTGTAATAATGAAAGCAGGCACACTGACGAAGACATAGTTGCCAACCAACCCACAGATGACAATAGCAAGTTTTAAGCCATTTGAAGGCTCCGTCTTCAAGACGCAAAGGAAATGCGACTCGTGTGGCATCTGTGATAAACAGAAAACAGCGCTTAACACAGAGAACGAAAGAGAGAAATAAGTGCCACACAGTTAACGCCGTGTTTGTTACTTCTTTCTCTCTTTCGTCTCGTCTGTTAAGCGATGTTTCATATTTGTAGTGGAAACATACCAACTCGCTGAATCTCTTCAAATGTTATTCACCGCGTGTTTACAGCAGGCTTTCAGGACTCTAGATTGGGAAGAATTCGGGATAAGAGTTATTGGAGAGTGTCTTAGTAATCTGCGACTTGCTAATGACATTGCTTTGATGAGTAACTCAGAGGATGAATTACAGATCATGATTACTGAACTGGGAACGGAAAAGCAGAATGAAGTAGGTCGGAAAATTAATATGCATAAAACTAAAGTAGCGTCCAGCAGTCTCGACAGAAAACAGCGCTTTGCGATAAGTGGAGAGACACCGGAAGTTGTAAAGGATTACGTCTACTACAGGACCTGTTAGTAGCCGCGGGTCGAACCATGAGAGTGAAATAACTAGAAGAATAAGAATGGGGTGGAGCATATTCGGTAAGCATTACCGAATCATGAATGATAACCTACCACTATCCCTCAAGAGGAACGTACATGCCAGCAGCATCTTGCCGGTACCTACCTACCTACCTTATACAAAGAGGGCTCAGCTTAAATTGGGGACGACGCAGCGAGCGTACGAAAGGAAAATGATCGGTGTAGTTGAGTGGGTCACAGAACAAACTGTTTTTTTTTGTTTTTATTAAAATGATGAAATAGGAGAGTTTGGTGTCATTATGGTGGCACCGGCTGCTCCATTTCTCTTAGTAGGCAAGATATGCCGTTAGATATACAAACCGGGGTGAAGGATATCATAGTTTAAATCAAGAAGAAATGGACATGGGCCGGGCACGTAACGCGTAGGCAACTGCTGTATTCTAAGAGAAGGCAAGCGGTTGAAGGGTAGACAGGAAGTTAGGTGGGCCGATGAGATTAGGAAGTTCACGTGTATAAAACGGCAGCAGCAAGCACTGCAGGACCGAGTTGACTGGCGTATCATGCGAGAGGCCTTTGTCGTGCAATGGGCGTATTTGGGCTGACGACGACGATGATGGTGATTTATTATTATGGTGATGAGATATAGTGGTACGTATACCTTCTCAGGGGCGCTGCGCGTATGGGGAAGACCTCAGCGCAAACTTTAAAAATTATATTTTGTGATAAATCGCTCTTACTGATTACAGTCAAGAGCTTATTGTTACTACTATCGAACATTCACTTGCGCATAATATTTAGAAGCAAAATGTTGAAGTGAAACAACTCTGCTTCCTCTGCTCCTCTGCGTTTGTGGAATTGTGCAGCAAAATATTTCTTGTCGTCGCGGACGTTAATCCGCGATATTATTTAAAAATATTAATGCGAAAGAGAAAAGGTGCGACGGAAGCAAGCTAAACTGTGGATGACGGGTGATCAGTTTCGACGCCACTGCTCACGCTGGTGTGAAGACGGGCGATAAAATAGAGTCAGGGTTGTTGATCAGGTGCACGTCCGTTTTGCTACCTTATTCTGAACATGAACCAAAACGCTAGTGATAAATACACGGAATACGATCATGAAGATCAAAATGGCTGTAGATGCGTAGACAATATATAGAACTTCCACTCAATGTAGGAAAGTGTACACTACGCGACGTGTGGCTTGTGTAAGTTCGCAGAAAAGGTTGCTCTGCTTCAGTTGCCGCGGCAATCGAATGCATTAGATTTCACGTGTTTCACAAGATAGCGTGGTTCCTTTTTAAAAATCTATATATCCTTGTGCCATCAGCTCACCTTCCAGGAACTGTCTTGAAGGGCACCAGCCGACACGGCTGGCCAATGTACTCGTGTTCGATCTCAGAAAGTGGAATCAAATAGAAAGACAAAACACTGAGCAGGCACTGGCGCTGAATATGCTTCCTTCTTCCGGGTCTATATTGTATATACAATTTTAAGGAAGCAAAAGAAACGGGTGGAACAGATAAAGAAGAGCTATGATTTCGAAACGTTGCAAGGCCCTCGCTTCGGGCACACGGGACGTCTCCAATTTTGCAGCGAGAGAAGAAAAACAAAAAGTTCCAAAAAGCGAGACCACCGCGACTGATTGCCGAAAAATTGTTTCTTCCGTGAAAGGACGCGGATGGTGTACGCGGAACCTTCCCATTACACTACGGGAGTACAACGGTCGCAAGGCTGAGCTCGAAGCACAGGCAGGGCTGCCACTCTCATAATCATATGGTGCTTTCGGGACGTTAAAACCCCAGCAAATCAATAAAAAAAACTACAACCCACATTGGCAAGATGCACCTGTTAGATTAAATGAAAAGCCTTCAGGACCCAAGCCTGTCGCGCTGCTCGTCCGATAAGAAAACAAGAGAACAGTACAATGAAGAACACGCTGCTATAGAGGATTAACCATGCCGAAGAAAATGACAATGTGAGCGAGTTGGCTTGGATTAATTTTAACAGTGTGAATAGAGCAGAGAGCCAGCAAGCAGAAGTAAGAGAAATAATATTAAGATCACCGCGTTGGTCTTTTTCAGATTTTTTTCTGGCACTGTTTCACGCTATACAAGGCATTTTCTGAAACACTACGGTGACCCACGAATATAACGAATAATTTTTAATATGCTCTTTCTTTCTTTATTTGTTTCTTTCTGTGCCAGTACAGAAAATGGAGCGAAGGCAAAAGGCTGAAAGCCTGACTAAGGGCCTTTGGTCCAAATATAGTGAGGCAGACAGGCTGTCATGAGAATTTTGCAGGATACAGAAAAAATACAAAAATATGCAAAAATACAAAAGGTACATGTGCAAATACTGTAACACATACAACAGTAGTAAAATGTTATTTCTAGTAAACAAACATATACATAACCATCGTAATGTTTTAAATATCAATAGATATAAGTTGCGATTTCTCATCGCTATTGCAAGAGATATAAAAAAATAACAATCTACACAGGGAAGCATAGGACAAAGAACACACACATGAAAAGCATCAGATACTACTTGGGCAAAGAGGACACATAGAACGGTAGTCAAGAAAATTAATGTTGTTTTCAATCAATACCATCCTGATCGTATGCTTAGAAACTGTGCGATTTATATCTAGGAGGCTGTCTGCGGGGTTCACCGTCCGAAAACCAGGACATGATTATGAGCGGCGCCGTAGTGGAGGGCTCCGCGAATTTCGACCACCTGGTGTTCTTCATCGTGCACTGTCATCGCACCGTACACGGGCCATTTCGCCTCCACTGAAATGCGACCGCCGGGATCGAACCCGCAACCTTCGGGCCAGCAGCCGGGCGCCGTACCTCCTACACCACCGCAGCGGACATGCGTTGCTCTTCCCCTACCGAATAACGCCCGAGAGTGGAGTAAGCCCATAGGTTGAAGTCCCCTGTCGCACGGCCCCTGTCTTAGACTATGGCAGCCTCGACAAAAACAGTGAGTGCAAATCAAATGACACCTGTAATTAATTGTTTAATGTGCTCACTGTACACCGCGTCGCAATTCTTTTGAGCACGGCAGGACAGCATTCTAGCGTTCTTATAGCAAATTTCCATAATTTAAGGCTATATTTGCTCAAAGTAATGCTTAGAATGTCTAAGTGTCATGACCACCATTGAATAGGTCAATGCCTCAGATACCACCCTGACAAGAACCACCTTTAGGCGCACCTTGCGGTTGACGAAGAAGTATTGTGACAATTATGGCGTTGCAACATCAACTCACACAAATATGAGAATAGGTACTCAATTACCAATCTCAGGAAAATGACATATCGTTACACACATACTAGTAAGTAAAACTTGTTTCAAACGTGAGGGTTTGCGCGCTTGAAGACGAAAGCAGCGACCTCGTGTTGAACAGTGAAGCCCTCGCTATACAATGGCGGAAGTGTGTACGAGGTCACATGCAAGCCAATCCATGCGTACTGATCCGATTAGGCCGCTTGTAACACTAGCAGGAAGCGCGACGACCAGATGGTCACGAGGTCACACTGCTCGCAGAGCTGTCAGGGAGTTCGGCGAGATTGTAGACGCGAGGAAAATTGTGGTACAACTCAATCACTGTTCCGATAGTGAACGGAGAGTATGTGTGTGTGTTTATATACTCGCCGAAGACGTCAAGATAGACCGTGTAGATTCCAGACAGGAGAGACGAAGGTGCTGCTGAAGCGGACTCTCGAAACCACTACGACAATACCGTGTTTCAGTGTGCGCGCGTGTTTTATTAAAATATTATTTTGCGCTTCTGTAGCGCATTATTACCATGAGTATAGGCTACTTTTTTCCTTTTTTGCCGAAACAAGATGGCGACTGAGTGGCATGCCCAGATCTCGCCGGTATTACACTGTACCAGTATGCTCGTGAAACCAAATCGGCTGCTGATCCGGAGGTCACGGGATCGAATCCCGGCTGCGGCGGCTGCATTTCCGATGGAGGCGGTAACGTTGTAGGCCCGTGTGCTCAGTTTGGGTGCACGTTAAAGAAGGGGGTCAGAATTCCCGGAGCCCTTCACTACGGCGTCTCTCATAAGCATATGGTGGTTTTATGACGTTAAACACCACATATCAATCAATCAATCAATCAATCAATCGCTCAATCAATCAATCGTGAAACTAAAGAAAGTACGGTGCAACGTGTAGGCGCAAGAAAGCGAACACTTGTCAAAAAATAATAACGGCACGGTATAACAGGACAAATCTTGCGAATACATCAAAATTAAAAACAGCTATTTCACACTTTAAGGCCAAAACAAAGCAAGCAAAACAACATTATTTTGAAGTAACGCTACCGTCATTCATTACTGGAAACCCACAAAGGTTCTGGAAGCATTTCAGCCGTAGAAAAAACAGCAGTCCTGAACTTTCGTTGCAACAGAAAACGGCGAAATCTAATATGTACAACAACTATTTCCACTCTGTTTTTACAAAAGATGACGGGGAAATTCCACAGCTTGCACACATGAATAATATTGGAATCAGCCCTATAGATGTAGTTGATGAAGGAATATTTTCTCTTTTGCTCGACCTAGACCCCAAAAAATCTTCGGGACCAGATGACATCCCCAATCCCTTTCTTAAGCGATATGCCGAATGGTGCAGCAAATACCTTGGTATGGTTTTCCGCAAATCTCTCGCCGTAGCAAAACTTCCAGACGACTGGAAAAAAGCTAAAATAGTACCAATTCCCAAAGCAGGAAATAGCGATAATCCTTCAAACTTTAGGCCAATATCTTTAACCAGCACGTCATGCAAAATATTAGAACATATAATTTTGAAACACTTAACCGTTCTTTTAGAAAGTAATGGCGTTTTGTCATCTTGCCAGCACGGGTTTCGCAGTGGATTATCGACTACCACGCAACTAACAGAAGTTGTTCACGATTTAGCATTATCTATTAACAACTGCACGCAAACGGATATTATACTATTAGACTTTGCAAAAGCGTTTGATTCCGTATGCCACAACAAATTAATTGCAAAACTTCGAAGTATTATTGGAGATGGAATATTAACAAGTTGGGTTAAGGACTTCTTAACTAATCGTTCACAATATGTCCTGTATGACCAAGTACCATCAGAAAACTTGCCTGTTACGTCCGGAGTACCACAAGGCTCCGTTTTGGGGCCTTTGTTATTTCTTGTTTTTATTAACGATATCACAGACAGTATCTCTTGCACCATTAGGCTTTTCGCCGACGACTGCATTATTTACAGAGAAATTAACAGTCATTCAGATCACCTTGCACTAAGCGATTCTTTACACCATCTTTCCAACTGGTGCGACATGTGGCAAATGTCGATTAACCCCAAAAAAACAGTGTGCATGACGATAACCCGAAAAAAAGAAGCTATCCAGTATGACTACAGGATTAAAGGCACCAGGCTAGAAAAAGTGAATGCGCACAAATATTTAGGCGTCACGATAACGTCAAGCCTCAGATGGGATACGCACATTTCAAACATTACTTCGGTTGCTCTGCGCAAGCTCTTTTATCTTCGCAGATGCCTTCGGTTGGCCCCTCACTCAACCAAGCTTTTAGCCTATACTACTTACGTAAGACCGGTATTAGAATATGCTAACACAGTATGGTTTCCTTATACAGTCACTAACATTCAAAAGCTAGAAAACGTACAGAGGAAGGCAGCAAGATTCATCTGCAACAAATATAAGCGCACTGATTCTCCTACAAATATGTTAGCAAGCTCTGGCCTCCAAACACTTGCGATTCGAGCGAAACAAGCGCGCCTTAAATTTCTTTTTCAGCTACTTCACAACCATTATAAAATTGACCCATCATTGTACATCCGTCCGTCAGACTCCCGCGTTATTAGGCACAAACATTCATACACACTGAAAGAGTACTCTTACCGCAATGACACGTTCAAACACTCCTTTTTTCCACTTGCCATAAGGGAATGGAACTGTTTGGATTCCTCCATAACTAGTGCGAAATCGGTATCCGACTTTGCACTAAAATTAGACAATATGTTCTCTTAATGCGGCAATACTCGCATTACCAGAAGCATTGCGCCACCAGTGAAAGCGTATTAGTGGAGTGTACAAGTGTCAACTGGAGTGTTTGGAAGTTAGCTATTTGTTTGCCTGTGTACCACTGCACTTCATGCAAAATTTGTGTTCTTTTTGGTGATGGTTTCTTTGTCTTTGCAGATGTAAACAATTTGTATATTTTTCGCGCTTGTACTTTGTGATGACTGTCATTTCACTACATTTCTGTTAATGTACCACCTGCATGTACAATCTGTACGCCCACCTGCTATGGTCTCGGAATGAGACTGGCAGTATTGAAAATAAATAAATAAATAAATAAATAAATAAATAAATAAATAAATAAATAAATAAATAAGATGACATGTTGAGGGTATTTAGGGTGACATATGTAGACAAACGAATGGGAAATTCGCGAGCGCCACAGTGGCGAGAAAGGATATAGAACGAACTGAAAGGAGGAAGCTTTGATGAAGAAAGAGAGAGGGAGAAAAATATTCAACAAGAGCCGCCATCGGTAAACACAAACGCGCACGCGTTCACACAAAGCGAGAGGAAGGGCACTCGTGGGAAAGGGAGAAAAGGCGCCGGCGATCCGTCAAGAGTTCCGCTCCATCGGCGCTTCCGCGTGAAGGCGGGAGTCGCTTGTTCGGGAGTGTCGCCACAAACGAATGAACAATGGACGTGTGCGGGGTCTTAAAAATAGCGTCCGCGGCCGGCGGGTGGAGAGGGTGCGTATTTATAGCCGATCAGTGGCCTACATAGCCGCCGGTGCGAGCGCGCAAGGGCGGCACACGCCAGCGGCAATTATCGCCGCGGCAAAGGCCACTTCCGCGGCGCACACTCGACGGGGCAGGAAGGAGACGGCGGGAAGACGCCCCCAACTCCTGCCGGTGCTGCTGGTGTGTGTATCACACGCGCGGGCCACAACGAGAGCTTGTCTCTGACAAGCCTTCATTGCAGGTGCGAAGAATGGCAAAGGGCCGCCAACGAGATGCTTGCACTGATTAGAAGCGGCCTGTGAACGCGTGTCGTCGTCACGAGCTGACGCGGCTTTCGAAGACGTCAATTCAGCTGCCCTGTCTTTTACTTTTTTTTTTACCGAAATAAACCCCGCGAAGGAGTCGCCGGCGGATCTCGGCGACGGCTCCCCCTTTTTCGTTTGGTTGTTAGAATTAAGAAAAACGACAATTAAAACAGCGAAATAAATATATTCTTGTGTTTGGCGAGTTCAGCTTCCCAGCAGAATTCGCTCATTTTCGGCACGCACAAACACTATGAACGCTCGTAATGCAGTTCGGCCAGTTCTCAATACGAACAGCAGCGCCTCCTTTCCCTTTATTAATTTTATTTCCTGGCTTGATTCCATGACGCGCTGAGGCACGATCCCTCGCTGAAGGGCTCCACAAGATAGCGCGCAGCTTTTTTTTTTTTTTTTGAAAATAGTCATTTTCACACTTCCCGCGGTGTGGTGAGTGGCACCAAACTTTAGTAGAACCGAAAGGCGCGCGAGGTAGAATCTATTCATCGTGGGCAGCGCACAAAATGAAACGCACAAGAGGACAAGTGCTTGTCCTGTTTCCAGCCCATGTATGTTTCTTTTTACGCGCTGCCCAAGATGAATGAGTGAGTGGCACACCTGTTTTAGTGACCAATGGGTGTCCTTTAGATTCGACCAACGGTTGTGGGGAGGAGGGGGGCTGCGATAACCCCCTTTCCTTTTGTCGAGGAACCCTGCGCAAGCCTAGCCTGTCATTCAATGTACAGGGTGGACCACATTAAAAGGGAACACATCATCAGTATTCAAGCCGTTAAATGTTGAACGCTTGATTTGCTTAGAAAGAGAAATGCCTGTTATTCAACGGCTAGATATGGTGTCGATAAACACAATATTTTTTTGAGAAAGGTGTTGAACAATATCGTGTACACAGGCTTGAATTCCGACGAAATCTTGACCTCACATGTGGACCACCCTGTACGTCATCCATCCAGATGATTGCGTATATATTCGCTCAGGTGGACGCACCGGCACAATACAGGAACGGCGCTCCGTTGCGGAAGGATCGCTGGCCCACCCTGTAGCGCTCTCACGACCCGGCCAAAGAAAGCGCGGATACCAGGCCACAGACGATGTATTCACGCAGGCGACGCCCAACGTGCGGTCAGCGCCTCAGCGTTTCTTTTCTGCTTACGTCGCGGCGACCACAGAGACGCACCTTCGAACACGCAAGCGATGACTGCCACAATGCTTAACATAGCACGCCGCATCCACCAGCGCTGCGGCCGCAAATGACGTGCGCGAGTTGTTTGCGTGGGACACTGCGTGGGCCGAAACGGAATTAGCCGAGCAGCGCCAGCGCGATCCAGGAAATAATCAAATGACGTCACTATACGTGCAAAAGCTTTACTTCCGCGGGCTTTCTGACCTACTTGTTTAATAAAGGAAAGCAGGAGGGCACGAAGGTTTCGTGTATGTAAGCGCTGACTCTATGATGCCTAATGAGCGGGTCAGCTTGGAATAACTTTTAGAAGGGCCGGCGTGCGTCAAGAATTAGGTGTACCTTCGAACGCATCGAAACTATAGCCGCGGCTTACGCGAGAGGGGGCGCGAAAAGAGAAAGCTATAGGGTGGGGCTTCGGTCGCCAACGCTTGCGTCTTCAGAAAGGCTTGACGCTATATACCCCCACTGTAGTATACGAGTCACGATTTTCACTGTCGAAGCTTCAAGGGAGGGAGTGGTGTCCTCAGTTTTTAATGCGAGAAGACACCACTCAAATGCATGTATTAATGACGGTATACAATATTTACTAATGAATTATGTAGAGCATTCTATTATATATAGTATTAATGACGGTATACAATATTTACTAATGAATTATGTAGAGCACTCCATTATATATAGTTTCATTTTGCATCTCCCGTAAAGTACATCGATTCCCTGCTGTCTGCACACATGTTTTATGACTGTCCGCAAAATTAGGACATTGCAGTGTTTTTTTGTTCACAAATGCATATACAATTTGTGCAAACACTCTGCCAAGATGGTGTAGGGGTTGCTGTGCTCGGTTACAGTTGCGTTAAAGAACACCAGGTTGTCGAAATTTCTGAATCACTGCGCCCACCAGCGCCCCTCATAATCGTATTGTGCTTTTGAGACGTAAAACACCAGAAATTATTTATTAATTTCTGCTAACACTGCTTCTAAAGTGGGGAGACTTTTTGCCCGAAAGAGACCAAAAGGCTTATAGCCCTAATTAGACCTCTCTAAGGATGACTGCCAGTTGGGCGTGTTGGCAATAGTTCATGATGAGACAAGCGCAAAAAATACACACACTCAGAGAGGACACAGACAAGCGCTTGCTAGCAACTGAAATTTTTATTTCGAAGCGAACACTAATAAATACATCACACGCATGAACGTCACTTCCCAACTTCCCCTGTCATCACCAAAAACGTGATAATACAAAATATGCACGCGCCCACAACCGGAAACAAACACGTACCCAAGAACTAAGAAAAGAAAACGTAAAAAACAAAGAAACATAAATAAAAAAACGTAACACAGAGAAAAACACTGGGTTATGTGACGTCCAAAAAAGCAAATTCCGCATCTGTTAGTAGAACTGACGTTTGGCTGATGCAACTGTCCCCTACTTTCCTTATCTTATATGCTTCCGTTATTTCTCTCGTCGTCCGCTTGCTGTGCCTGTCAATTATTCGTGTGTCGTAAAATTTCGGTTGGCAAGTGCATTCCTTGCAGTGCATCGCTAAGTCTGAATCAGGGGCCCCCTTTAGGGAACTCTCATGTTCACGAAGGCGCACATTTATGCACCGACCCGTCTGACCAACGTATTCCTTTCCACATGTGAAAGGAGTTCCGTATACATCTTTTTTGCACTCAACGTACCTCCTGCCATGCTTTAGGCTGCATTTTTTCGATTCCCCAGTTCCTTTCTTGTTAGCTAGCCTTTCCACTGCTGGACAAATCTTTGATAACTTGTTTTCAGCTGAAAAAACAACCCGCACGCCATACCTTAATGCAACATTTTTCAATCTATGTGAAATCTGTGTGTGAATCTATGTGAGAGCGGACAGTGGTGATCCTGTATCTGCACAACATTTCACATAGATTGAAAAAAGTTGCATTAAGGTATGGCGTGTGGGTTGTTTTTTTTCAGCTGAAAACAAGTTATCAAAGATTTGTCCAGCAGTGGAAAGGCTAGCTAACAAGAAAGGAACTGGGGAATCAAAAAAATGCAGCCTAAAGCATGGCAGGAGGTACGTTGAGTGCAAAAAAGATGTTGTATACGGAACTCCTTTCACATGTGGAAAGGAATACGTTGGTCAGACGGGTCGGTACATAAATGTGCGCCTTCGTGAACATGAGAGTTCACTAAAGGGGGCCCCTTACTCAGACTTAGCGATGCACTGCAAGGAATGCACATGCCAACCGAAATTTTACGACACACGAATAATTGACAGGCACAGCAAGCGGACGACGAGAGAAATAACGGAAGCATATAAGATAAGGAAAGTAGGGGACAGTTGCATCAGCCAAACGTCAGTTCTACTAACAGATGCGGAATTTGCTTTTTTTGACGTCACATAACCCCGTGTTTTTCTCTGTGTTACGTTTTTTTATTGATGTTTCTTTGTTTTTTACGTTTTCTTTTCTTAGTTCTTGGGTACGTGTTTGTTTCCGGTTGTGGGCGCGTGCATATTTTGTATTATCACGTTTTCGGTGATAACAGTGGAAGTTGGAAAGTGACGTTCATGCGTGCGACGTATTTATTAGTGTTCGCTTCGAAATAAAAATTTCAGTTGCTAGTAAGCGCTTGTCTGTGTCCTCTCTGAGTGTGTGTATTTTTTGCGGTTGTCTCATCATAGACCTCTCTGTCTCGCTCCGCTTATCTCCCCTTTTCTCCTTTCTTGCTAGCTTCTCATCTTCATCCCGCGTTCACACATTGATTTTCTTCCCAATAGAACAAAATGCAAAGCCACGCACCCATCTTCACTGGGGAACCTGCAAAAGTCGTTAAGCTTCGCACGTGCCGAAGACAATAGAAATCGCCGTATACTCTTCATGCCGACCACGCGTCCATAAACGCACTCGCCGTGCAGTAATCCACACGAACGTATACCTTTAAGTTGACAGCGCAGAAAAACAAAATAAAGACTACCGCCATCATGCCTTCACTGGAGCATACCTGAACGCACGAACGAATACCGGCACGTGAGGAAACGGCGAAAATTCATTGTTCTCCTCTTACGTAAAACACGCCTATATGGCGCTGCACAAGAGGAAAGAGAACTCGTGATAACCGCTCCCTGGAAGTCATCCTGCAACCTCCGCGAGTAACGGGACAAAATAGCGGCGACTATATCGCCTGCAGAGCCAAGAACACGTGCCCGCGCACTGCCAACGCGACACGTCTTCATTTTCCTTTCCCTTTATAACTCGCCGGGTGTCTCTCTCGGGAACGTGCGAGGAATTCGCGGCGTGGGCATGACCCTCGTACACCAAGGCGACGTTACTCGAACGAAGCAACCGAGTCTGGAAACGGTCATCGCCAACGCATCGTGGCCGGAAGAGCTGTGCGTGGTCGACCGCCCGCGAGTGCCGATGATGCCGCGCATGCGCCGTAGACGGCATAAGCAGATGCACTCGAGAAGAACGCTAAGCGCGCATGCACGCCGAGCGGAGGCCGCCGAGCGCGCTTCAACGTATGGGAAAACAGTGACCCTTCGAGGTCGACGCTGACGGCATGCTAAACGACGGCGCTGCTTGGCCGCCACACGACGTTACGAAAGGAACTCTGCGCTTCCCGAACGGACAGATGGCCCGGCCGAACGGCGGTATGCACCGCGTAAACACGCTAACGCACACACGACACGGTCGTGTAATGCGCGCGCATTGGTCCAGAACAATCTGCGACCGCCGTCCAGTTTTTAGCTATTGATTGTTGCTGCGTTACGTAACGCGGTGTGGTCCTCTCCTCTCGTGCGTTCTCCTTCATCCTGCGTGGTATATTTTCAAGGGCCAGAGATCACCTGCGCGCCAGGACGCGGAGAAGCTCTACGGTTAGGTGGTTTCGTATTGAACTTCCTGTTGGCTAAAGCGCACAACTCCACTACACTCCTTTTTTTTTTTTTTTCATGCGAATGTGGGCGCCCATAGGTGTTTAACTGAGGAAATCACACGCAGAGCTAGTTATCTTCCGACAAATAACTCCTTAATCTCGCGGTCTCAGCCCACTATACCTATAGTGGCGACATAATCTAAGAACGCTTTGTTTTATTTTCATCATGAGCTAAGAAAATATAATCCAATCTCATATGCGCGTTATGACAGCGTTGGAAAACGTTTAATCAAGCGGTCCAGGGGTCGAATTGGTGAATTGTTCGTGGTTGGATTGCGTTCAGTAAAGCGGTCGCAGAACGCTTGAAGAACGACGGTAAAACTAGTGGACGTGGCGCGAACTGCCAACTCGTTTAATATTACAAATAGTGGGAGCACGTATTGCACAACTGCCGTTGCGTTACGCACACGAGCAACTTAATTTTCTTTGCTGTGGCTTAGAAGATGGAGATTACCCACCCCGGTAGCATAACACATAAATTGTTGCGTTGCTAAGCACGAGGGCGCAACCCTGCTCTATAGAGTACTCGAGTAAATCCGAATGAGTTCCGTTTATTTTGCCGAGTGAGAGAGAGACCAACTTTATTAAAAGTAAAGGAACCCCAGTCGTATGATCTACGGTGCGGGGTTGGTTTAGTAGCACAGGGCAGAAACGGATTAGATCGCAGTATACTGAATATCGCCGCCGATATATTAAATTTTGTGTGTGTGTGGTACGCTGATAACTTCCGAATCGGATTTGCGCATTTCGCTTCTCTCAGACAAACGGTTGTGAAATCAATTGCTTTTTTTAATTACATAACTGCTTAAGCGTGAACCGCGATACGCAAAACGGGCGAAATCAGTAAATCGGCGGCTTCACAAGTAGACCTGATCAGTGAGAAACGAGTCCACGCTAGAATCATATCACAAAGCACCTTGCAAAGAAATGCCGCAAGGTCACGTCGTTCGTTGAGAATCAAGGTTAGCCTCGAAATCACTTCCGTCACCAGCCTTCGCGGATGCTCCCGCCCACGAAAATCGTGAATCTTGCAGGAAACAAGCCGGTCACGTCTCTTTCATTCACTGCTTACGGCCATTTCGTGCGCGCACGCATGCAAACACACACAAAAGCACGATGCCATACTCGCACCGTTTGCAGCCCTCAAGTGTATGCACGTTCGCCGTCTGAAGAAGAGGAGTATATCAAGGACTCTTTTTTTTCTTCCTCCCAAGTTAGGGGCACTTTAGTGGACCTAGCTGTCGTATGCTGCCGTCGTCGCTTGACGTAACGCTCAACGCATGTCATGTTGGGCACGTGATCACGCCTCTTCTTGTCCTTTGGGCGCCTCGAGGATGATCACTTATAAGCATTAGCGGAGAAACAACTAGTGCACTAGGCGTGACGCCGGCAAGACCACGTACATAAATAGAAAAGAAAAGGAGGAGGAAAGTGCGAAATAGAGAGTGAGAAGGGGGATTGGAAGAAAAATAGAAACAGCAAGAAAAAGAAAGGAATGGATGAGAGAAATAAATACAAATCAAGCGAAAGAACGAAAAACAAACGGAAAAAGAGGAGAAATAAATAGAGGAGGAAACAAGAAGAAAACCGAAGATAAACACAACGAAGGCTGGACCGTTTCGCACTTCCTTCAGACTTGGCACCCTTAATGTTAAGCATCGTATTTTTTTATACCCGACCTAGTAACGTGCACCAACACACAATGAAGCCAAAAAAGATCGTTGTCTGTAGTCTGCTAACTGTAGTGTCGTGATAATGATAAAATTGACGGCAGATCCACAAGGTCAATGATGACGAGATAGGGGGAAGCTCCTGGAAGTAATACCGTGAAATTTTCTTCCGTTAATTCGCCTGGCGACATGTGCGCTTCCTCGCCGCTTCCCATTGTCGAACGTTTTCAAGATCTGCTTCGCGACGTTGACGTGCTGCCTCGGCCTCTCGTTCCCGTACGGAAGGATCTTTCCGACGCTGAGATGCCGCGGCAGCTTCTTGTTCACGTACGGCGGGATCTTGCCGACGCTGCCTTCTTGATGTGGCTTCTTGTTCCCGTACAGAGGGATCTTGCCGACGCTGACGCGCCGCTGCAGCTTCTTGTTCACGCACGGCGGGATCTTGCCGACGCTGCCTTGTTGATGTGGCTTCTTGTTCCCGTACAGGGGGATCTTGCCGACGCTGACGTGCCGCTGCAGCTTCTTGTTCACGTACGGCGGGATCTTGCCGACGCTGCCTTGTTGATGTGGCTTCTTGTTCCTGTACAGCGGTAACGTACGGGGATCTTGCCGACGCTGCCTTGTTGATGTGGCTTTCTGTTCCTGTACAGCGGGGATCATTGCCGAACCGCTGACGTGGCCGCTGCAGCGTCTGTTCACGTACGGCGGGATCTTGCCGACGCGCCTTGCTGATGTGGATTTCTTGTTCCCGTACAGGGGGATTCTTGCCGACGCTGACGTGCCGCTGCAGCTTCTTGTTCACGTACGGCGGGATCTTGCCGACGCTGCCTTGTTGACGTGGCTTCTTGTTCCCGACAGCCCGTACAGCGGGATCTTGCCGACGCTGACGTGCCGCTGCAGCTGCTTGTTCACATACGGCGGGATGTTGCCGACGTTGCCTTGCCGATGTGGCCTCTCGTTCCCGTACAGCGGGATCTTGTCGACGCTGCCTTACTGATGTGGCCTCTCGTTCCCGTACGGAAGGATCTTGCCGACGCTGACGTGACGCTGCAGCTTCTTGTTCAACTATGGCGGGATCTTGCCGACGCTGCTTTGCTGATGTGGCTTCTTGTCCCCGTACAGCAGGATCTTGGCGGCGACGTCGCGCAGCTTCCCGGCGCGCTTCTGCCTCGCGTGCTCACTTCAGGGTCCTGTCTGCGAGCGCGCGCCGCCGCTGCCCTGCGCACCCGCCTTTCGGCATCCTTATCCATACGAGCACACACCGACGGCAACGAGCATTGGCAAATACAAACCTGTATCGATATGGTTTTCATTATAAAACCATTGCTTCAGAAAACACCTGGCGTCTTTCGTTAAGCAGCTAGCGTCTTCTTTTTGTTTTGCTTTAGAAACACCTGGCGTCTTTTCGTTTTGCTTTTACATAACATCTGGTGTTTTTTGTTGGTTTATTTCATCAATCAACGGCGTTTTGAACAAATATTTTTTATTGTTTAGTCACGCACAGGAGAAATATCACCAGGCATTACCTTGGAGGTAAACAATGGCTGCTACTGGGAATGAGAGACAGCAGAAGTCGGCTTTTAACACTTCTACTTCTACTAACGTTTCCTACTGGAACATGCCAATGGCTGCTAATGGGGAATGAGAGACAGAAGAATTTGGCTTTTAGTTAACGCGCGCTGCGATTTTTTTTTTGTTGTTGTTCAACAACGCACAGGAGAAATCTCCCATCGGCACCACCTTGGAGGTCAAATCGTAAGACTGGTTACACACTACGACTACGACTACGACTACGAGGGACGAACGGGTGCCGCTATAAGGAGCTTCGCCTCTAAAACGTAAAGTAATAAAACGTACGAAAATATAAGTTGACGCTGGTAGAAACCGAGCCTACAACCTTCGGATACCACGTCCGATGTTCTATTTCAATTAAGCTACATCAGTGGTCATCTTATACCACCCCCTTCATGGGGCATTTCTGTGCATGCAAACCTGGCATCGTCAAACCGCGATGAGTCGACAACGTCCTACCCTTGACATTAGTGAGAAAAAAAAAACACAGTGTTCCACACTCGCCGTCTTGACCATAGCGGCACTGGCAAACACAACCAGGATTGTTCACACATAAATACCCAATAATTATACGAAAGGACCGCCACCGTCGTTAGTTCAACCGGTAAAGCATCGAACACGTTATCCGACGGCTATAGGTTCGGTCCAGTGGCACAGCTATACAAGGTGACATACCGGGAACCGCCCCACCACGGTGCTCGGCTGGTGACCCGCAAATCGCGGGATTGAATCCCGGCTGTGGTGGCTGCATTTCCGGTGGAGGCGGAAAGGTTGTTGACCCGTGTACTCAGATTTGGGTGCACGTCAAAGAATCCCAGGGAGTCTAAATTTCCGGAGCTCTCCACTACGGCGTCTCTCATAATCATATGGTGGTTTTGGGACGTTAAACCCCACAAATCAAATCATCATCATACCGAGATCCTGCCCCTCCCGAAATTTCGTTTTTTTTTTTTTTTGCATGGGATACAGAAGGCAAGCTTACACTCGACCATACTTGCCCGCGCGGCCATCACTTCATATCAAGGAAACAAATTTCTGCCAACGCCACTCGTTCGGTCCCTGCCAGGGCCACGATGTCAGGGCCGTAGCCTGAAAAAAAATTTTCGAAGGGGGGGAGGGGGTTAACCGCGTTTTTGCGTGGGTTCGAATGTGTGCGTGTACACATACGCAAGCAAAACTGAAAATTTTCGGGAGGAGGAAAGAAAGCTGGACACCATTCCAGTCGACCACTCCAGCGGCCGTTTCTGCAGAAATATGCAGAAATATGCAGGCGGACGTCTTAATTGTTCTACACACTCACACAGCAGGCCAGATCTTTGTTCTATAATTGAAGAATGAACAAAGCTTGCTGTTAAAGTGAGTTTACAGCTTCAGACAGCAAGAGCGTCCGCCGCTCTAGACAATTTGGTTTCGTCCGTGCGTTTCCCTCTTTCTCTCTTTCTCTACACCCCCTCTTTTTTCCTCTATTTCCCTACCCCAGTGCTGGGTAGCGAACCAGATGCTAATATCTGGTTAACCTCCAGGCCTTCTTCATGTCTCCCTATACTTAAATATCACAATTACTATACTACACTACATTTGTTCTGTGTGAATATCCCTGCTTGCTTGCCCTCTTCTGGAACCTTCCGCCCCCGCCTTCTAAGTCATATAACGATGCGCTGCCAACTCGTGTTTACAGCTGTCGTAGGCGTCCCGCAGCCATAAACAGCCGAAGAGCGCACGTTATATTTGCATCTCGGGCCGACATGCCGGGGGGGAGTCCTCCGCGGACGAGCCAAGGACGTCCATCGGTGCTCTGGATCCGCTCGGGCGATGCATGGCCTCGTTGTCGGGCGTCCGCCATTGTTTCCACCCCCGAAGACTCTGCACAGCCCTCCTTCTTCGGACGCTGGCGACGTCGGCCTCTTGGCGACGCGATGCTCCTTGCATCCTTCCAGTCTCCCACGAGGCGCATCCGATCCGTGCGACTAGGCTCGCCTTGAGCCGCCAATTAGCGGACGCCCGCTTCGTGACCGACCACGCGCCGCCGTGCCTTTCTCGTCCGTGCCTCTGGTGTGGCCTTTCTCCCGGGGTCCGCACGGGATGTGTGTGTGTGTGTGTGATCTCGTGTTGCTTGCATCGATGAAGTCGTGATGCGTGGCTCTTTTTTTCTTCTTTTCTTTTATGCTTCCTCTTTTCGTTCCTGTCTTTCTTCTTCATCGTATGATTCCTCTTATTCTTATTCTTAATCAGATACCGCTGGCTCTTCAAGAACAGCGAGGGCCCACGAGTCTTGCGGGCCTGCTTCCTTAACACGAAAAGGCAGCAATGCCGATGTGTGAGAACGTATCGAGTGGCCCGTTTGCTAGAGCTCGACATCAACTGCAACCGATACGTCAGTGTCTTCCCTGAAATATTCAGCGCACGGCGCGTACTTCGTACTTCGACCAAGGGCTGCATAGCGACCCTCTTGGCACGCATACTAGTAAATATTCACGCCGTGCGCCCAGTCCTCATCAATTATTCTCGCCACTCAACTATTTCTCTTTGAGCCAGCTGGTAGCAGCAGATTCGAAAGTGTAGGACAAGTAGGTCTGTCGCTATTCATTTTCACTATTACATACTGTTTCTCTATGAAGGTTTCCTGTTATTTTTCTTTTTGCCGATAAGCTAGTAGTTCACTTAATGGACGGGCTTGACGTTCTAGTTGATAGCTTGGAGTCAAGACCTCTACAATTATAATCGTCCCACCTCTATTCCAGACAAACAGCCTCGTCTGACCTCGTCAAACGAGAAGGAGCGTTAAAGGCGTAGCATACCAATGTGTTCCACGCGGGGAAACCATATCGGATCAGGGAACTAATGCTTAAAATAAAATTATCATGCTTAACCACACTCGGCTTGGCTTCCAAGGCGTTATGGGTATGTTCGGATATCTGCCATTTTGCTGTAAAGATTGTTCTTTCACTTGGCAACTTGGAAGAAAGTGTTTTCAGGGCGCGGGAAAGTACAGCGTTTAACTTTTCTTCGAAATCTAAGGGAGAAGACTCCGAAAAAAGACAGCAGCTCAGCATTTAGCGACACGATCTCTGCTTAAAAAAAAAAAAAAACGTGTTGGCTGCTATATCGAGACCAGGGTTGCTAGCGAACATCGGCACGTCCAGTGTGCACTAACGTGGACTGAAAAAGAGAGAGAGAGAAAGAAAGTATGGCCTCGCCATGAGCCGGGGCTATTCCGCAAAAAACACTCAATGTAGTCTGAGGGAACCCGGATTCAGTAAAAAAAAAATGCTTTCCGTTTCATATTCTCGAGCGTTTTGTGAAATAATTACGAAATGCGAACAGCACTTTCTACAGAAGCTTATGTTTCAAAAACAATTACTTCTAGGTGTCTCGACCAGTTAAAAAAAGAACAAAGAGAACACAGCTTCTGATTGCAGATAATATAACCTTGGCTACTGTTACCTACTGCGAAACTCGTAAATACTAACTATCTCAGTTTTTGTATTCGATAGGTCATGTTCATAATTCGCAAGTGCGCTACGACAGACTAATGGAATTGAATCTTAAGTGCAACTTAAGTCGGGTTTTTTTTTTGAGAATTTATTTCCTTTATCACATACGTACATACATACGTGCTTTTAGTTCTTATCTCTAGATATTCAATTTTTTAACCATGCAAGGTTTATCGTTCATGAGCAATGATTTAACTATTCGTTTTTCAACCCGTTATTTCAGTAAGTGAACTAAATTTCAAATCGAGGCACCATCCGATTCATGGCCTATCTCCAGGGTGGGTTGTGCCAAATAGTTGAGAAGCAGGTACGCCTACCTGCACTGCACGATCGCCCACCTGGTGGCGGCGTCTGTCGCTCTCCAAGTGGATTTGATATGTGGGGTTTAACGTCCCAAAACCACCATATGATTATGAGAGACGCCGTAGTGGAGGGCTCCGGAAATTTCGACCACCTGGGGTTCTTTAACGTGCACCCCTCTCCAAGTGGAGACGAAGTCCTATAGTTGCTCGTGCTCGGGTTTATCGACCATGCACGCTTATGTCAAGAGGGCCGAGTCCACATTTCCCGCGTAAGAGCGCAAGCAAACTGCGTTTAAATACGCTGTAAGCGGCTAGCCTGCTATTAGTAGAGCAAATTGCATGGCAGAAAAGCCAGCTTTACAATTATTAAAAAGTTCTATTTACTGGACTTGCACATTGTTAACAATGACAACAGCAACAACATCAAGAAAAAGAAGCAGAAGAAACTGCGTTACAGGAAGCAAATAGATTTGAGATATTGTGGTGAATGTTCAGCTCTTGCGTAAAGAATTCTGGGTACTTATGAGACGGTTACACTAGTGCGCTATAGTGCGTCCAGAAGGAATAATAAGAAAAGAGACAAAGATAGTTGGTATGCAACCAAAACGCGAAAAATCGCCGCACTATTCGCAGCATCTCTGTATTTCTCCATCACCCACATGAAAACCTATCTCTTATTTTAAAATTTTACTCTCGGTATTCCATCGCAACGCATGTAGCGGAGTCAATCTCGAACCTCGCTTTCATGATGTTAACTTCTCGGGCTGCCGCTGATCATAATTACTGAAACCCTTTTTTGCGTGCTCCATCGCATCCGTCATAATCGTTCATAAGTCGGAGAATCGACGACATGCCGGCACAACAAAAACAGAGCGCGGTAACAGTTGCTCCTCCACGATGTCAGGCGGCAGAATCAACTGTGTAATCATGTCTCTCGCTCAGCTGTTACGATCTCGCAATCACACGCTCTAAGCGGACCTAAGTATGCGCAGTGGACGCGAGAGAAAAATCAACGACCACCGCGGCATTCTGTGTGTCAGTGCCCGCACACATTGTAGCGGGCGGACAGTTTTCCCACGACCAGGAAATGCCCGGAAGATAAACAATGCTCACAGTAATGGGCGCGAGTAAACAATGCGGACCAGCGCGTGAGCATCTCCGGTCGTTTCAAACTCCCGAACGCACGACATGCGCGACGACCGTGCAGTGATTTGGAAGCGAGAGTAAACCAGTTCCCGCCATTCCAGTTCGCCGAGTTGACACACTTGAAGCACCACGTACGGCTAGCCGTGCAGATTGGAATGAGCAGTGCAGCCGTCCCCGCTTATACAGTGCGTTCGGCTGCAACGCCGCTGTCGCACGTCTAGCAGGACCGACCCTGGCCTCCGCTTGCTCGCCCAGGTCAGCTGACCTGCCGAGAAACCTTTCGCATCCTCCCTGGCGCGCCTTTCTCCGCTATTGCAATCAGTTGCAGACCCGGTCGTACGGCGTTCTTTGCAGCTGCGCCGTCTTGGTTGCACCTCACCACCGTCTCGTACAGGGATGACCTCAGTGCCGAGAATGCAGCGGTGCAACTTTCGGGTCTTGCGCCTTTTGATTTTCGACGCGTCTCTCACTTGATACACTCTCTCCCGTTGTTATTTATCTGTGGTGAACTGAATGCGAATATTCTTGAAACGAAGGTTTTACATAATTCTGGGAGAAAAAAAGCGAGAAACTGGAAAGACAACTTCGCATTGGATGTACTTAAAATGGAAGCTAAGCGCCTTTAAAGACGTATCGGCCATGCGATCGAAACATTGTAAGACCTCGTTTTCTCCCTGCGTGTTCCAATTATGTTAACTATTTCGCGGCCGGGCAGTCATCTAACACTTCACTGACGTACGCGCATATGTGTGTATATTTTCTGTTCCTGTACGTACAGCGGCACTTGCTCAATTAATTAAGACACGTGTGTGACTCACCATCTGTGAGGTTAAGCACATAACTGCTGTTTTGTCGACGGCATGAGTGGCATTTCTCTACTCTTCACTCTCTCTCTCTAACTTTTATTCCCCTACCCCCTTCCCAGTGCAAGGTAGCCTACCAGGCTCAGCCATGGTTAACCTCCCTGCCTTTCTTTCATCCTTATTCTCTCTTTTGGGACGTTAAACCCCACATATCAATCAAACCAATCCTTATTCTCTCTCTCTCTCTCTCTATCATTACGCCAGGCTCACTCAAACAACGATAAAATACACGATCATTTTATTTAACACTGGGCACAGGAGCATTCTACTTGTTCTTAAAGTTCAAATACCGGCATGTGTCTTACGGCTCTTCCATTTTCTCGTTCTTTTCATCTCATGTGTTCACATAAGACCGCTTACCTTCTTCCATTTCTTTACATATAATGATAACTTGTTTACTTTGCTTTAATCTGATAATTTCTTCTCTATTTCTCTACAATTTTCCTATCCCTATGCGATCTCAAGAGAACTGGTGCTCAAATGAAAGCGGCACGAAGCGGCACTTGGCATCGTTGCTACAGGCACGATCAGAGGGCAGGCCGATCGTACGATCTAACACATATTTGCCGCAGATCCTGTGGAGACATCGATAAATAAAAAAAAGAGGGGAAAAAGTATCGCAGAGTGCACAGGCTTCGTCTCCCTCTCTATCGATGATTTGGTGTGCCTGGCACGATTGCGGTGACCTCAGTCGATGCGAGGATCAGTATGAACGGCCTGCATTTGCGCCACTGCGCTCGAAGATTAGTGGCAGCAAAGCAGAATCTTGTCTCGTGGGTCGATAAATCGGAAATCCGAAACCGTTATGAGTGCGATTCGGGCGTCTCTTCTATCTCTTCCATGAATCGTAGTTTACCACTGTCGCTCAAGAAGTAAACATGCAAGAGCTGCATTTCACAGGTGCTTACCTACGCAGAAGAAACCTGGAAGCTCACAAAGAGTGTTCAGAAAGAATAGAAGACGATGCAGCGAGCAATGGAAAGGAAATCATAGGTATGACAAGAGGAGATCGAAGTGGGTCAGGAAGTAAATGGGTGTCAAGCGCACTTTAATTAAAATTAAAGAAAAAATATTGGACATTGGCGATACATTAGGCGCGTACGCTCGAAAAAGCACTGTCGTTTCCTAGAGTAAATGCAAACGCGCCAGGGGGAGACAGAAAGTCGGTTGGGCAGGGGGTATTGAGAATTTTGCAGGTGTAGCGCGGTTGGAGCAAGCATATATGACCGATTTTATTGGCAGTACATGGGAGAGGCCTACCCTCCATAGGACGCAGTCGGAATGATGATGATGATGATGATGATGATGATGATGATGATGATGATGATGACGACGACGACGACGACGACGACGACGGCGATAGTCTATCTCTTCAGAGTGCAGCTTCTGCGTGTACTTTTAATGGCAGTTTACTATAATGCGCGTGTCAGAATCCGTAATTTGAAGCCGTATGGCCACAACATCCACATTTAGATACGGGCGAAGTGCGACAACTTTTGTGCACACGTTAGTTAAACGTTGAGCATTTCCAGGCGACCAAAGTTACATAATTCCACGCTATGGACGTTATCAATTAACTAGGCTTGTTTGAATATAAACAAATGGGGCGTTGTCGTATTAAGTGAGAACAGAGCGTAGGTCGGCAATAAAAGGTGGAGCTATCTCATCCTTAATTAGGTTCCCTGTCTGTCTGTCTGCCTGTCTGTCACTCAGACTCACTCTAGAAATATACTTAGCACTCAGAGGTCGCTCAGTCTCTTTGCTCACCAATATTTTTCTCGACTGTACTCACTCGGATTCAGACACACTCCACCTTTCCTCAATCTGACTCATTTGAACTCAGACACTCACTTGGAGCCACTCAGACTCACGGCCCGATATGAGACTATAGCTGAGTTTGAATGAACCTATTGATGAGTGCGTGTGCGGACCTATGCTGGCGATCTGCAGGCCGACGACTGTTCTATCGTCGCACTGCCACTCCGAGACTTCTGAACCCGCATGCGCGGTCGTTCGCTCACTGTCGAGTGTGACTGACTCGTCGATCACGCCTGCCGATGCGTTTTCCTCGTCTCATCGGTCTCGCTGCTTCATCGGCGAGCTGTATACGGTGCGCCGCGTTCTCCACGCACGATAACGGGTTTGCTGCTCTCAGAATAATACGCGCGATGTGGACACGCGCTCTGTTCACTCCCGAACCGACTGTCGTGTAGAGACGGCGTCACACTGCGCAGTGATTCGAGCCGATTACAGGGAGCCTTGAGTGCGCACTGCAGTCGGCAGTGTCCAGTCATTAGGCTTCGGACATTGCTGTATGCGTTCGAGATCAGTGGACAGCATAAATCGGCAAAAATGTGGAGCTCACTCAGACTCGCTTATGAAATACATTTTGTCTTTCGGATTCACTCGTACTGAGACTCCAAAATTCTTGTCAGTAGGACTCACTCGGACCACTCAGGTCTCAATCTGAGTCTGAGTGCAATCGCCTCATGAGTGAGTTTGCCGACCTATTGTAGCAACATCCCGCTATCTTTAGCGATTCGCTGTGCCCTCGGATACAGCGCAGGTATCCGAATGCCGATGGGCCGACAAACAATGCAAAGAAACGCTCCTGGGCATTGAAATAAAAACAAAGACAACCTTCACAGAATGTATCAAGACGAAATTATCGCTATAGAGTATCGCGAAGCATACAACGAGGGGCCGCAGTAGAAACTTGCATGCCACCATTGGTGAAGCTTTTGGGAAAGGTTGCGCAGTACGGACAGCCACAAAGCCGAGACGCACAGGAGACAGAGCTTTGTGAGTGTCCGTTGTGTGCTTGGTATTTCCCCAAAGCTACGCACTTGCTGCGCCACTGTCCTCGATTGGCCTCGGACAGACGAGTACTTGCCAACGCAATGCAGCGACTCGATGATCGGCCTCTTTCTGTGCAGGTGTTATTACAGCACTGTCCAACTCCCACGACAGCCCACAAGGCAGTGAAAGTCCTCTTGTGTTTTTTTAAGAAAGACGGGTTTGAGTGAACGCCTCTGACTTGTGGTGGAGTTCTACGAATTGCGGTGAAATTACTGTCAGTCTCTTCTTTTTTCTTTTCTTTCTATTTACTCTTTCTCATCTTTCTTGTCCCCTTCCCTAATCTCACACAGTAGGGTAACCAACCGGATGTTTTTCTGGTTAACCTCCCTGCCTTCTCTCTTTTGATGCTTCCTTTTATGCGCCAGTTTACCCAGTACCGTTTTTCATTGGTAATAACTTGGTAATAACTAAGATTTCACTCGCACTTATCCGTCATGAATTACCCTAATGCCCGAACGTCCACACTACCGAGGCGATTGACACAGTGGCTTAATGAGAACGTGGAAACGATCGCGTCGATCGAGCCCGTGAACTCCAACTTTTCCATTTGTTTTACTTCGCCTTTTTAACACAAAAGTATTTTCTGCCGGAAAGCACCTAAATTTCAGTGACGTACTTCTGTCACGGAAATGACGTATAAAAATAACACGATCAAAAGACAAAGAAAAAGTTCTGTCAACGGGAGCCGTACCCGTGGTCTCTCGGTCGGCAACGACAGTTGCCTGACACGCTATAAACACACACACACACACACACACACACACACACACACACACACACACACACACACACACACACACACACACACCACTGCGCTACGGTAATATACATTGTAGGGTTTAAGACACACCTTTTATAACTACCACGTTCCTGTCCCGGTACTCTTGGTAAAATGTAATAATGCATTACGGCCGTGTTATACTGATGCCTGCTCAGACTGTGGGGCTATTCCCACAACCGATTCATATGATGGACGGATGAACCATGTCATTTTATTCCTTCTTTGTTTTCTTGTGCGTCTACATATGCGTGCATATTACTCCTCCCACCCCCGACGAAACGCCTGGAATCGCGCATTGATACGAGTGCGCAGCATAAGAAGGAAGGAAGGCCGCTGTATGCCGTCCGCGGAAGCAGAACCACTGCGTCGTGAAAAGTGGTTCGCAGGGCCACGCAGTCGTTTCCCGAAACGCGCGTGTGTCCGCTTCATTTCTGAGCGCGTCACCACCGGCTTTCCTTGAGAAACGGCGTCGGCTGGCTGCTGACAG
Organism: Rhipicephalus microplus; assembly: GCF_013339725.1. Lineage (NCBI taxonomy): Eukaryota > Metazoa > Arthropoda > Arachnida > Ixodida > Ixodidae > Rhipicephalus > Rhipicephalus microplus. The sequence goes on from NC_051167.1 coordinate 96,361,920, forward strand.
GAACTGCCTTGGACTGCGACGATGGCGCTCCTTAGCGCAGGTACGCTCTGCTCGAACTCGCCGCCTTCGAGCTGACAAGAAAAGGAAGGTCAGCCGCCTGCGGCTTGTTGCGGAACCGGTTCAGAAACGCCGAAAAGGCGGAATTACATAGTTCGCAGAAGAAGGGGCGAAGCTGCTGCTGCGTATCGGCAGAGTATTCATTATACACGAGTGATGGCGCTGCTCACAGACGCCACGGTTGATCGCGATTGTGCCCGGAGGCCGAAGCTGCCCGATTGTGTCGGTCGGCGGCGGCCAACTGAGTGGCGAAGCCTTGTCATCACGGTCCGGTTCGCCGTTCGCGGTTGATTTGTGGAGCATAGGTCAGCAGAACGGGACACAATGGCTGCATGCGGAACAGTCGTGGTCGGTCCACAGAAGCGGAGGCACATCACAATCCATCGCGTATCTACTCGTGTTGAAAGTGGGCACTAGGTGATGAATTCACAAAACTGTTCTTCAGTAACTGCATTTTCCGATTGGCCAACCGCCACCCCTAATGATAGGTCTCGCGTTGTGGTTGGCTGAAATACTAATCCATTTGCGAAGCAGATAACGAGGACGCTCGCGTTATCGTAGAAGCTATCGTCATGAAAATAAAAGGCACAGATTGTATCATCGCCCCATCAGTTGTGCTGCCTCGGACAGTTGACCACTTTCATGAACAGTTTCCAACTATTTTTAATCTTCTTTAGACTATGCGATCTTTGATCACAAGTTTATAACTGTAGATTGCCGCACCAATATATTCCGCTGGGGGTTTCAAAACTGCATTGCGAAAATTTCTTACCGCAAAATGTTTTCCTACCATAAGACGAAAATTCGTATCTATATCTGTTGCATGTGTATTTGCAATCGAATGAGCGTATGGATAGGGATTCACTCGCTTAGTTTGTATAGGGACCTCTAAAAAGGCCGGAAAGATTGAGCTTCACGCCGAAAAGCGACGAAGGCCTTCCTGAAGCATCTGCGATCGACCCGCCTCATCGAACGTTTATGACGTTTTAGTGTGTTTGTGTGTTTTCGCTTTTGTCCCGCTCTCTTTCTCTCATTCCCTTTTCCTTACTTTTCTGTCTCCCATTCCTCCGTCCTCAGTGCAGCGTAGCAAACCAGATGCTTGCTTTCCTGTTAACCTCCCTGTCTTTCTTCATACTCTCTCTCTCTAAAGAGGCCCCACACCTGCCTTTTTTTTTTAAATAAATGCTTTTAACCACCACCTAAACACAAACGTTTGAAAAATCGGAGGTACCACTCGGCCTATATTCTTCAAACTCTTCATGGCATTTAACTAAAACGGAACGTATTTTTCAAAATGTAGCACGAACTATGCAGATGCGAGAAAACCAGCGATATCTCAGGACAGGGTCGAAGAAGACGACACATTCTATCACGCACAGTCGCCGGACTTACAACCAATTTGTTGACGTATCCGCGTATACTTAAAACAATTATCCCGCGCACGGGCATAAGTTGCAACCCGAAGCCTATGATCCGCCCGATAATCAGCCTTCGCCTGAAAAAAGCAGCCACTTTTTTTCTGTGATATGCACAGCAAGTTCCTTTATGCCAACGTGGCCATTCTTTTTGATACCCCTGAAGCAGATCGCATTCAACGTACTGTGAGTGGCATGCATGCAAAGAATACAGTGATAAGTATATACATATTACATCTATAAGTGTGATACAACACACACGCAGAATAACCCGATGATACCAAGCGGTATGCAGCAGGGTTTTTTCTCGTTCCGCTTGGCTTTACACACACATTGCTAGGCCATACGGCTTCACATCCAAGGCGCACACATTGCGCGTTCGCTTCCATCCAAACACACACAGAGCCCATTGTTGGCACTGAAGTCGCTTTACGCCATCGGCTCCTCGATAAACATTTCGCTAGCGCACACGAGCTCTCTGTGACGTAACCGTACGCGCATTCACGAGCAACGGCGGCGGCCACACACAATGAAGCCACGGAGCGCGAGATGACCGCGGGGTCAAGCCTGCTCGCGTCACCCCGGTGAAACCGCAACGAGAGGGTCAATCTGGCCGAGTGGCCCTTTCTTCGCCGTAATCCAATTTACTGCCAAATGACTCCTCGCTCCGCCGCGACTCCCATTAGCGACCGGTTAGTTCCGGTAAGGTTCCGGTGGTGACCGGTTTACTGTGGCGGAAAAACGACATCCCATGTCCTGTGCCGAGAAACACGAGAACGGTGCAGCACTGCTGAAGGCGCACAGTCTTTGTCCGCGCTAATTACTTTGAAGGCGCTATGACATATTCACCCTAGAAATGGTATTTTTCAGTGCAATATAGAAGTAGAGTGCCTCGAGCGCCTGTACATATATGAAAAACGGACTGCAAAATAATAATATTTCAATGCAAAATGAGAAGTCGTCAGCCATAAATCTAATCCACCGCTAGTGACCGCAATTTTGTCGTGCCGTGTGACACGTCATGCGCTGCATAAAGCGAAAACATCGTCTTCTACTAAATTTTGAGCCACTGCAAATTGTTAAACTGAAATGCCCAGCTGGAGGAAAGCGAAATCGAATCATAGAACGAGCAGCTGATCACGAAACGATTTTGTTATCCTGAATGCTGATGCCCGAAACGCTAGCGGCTTGTTACTTCACGGTTCGCGAGCATGTCAGTGTTGGCCGACTCTCGGATCATTCGTTCATTCATAAAAATGCTCGACTGTTAATTAAGCGCTCGACCAAATGTACTAATATTTATCCAGCTTGTTTGTAAACCCAGAGAGATTAACGCCAGTAACACACACTAATTACAGGGGGCCAAGAACAAAGCTGCAAACCAGGGTTGCTCATAATTATCGACAAGTCCAACGTACCATAGCCGATCATCGCTGTCAGCGTTACGCTTTCGGCACTTCCCGGTATGAACTGAAGAAAGGGACCAAAAGACATCTACCGATAAACTTTTCTGACTGATTCAATTTTTCAGAATCAGTGTGATAATTTATTTGAAGATAGACTGGTGCCCCTGTGTGGTGCCACGAAGTCTTTCCTTACGTGGCATTTCTGAATGTTACCAATAGCAATCGGCTATAAAAAAAAAGAACACGCAGAGATTTCAGCATCCACAACGCCACAGTAGTGCTGTATTAAGCAAAGCAGGGTTGGAGCAACATAAATTTTCACACTTCGGATGTTCGGCTCCTCCAGATAAAGGGTCTCCAAATAGCCGGACTCTAAAACCAACCCTCAGTTTTGTGACTTTTGTCTAACAAACACACGCATTTTTTTGCCACGGACACTGTGTTGCTTTATATACCGCAGATGCATTTATTATCTATTTATAGCGCGTAGCAATTAAAAACATCATCATTATCATCATCATCGTCATCAGCCTGACTATGCCCACTACAAGGCAAAGGTTTCTCCCATGATCCGCCAACAACGCAATCTTGTGCTTTCCGTTGCCACGTTGTACCTGCGAACTTTTTAATCTCGTCGGCCCACCTAACTTTCTGTCTCCCCTTCGTGCATTTTCCTTCCGTGGGAATCCAGTCAGTTACCCTTAATGACCAGCAGTTATCCTGTCTACGTGCTACGTGCCGGGCCCATGTCCATTTCTTCTTCTTGATTTCAACTAAGATATCCATAACCCCAGTTTGCTCCCTCTGCTCTCTTCTTGTCTGCTAAGGTTACACCGATCATGTTTCTTTCAATCGCTCGCTGCGTTGTCCTCAATTTAAGTTGATCCCTCTTTGTAAGCCTCCCGGTTCCTGCTCCGTTTAGGTAGGTATATACCGGCAAGATGCAGCTGTCATGGGATAGTGGTATATAAGTTATGGTCATGGGATAGTGGTAGGTTAGAATGCTTACCAAATATGTTCCACCCCATTCTTATTCTTCTAGTTATTTCACTCTCATAGTTCATCCCCGCGGCTGCTACAGGTTCTGTATAGTAGGCGTACTCCTTTACAACTTCTGATGTCTCTCCACCTATCGCAAAGCGCTGTTTTCTGACTGGACTGTTGCACATGACTTCAGTTTTATGAATATTACTTTTCTGACTTATTCATCTGCTTTCCGTGTGCAGTTCAGTAATCATGAGCTGTAATTCGTCCCCTGATGTAATCATCAAGGCAACATCATCAGCGAATAGCAGGTTGCTAGTATACTCTTCATTAACTCTTATCCTGAACTCTTCCCCATCTAGAGTCCCGAAAACTTCCTGTAAACACGTGGTAAATAGCATTGGAGATAGCGTGTTTCCCTGTCTTACACCCTTCTTTATTGGGATTTTGTCGCTTTCTTTATGGAGTATTATTGTGGCTGTGGATCCACTGCAGATTCATTCAGGTATGTTCATGTAGAGTTCTTCGATGCCCTGGTTTCGTAGTGCCTGCATGACTGCTGATGTCTCGAATGAGTCAAACACCTTCTCGTAATCTATGAAGGCTATGTATAGAGGTTGGTTGTATTCTGCGCATTTCTTTATTACCTGACTGATAGTGTGATAATGGTCTATCGGGGGGGGGGGGGGGGGGGTTCTTGGTTTTTTGGTTGATTGAACTCTAATGTCGCATAAACTTTATTAGCTATTATTTTTGTAGAAAGTTTGTAGAGAATGGACGGTAAGCTGATCGGCCAGTAAATTTTCAAGTAATTGACGTCTATTTTTTATGGATTAAGATGATGGTGCCTTTCTTCCAAGATTATGGTAATATTCCTGAAGTGGCCATTAAAGGTGTCAAAGTGGCCTTTAAAAACACATACAAACAAAATTCTCGTTTCGGATAATTCAAAACTAAAAAACAGAAGTGCAGATACACACCCGATTCCCCCCAAAAAATTATTTCCGGAAAACATCCGCCGAAGTTTCTGAAAAATAAACACTCGGAGAACGCAAAATTTCACTTACAGATGTTATGCGCAAAGAGCAAACCGTTTATTAGAGAGACAACGCGTCGTACGTCTAAAGAGTCCGGATTGTCTGCTTTGTCAGTCTAAATTGGCAGCAGCATAACTTTCCCGTCAAGTGCAGTCCCTGCATAAACTTCGTCCAAGACAAACCCAACTCAAAACTACTGACCCGCAGGTCGCGGGATCGATCCCCGGCCGCGGCGGCGGCGTTTTAGATGGCGGCTGAAATGCCAGAGGCCCCTGTGCTTAAATTTAGGTGCACGCTAAAGAACCCCAGGTGGTCGAATTTTCCGGAGCCCTCCACTTAGGCGTCTCTCGTGAAGGCGGTTTTGGGAAGTTCAGTTAACCCGAACAATTATTATTATTACCCACATAAAGAACGGCGCAACAATTAAATTCAAAATCTGTCATCAACATGCTTCCCGCATGTTTATGCACAACACGTTGCCTCGCCTTCGTAATGAAAACAACGCACGCGCAATAATTGGTCAGTTATGCACTCTGCATTCGAGTTAACCAATTTTCGGACATCTGAAATGTACAAAATCAATGAAACCCAATTAACTTCGAAATCTTCAAATTTCGCACTTTTTAATCTCCTTCTTGTCTATATGCACACCCACTTATTCCCAATAAGAAACGGGTTATTTGTTCCGGGACATCTTCCCGTCTTCATTTTCTGACATTTCTTTCTTGCGCATGCATTTTAGTTTTCCGCTTGGTCAAACAGTATACGCTTCTATGACGCCAGTTTATAGTCATCTCACATATACATTATTCCAAAAGATTTGCTCCTACTCGACTCAACAAAAAAATCTAACATACCTAAACGTTTCGCCACTTATGCGGGTGGCATCCTCCGTAGTATACACTAACGCAAAATGAGCGTAGGTTGGCCAGTCTAGTATACCAGTCATAATTTCTTGTAAACGTCCGGGGTCGCGGTTGTTGTTGCAACTGGACGTTTGCAAGGACATATGATAGCAGTAAACTGGCCGATCTACGCTCATTTGGTGTCAGTGTATACTACGGAGGATGCCACCCGCATAAGTGGCGATACGTCTATGTAATTTCGTTATACTTTGTATAGTTACGATTTCAAGACATCTGAAAAAGGACATTTTTTGTTTGTTTCTTTGGTGTACATTGTTAACGCTCTCACACACCGGAGTCAGCCAGCATGTACGTAAATATTTTCTTTGACATAAAGCTTTCGTCACTGAGCATGATCAAGCCGGCCCCACTGCTATGGACATTATCTCGACGAGTCAGCACAATTAGCACAGTCCCTCTGAGTTTGCAAACTCTGCGTCCTGCACATGGGCGTCAGCAGGAACGTGCCAAAGGGACACTTGCCCCTCTCAAGCCACAACAGCACTTGCCCTCACCCAAGCTGTCCCTAAGCCGCCATGCAACAATGGTTTGTACGCCCCAAGAGAAAATGCTGCCGACGACCATAGCCCTGTATGCAGCCTAAATCACAGAGAGAGATAAAGATGCAAGGAAAGGCAGGGAGGTTAACCAGACGCACATCCGGTTTGCTACCCTGCACTGGGGAAGGGATAAAGGGGAGAAAAGAGGTTGCAGAAAGATGAGAAGGTACACACAATCACGAGCACACTCGGCGAGCACACACAGTCTACAGGCGGTCGCTCAGGTTTGTTGACTTTAGGTAAAGTAGCAGTGCTTTTGTTGCTTTCTGCGCAACTGAGGCAGATGCCCAAGGTTCTAGTATCTTCTGCACACAAAATGGCCCGGGATCAAGTTGATTCAAAACCATGCGGAGCTGGCATCGCTGTGTGTCGTAGCAAGCCAGCTGCACAGGCTAAATCATTTCTAAATCACAGAAATCATTGCTGAAGACAATGCACTCATTGTTGTTCACGTGTATTACGAGCAGATGGCAACTCTACCGCCAGTACGTCGCGAATTGATGTCTCCTCGTGACGTCACACTGCCATTACACGTCACGAAGAAGCCACTCCCTCCATATCGAAGCCGAAAGTGTCTAAGGTATTTGTGTAGAGATATATACGATACATTCCCAGGTACCACAGTACTCTTTTAGTGTTCTCAAAAGCCGTGTTGTTGTTTAAGTTTCATTTTTAGGTTTTAAACCTTCTGTTCTCATTTAGAGCAACGATTCCAAAGTACTGATTATTCGGGCCAGTACTCCTTTAAGTTAGAGTAAATTCTTTAGAATCTTGAATTCACTGCATGCTTTTAGAACATTTTTGCGTATCACGTAACATTCTTTACTCTAAGGAAAAACAAATCCTCGGCCCTCTCACACACGTGACGTTCATCAAGGGGCCTCACTGCACGGTATTCGTCTGCAAAGAACGGCGCTAGTGCACACACATCTCGCACCGAAAACAACCCGGCGAGGTTTAGCGTTGCGGGCACCACCGCATCGTCGACCGTGCGCACAGAATGCAGCGCACCGGGCTCCTCGGCGGTCGGCCACGCACTGAATGGCCATTGTTCGGCACGGGAACACAATGGAAGAGCGGCCGCTATTAACCTGCCACCCCGCGGCCCGCTGAGAGTGACCGGGACTGCGCTAGACGCCCAGTCACGGAAGGGAAACGCTTTCACTGCTCCACTGCAGCCTGTTGCTTGGTGCGGTCGGACCGCGCCCCGAGCTGGGAAGGAGGCTGTGCCTGCTGTGAAGCGAGATTTCGGGAACGCCGAGCACGTAGCCGAGAGTTATACCAGGCTTCACACGCGTTACATGAATCCGAAAGCACTCGCTCGCGCACAAACTTTCTTTTGAGTTCATCTCTTTTCCTTCCCGCAATACATCATCCGTTTTATCCCACACGAGGCAACAACCGCATGCCCGTGTGGTTAGCACCACTAACTTCTGTTGTTCTCTCTATCTCTAATGCGCGTCGTAACATGGCTAGCCAATAGAACTGAACTATTTATCACGTGTTCATTCTTTAAAAAAAACATTAATGGAACATACGGGATCGTTCATTGAAGGCTCACCTTCTAATATTTCCTTACACTGTCGACAGTGTACAGTGCACGCAATATTCAATGTAAGCGCAGTTTCGTACTGGCATAGCAATGAACAAATGCGTCTGATGATTGAGGCATGGCACACAGATGATATATAGTGGTAGCGCATCCTTGAGCCAACCGTCTATTAAATTGCGTAAATATGAAATCAAATACCTTAACAGTTATCTTTCACGTAGAACTCCACGCGCGCCGCATTGATAGGTTCGCCTATTATATGGGCATGCACAGATATGTTTACCTACCTTCTTTCTTTTCCGCTGCTGCGTGCATCTGAGCTGTTGGTAGGCATTCGGTTTTTTTTTTTTTTAAGCTTCCGGCTAATTCGAGTGTGCGTTAAAAATGTTCTGGGCTGTCTGAAGTTTACTGCTGGGATACACGGCGCAATCCTTTACACTCAATAAGCTTTTGGACGTAAGGCATCAGCGTTCGAATTCGACCGCGTTGCCAACTCTTTATTGCAAAAAAAAAAAAAAACATACTAGCTACATATGAAAGCCTTCTTGTAATACATTCTGAACATCAAGGAAGACATTTTTTTAGTTATGTATTACCTCTATTGACTGGCAACCTAAGTATCTCACATATCTAAATGTCTCAAGTATATTGTCACTCTGTCGGTGAACAAAGAGAGCAGACTCGATGTTAAGATGAAACTGTTTATTTGGCCGAATATTGTGGCCGGTAAATGAAAATAAAGATTACAGCAACACACTGGCACTTATAGCGGCTAACAGAGCGTCGGCCGTCGATCAATTGACAAGCGCTGAAGCACGTCGGCATTTATACAGGTGCCGTCGAATATTCCAGTCTTATCGCTAGCAGCCACGTACGTTCCAGAATGGTCTGTAACGTTCGCGTTGTGCACGTAATCTTAACAAAATGATCTACTACAGTCCTGAAGCTTATCAAACACGACAGGGGCGGTTTGTGCTGAGAATTACAATGTAACGGGGGGATAACATAACTTTAGTGGCAATATGCACAACTAATGAAACCGATACACTATTCAGTAAAAGAAAGCACAGATCACATTCTTTGCGGTTTGTAAACCGTAGTGTAATTATTTTCATTGACATATATTTGGTGAGCTTGAGCTCCGAGCGAATCCGGTAGAAAAAAAAATTACTGAGACAGTTCGAGTGAGCCCACATGAGAAAACTTCGGTGAACCAGAAGGGTAAATATATTTCATGGCTGAGTCTGAGTGAGCCCCACATTATTTCATTCATTTTCTTTGCCGTCCTATGGTGAGGTGTCATCGAATGTGAATATACGGTGAACGAACTGGCTCGGAAGGAGACGGCCCCTCCAGCGGCCAACTTTTAACACAGGACGCCCGAAAACATGCGCAGTCGCCCACTTGGCGCAGAATGAGTCCCGTGTTCCTTTTTTAGTAGCAGAGCATTAAAAAACAGAAATGTAATAAAAATCACAGCATATACACGAAGTGAATGATGATGAGTCGTGTGAAGCGTCCGTCAGCCTGTCTGTCCATCCGTCCGTCCTTCTTTCCAGGCATTTGTCCGCGCATCTGTCCGTCCGTCCGTCCGCCTGTCTGTCCATCCATCCATCCGTCCGTCCGTCCGTCCGTCCGTCCGTGCATTCATCCGTGCTTCCGTCTATGCTTCAGTCCATCCGCCCACCCGTTAGCCCGTCTATCCGTCCATTCATTTGTCTGTCTGTCGGATACTGCCCGTTAGGCCTGACGCGGGACAAGGTTACACTAAGAGGAGTTTCGCTCCAAAATCCAAAAGAAAAAGTATAGGCGCACATGGACGACGTAGAGTCGATGAGCGCTTCAGGAGTTTTTGCGGCGCGAAATTGCGAAGGGCGTGGCTCCTCGGAGTTGCGTACGCCGTGCTTCCTTCCTTCCTTTCTGGCCGGGCTCGGCCTTTTTCCGCGCTCTGCTAAGCGTAATCGAGCCGCGAGGAAAATACATGCGGGGCGCGCCAATGAAAACACAGCCGCCGTCGTGAGCGGCGCATGCCCGGAGGCACGAGCGGCGCCGCAGGCCCGGAGAGCACGATTCGTCGATTTCCCATCGAACGCTTCAGCGCGGGCCACCTCCGCGTCCGCCACGCAGTCGCCGTACACACATGCATCCATTGCTTCGGAAATACGGTGCAGCGCTCGCACTCGCTGTGCAGGTCGGCTCGTAGAACGGAGATTGTATATATCCACGAGGCCGTTTCATATGTCTAAGATATTATGGGATCGATGGTATCGTTCTTTTAGGAGCGCAGTTTTTGGGCGCCCGTTCCTGCGTTCAGCGTCTCGTCGTTACCGTCGGTGGCGTAACCGTTAGGGATGAACAAATGAAATGCGAAAAACAACACCCCGGATCTAATGGGATTTCAACCGGCGCCCTTCTGCGTAGCCATAGAGAATGTAACCAAGCTGGTGCTTGAAGCTCATCCGCAAAAAGAAGGCGTCATGACGGGCAAGGAATCGCGTTAAACTATGTATGTATAGTTTGGCAGAAGAGTAAAATAACAGCCAGTCATCTCGTCAGGCTAATTGCGCAACGCGTATGTAGAATAGTTCTCCCCCCCCCCCCCCCCCCCCACTGCGAAGTGCTCGGCCATGATTCTTCACTGCCTTCAGCCACGTGTAGTATCAACAAATCACACGTAATACCTCACAGATTGGCAGCGGGCAATTCGCTTATCCGCAGAAAGACGAATACGTAATGGCGCAGTGGGAGCTGTGCTATATACTTTATTATTATTTATATAAAAATTATTATTCATGACGTGACCTTGCGGAAAGTCAGGACATCGAAACACGGTTGCCCCGCTACGAAGCTGCGCTCAGAACTCGCATTAGGCGGGTATTGTAAGCTTTGGTGATTTTTTTTTTCCTTAGTCTCATTATTTTACAGAAGAATCTGCTGCATTCGGTGGCCCCAAAATTTTGCGCCCACGCTCCTGAAATCAACCAATGACTGCTAAGCGACGGCGGTGAGCTGAATACGTACAAGGACAGAATGATAGGAAGGCAACGGTGGCTGCTGGACGAACTCGAGGCGATGGAAGGCCAACAACGACGTGCCTGTGTCGTGTCTGTGGTTTCACTGTACGCACCGAGAGTCAACGTAGAAAGAACCCACCGAAGGCCTAGAAACTACCTAGAAGATTATTCACCAGAACTGTTCAGTGTCGTCGCTTCAAGACTGGTGCTCGGCACAGTGCAAGCATCGCCATCTTTTCTTTCAATCGGTTTCTTTTCGAAACGCCCAAATTGGCGCCTATATAACTTAGTGTTACTTAGAAGTACCTCATTTACTGACGTGAAATAAGCTACAGGTAATTTGTGTACGGTACCGTTCACTGCTGAAGGGAACACTTTGATGAGAGCCTCTCATATTGCGGTTCTCGTAACTGCCAGTAAAAGTAAAAACATTGTTTGTGCATGGCACTAGTCTATCAAAAGGAGTCAGAAGAGTCGACCAGAAGTAGTCTTATGCAAATCGAAGCCACAGTGATTGCCAGAGAGCGAAATTTGGACATGACGCACACGAACGTGTTTCGTTTAACTGTGAGCCCGTCTCTACATGCGGCGTTGTATGCACTATTCTTCGACCATTAATTATACCGAACGTGCTATTAACGTACCCAAAGGAAATATTTGGAAGTAGGAAAAGCAAACTAGACGGCGTTTATATCATGAAGCAAATCATATTTCGGCAGAAAATTAGCCAGAGAGTTTCGTTTATCTTGATCAGATAATGCGCAATCGCCGGCTACGTACACCAGATATAAAAGAAGGCGAATTCGTTCGTCTAATCTTTCATTGTCGCATGCCTTCGTTGTTCTTCCGGTGCTTCTGCAGCACTGAACGGGGGCACTCATACTGTCGGTGCCTGACAACCACGAATCGGTTTCACCGACTAACATTTTCTTAAGTTTATTTTTTTTTCAATTGCTCTATTTCCCGTGCAGGTTTCGCTCTGCTGCACATTTTTAATGAGTCGTGTCGTACTGGCGTGCGAGCGCGCAGCCGATCGAGCGCTATTCGCGTGCACATGGCGAGCCAGATAAACTTTCACTTCCGCGAAGCATAACGTGATGATCACGCCTCCTACCTCACCGCGGTCACGGAACTTCATTAGCGGAACTTCACTACGAGCGTTTGTTGCGGACCTCATATACGCGCCATGTCATATTTGCATCGGGAAATCACGTACGAAGCATTTTGCAGGCGAGCCAGTTGTCGCGCTATTTTCCCACGGTGTTCGAACTGCGCTTGAAAGGCTTTGATCGGTTGAATAAAAGTGGGGCTCGTCCGATTCCTGTACAGCTATCAGGTCTTACTCAACCGGCTCCGTATCAATGGAAGCACACAATTTGCTTATCAACAGTCTCAATACTCACACTAGCTGTGAGAGATCTCACATGCCGCGCACGAAGAGCAGAATTACTCCAAAATGACTGCGGCTCCTACACAGACGCACTTAGTAGTTTTCAGTAGATCACCGCACACTATAAGAACGGCAGAAGATTCTTTCTTGCCCCCCATTGGAAGCTCACCCAAGCTTGGGCAGTCACATTAAGATTTATTCAAAACAGATTCTATCCCACTCCCTTGGTGCATAAAAAAAACTTGACGTGGTTTTTCCCGCGGAATGTAAATGCCGTTGGCACACTTCGTGTATTTGACCATATGGTCTGCCTGCACCCCAACCAAAGGGTTTCGTATATCAGCAGCGAGCAGCAATGAAGTCGGCGCATATCCAGTGAAGTCCTCCAAGATCAACTTCCTGGCAGTCCGGGGAGCTCACGCCATGGGACAAGCCTTTGGCCTGCTGGTGCCTACGTGGGCAGGAGCCTCCGACTTAACCGAGGACGAACACCATAGCAAGCTTTACACCTCTACATAGGGGAATGGAAAGGAAGGAACAGAAGAAAAAAGGAAGGCAGGGATGCAGTCAGTAATGACCGGTATGCTACCCCTACAAGGAAAAGGAATGTGAGGGTTTCAAATATTGAGAATGAGAGCGAGAGGAGAGAGCATGCACGCACAAAGTCACACACCTCACAGTCATTATAACCAAGTCAGTCTGTAATCTCCGATGCAAGTCTGATGGCTTAGAGAAGTTGCGCACTGCCTTCGTCGCCTTTATCCACAACGACCTCTCAGCACGACATTCCTTAATTGTTTGCGTCATCATCGGCCTGTCATCGATGCGAGCTATAGAGCGACTGCGAGCGATTTTATGTAGCGAGAACAGTCGCATAAGATGTGCTGCAGTATCTCCTCGCTACGACAGTTGTCACAAAAAGGGTCGCCAGCCGTTGCAATGCGAAAGGACAATGACTTCGTGAAAGCCACTCTCTGCCATAGACGGCAAACCAGAGTGGCATCATTTAGGCGTAGTCCAGTGGGTGTCTGATAAAGTGGAACGTTCGGGCTGTATTGGTGTTGGCTACGCAGTCTACTTGCGCTTTCTCAAATAGATAAAATGATTTATTGTGTGGCTACTCGAAGCTGGCCACTCGAGCAGCATTGTCGGCATGTTCATTGCCTCTCACATTACAGCGACTTGGCCGCCACTGAAATGCCACTCTGTAGTTTGAACGAAGTATGAATGAGATACCTAATCTCGAAGACCAACTGCTCGTAAAGCGGTTTCGCACTGCCTCCAAGATCTGGGGCACTTTACCTGATTTTGCATTGCCTTCGTGACCGCACCACCTTTACCAAGCGATGGTGTCATGTGACAACGTTCTTGATGCCACATGACATCATGATGATGTCATCATGGCATCACAAACGATAAGTGGCGTCGTCGTGATCGTGACGTTATCAAGAGACGATGACTTTGTGCATCACTCATTTCCGACACCGACAGTCAAATTTCGTAAACGAAGAGGAATGCTAAGCTTTCGCCTGAGATTCTTCTGTTGAGGAATGTTTACGAGAGAGAGAGAGACACCGGCTCGACATCATAGATGACTATAGACGTGCCAGAGCGGTTTGGCTGCTACATCAGACATGTGCAGTGACCGGGCGCTGTTCGTTCTATTCTGCCTAGCATCCGGTGAGCTCTCGTAATCGCATTTTTTTCTATCGAGGGACACCATGCCAGACTCGTTCAACGCGCAACCAGTTCCCATCCACAGACATATTCGCCCTTGAAATACAATACCGTAGCCGGTAAATGGTGTGACCATGGACTACTGTTCAAGGAAAAAGAACCAATTAAAAATGAGGTCACCGCGAACGAATTACTACTGCAGCGGTGTTGTTTTAAAGCGGCACCATTGCCCTTATATTCGTCGTTGTGTACTACAAGCGCGATCAACTTCTTTCGCGCAACGTGCGATCTTTAAAACGAAGACTACGCCTCGTAAAGTTATCCACGCGAGACCACTCCGCCAATCATCCTACGCTGCTTCTTTTTCTTTTTTTTTTTTTGTTCCGTACTTACGTACACTCTCTTTCTCTGCTACAACTATCAATGGTGGCGTCTTTTTACTTCCCTTTACACACGGTGTCAACTGCAATACTTCTGAACGGGGTCGGTCGTTCGATGCGCGGCTGAACGTTTCACCGCACGGCTAACTATACAAACCAAACGAAGGTTTCATTTCGTATAAATCATGTGCCGAGAAAACCGAGCATGTTTACAAGTACAGCAAGTCATGCAGTAGTCGTTTTAGGTGTGTCTATTCAATGTGTCGAGCGTTTTCGCAGACCACAAACACAGAGGTCATCATTTTTGGGGCGAATTCGGGAATTTACGCGGAGGCATGTAGCTGTCTCCAAGAAACACTACTAATAAAAATAGAAGGTATAGGATCAAGTTCAAACCTCATCACAGCCCAGAAAACAACCACAAGTACAAGCACGCCCTCGGTATGTTGTATCATATGCGCAGCATACCGCGGTCGCTTTTGCGTGGGAAGATAACGCAAACTCCCAAATACGCTTCATTTTACCGACATTACCCTAATGATTGATTTGTGGGGTTTAACGACCCAAAACCACCAGACATTACCCTATAGTGCCATGTTTGTCCAGAGTACAACTTCACTACTTCGTCTGCTTGTTTGTTTTGCAAGTTCTTCCTCTCCACGTCGACACCAATGTGAGCATCTCTTACCAAGCAATGAGGGAGGGAAACAGAAGCGAAATGGAGACGTGCGCAAACGCCCGGTCTTTCTTGCACCACAAAGGCAATGTCCTATATGTGTTCACTGGCTGTCACAGCTATAAACAACAGCTATACAGTGAACGCCAGGCTTTCCACACACTTACATGCCATTGCCTCAAGTTTTGTTAAAGATGCTGTAAAGCCGCTATTATTGTGACCTGTTCAAAATGTCTGATTGATTGATATGTGGGGTTTAACGTCTCAAAACAACCATATGATTACGAGTGAAGCCATAGTGGAGGGCCCCGGAAACTTCGACCACCTGGGGTTCTTTAACGTGCTCCCAAATCTGAGCACACGGACCTAAAGCAATTTTGCCTCCATCAAAAATGTAGCCGCCGCAGCCGGGATTCGATCCCGCAACCTGCGGGTCAGCAGCCGAGTACCTTAGCCACTAGACCACCGCGGCGGAGCGTAGAACATTTTTGGTACACGTGCAATGTGCGGTATATTCTATGGTTGTGTTGTAATACTGGTCTCGTTTTGTAGTGGGGCCGCCGCAGTCAGGACGCACATTCACACGACCACCTTGGCGAACACCAATAATAAATAACATAAGGGATCTTACGTCTTAGAACCGCGATATGTATATGAGCAGAAGAGTCGGGAAATCTCGGCAAACTGATGTTCCTTAACGTGCACTAACATCGCAAAGTATGCGCGGGCATCTTCGTCTCCACCGAAGTGCGACCGCCACGGTTGAGATCGATCCCGCGACCTTCCAGTCAGCGGCCGAGGATTACCTTAGCCACTGATCCTCCGTGGCCGACTTGACGAGCCTTGAGCTCTTGTGCATAATTATTCAAACTTCGCGACAGGCCATACTCTCTTAATATCTAAATGTGTGTAATTGCTCGATAATGCATCGAAGTTGAGCACAAGATGCGCTGGCTGTCGTGGCTTGACATACTGAAGTTTCGGCCGATATACAAAAGCCTCACGAAATTTCTGTAAACGTTCAAAACAATCGACGATCATAGGCGTCCGCACGGACGGATGCGAAGGCGGGTCGCCTCTCCCCCTAAATATGTAAGTCCCCCATTCCCACTAATACAGAACCCAGCTGACGCCTATGACCATGATTCTATTTCGTTTCGATCTTACGCGCGATACAGTCCTGAAGTATACCTGTCCCCTAACCCTTTATTTCTGTCGAATTACACAACAGAACTAACGGAAGCCGTTCTCTATCTTCCGAATCTGTCTGAGCGGACAAAGGCGGCGTAATTGAGACGTGAGCACCTGTCATTTGCAAAAAAAGCGAGCCCTTGGAAGCCTTCGATCGCATGAACTATGGCTGTGGTCGCGCAGTAAATTACGGGCACCCAATTCGACTCACGCGTAACGTCGCACCCAAAGGGAGGGGCACGCCGGGCGTAATATACGGTCTCGCGTCGCTTACTCGGCCGGCATTACCCCTCCAAGGTCTGCCTTGAGCCTCCATCTACACTATAGAGTTCGGCGTAAGTTATGTTCGGTGCCGCCCGCCCGGTATCCCCACCCTCGCTCAAGAACGCTTGAAATTGAGGAGGCTGCTAATAGAAGTCACTAATGAGAAGCTTCACGCGCTGTGAACGTGGGAACCGAACCCAGAACGGCGTACCAGCTTCCGTATACAGCCTAAGCACCTGAAGACTAATACTGATACTTCAACGAGAGCTTTACAGTGGCTTATTTCTCGCCTTCCTCACGCTTCGATCCTAATGACGTCATCTTCTCCTCACCCCTTGATTCCCCGACATCAGCATCGTGCGGCGTTCTCGTGGCGGAAGCGAAAGGTCACCTGACCTCAGGCTTCCTGCACAAGGAATACTCTCATGCGGGCCTGTCTTTGCAGCGGGAAATAGAAGACGTTTATCACTCGGACATTGTGTTTCGTGTCTCTGTGTCTTAGTTGCGAAGCGACAACGATCCCCGGGAGTCGATCCCCGGCAAGAACCGCGGGTTTAAAATCCGAAGCCCACACTTCTACTTCATTGCCTAGCGCGATTTATTTACGCTAGAAGTACTCTTCCTACCGCTAGTTACCAGTATTTATACGATAAGGACAGTATCAACAGGAGAATGGCTGTCATTAGCTTTTTAGCCATCCGAAACTATATTCGAGGCATAATGATCGTCACTTTCCCACACAGAACGCTGTAACAACAAGATGGTCCACCTTACTGCAAAAATAGTTACTTTACTACAATAAATTGACACTTTGCCACACAAAATAGTCCTTTACCAAACAAAATAGCCTATTTTACCGCCCAAAATAATTTACTTTGTCACACAAACTAGTCTACTTTACCACTCAAACTATACCGCTTCACCACACAAAATACCGCTTCACCACAAAATAGTTACTTTAGCATAAAAGATAGCTACCTTGACATAAAATATAGTTGCTTTACCTAACAACATAGCTTCTTTACCACCCAAATTATCTTCTTTACCACCCTAGTCTAACCCACCACAAAATATAGTCTACTCTACGACAAGAAATAGTTACCTTGCCACAAGAAACGGCTACTTAACCACACAAAGTAGCTACTCCACCACACAAAATACCCTACCTTACCAGACTAAATAGTCACTTTACTACACGAAATAGTCTAACGCAGAAGTCTATATTGCCACACAAAATAGTCTACTTTACCACACAAAATAGCGCTATTTTACCCCCCATAGTAGCCTAATTTACCACACATAATACTCGCCCAAGAACAAGACTCGCAAATGTACATCTATAATGGTGTGCGAATATTGAAAATCTCGAGCTCTATGTTGACTTGGATCATACAAATAAACTATGAAAGAAAACGAAACGAAAGAATTTGATTGAAACTGGGACAAAAAAAAAAAACGACAGATTTGCGGACTGCTTCGATCGCGAGGGGCAAGCCAATTCTTTTCCGACAAGAATTTCAGTTTTCGAGAAGCGCAGTTCGCTTCAAGAAATTCATACCAAAATTTTTCGCGATTCATGCTTTCAGTAGTCTCACTATATTTCTATTTTTTTAAATACAATTTGCGATGCCGTAAGGTATTGCGCAGATCTCTTTTCGCTAACGCAAATGCTGCACATCTATAGCTACCCGACGTCACGCTGTTGCCTTATCTCAATACTGTCTTAATAGTGTACTTAATAATTGAGAGCCGTTTTTCATAACGTACAAGCTATTAAATTGTCAGGACTTTTAATTTTAGACGGCATTATACAATAATGCATCGAATGTTTCGTATTTGTTCAAGTAGACCACTCATTCTTCATATACTTGAGGTTGCTTCAAAATAAGGAATTTCAAAAATAACCGATTCTATATTTAGCACTCTTGTTTCGGACATATTTATGTTGTAAGCACTACGCCAAATTCGATTGTCAAACACCGCTATAGGTTAGCTGTCACAAGAAATGGAAAAGCTGGAACTAAAGCGTTTTACACTTCAGTTGTTATTGTTTAAAAAAACAAAAGAAAAATACCATGTACCATGAGAATCAATAAGATTCCACGTACCATGGAAATCAATCGTGTTATGCGAAGCATGCGGAGGGAAGGTGATGGTGTTGTATTTTTTTGAGCGACACGTTACGATATGCCACTAAAAATATGTACAAATGTTGTACGCACATAAATATGTTAGTCGTGTTTAGTGTTGCGTAGCGATGCCAATGGCAACATGAGTATTAGCAACACCAGTAGCTTTAAGCTGATATATAACGCTTGTGCCTGCGAGAATAGCGGCCCTTGGCACCGCTGGATAAATGAGCTGCAGTGGATGGCGCTTTACATTGTCGTAACCTGACTCGGCGGCTGTATGATAAGAATACGTATGCACCGTTTGAAAGAATGGATAGCCATATTGCAGCCACAATTGATGTTTCACGCACATTACGGTCTCCTTGAAAAGCAGTTCCGAGACCTGCCGTGGCTCTCAGGCAGATTAATTGATTGCCACGCGGAATGCTGGGGCTCAATTCCTGCTGGGACCAAGATATTTATTCTATACGTTCTTTGAGTCAACGCTGTCGATGCCAGCTTTTAGGGGGCGAAGCTCCTCAGGGCCGACCTAGTTCGCGTCCATCGCACCCCCCAAAACGCAAACCGAAACTGAACACTAGCACAACAAAAACGGAAAAAAAAATGTGTAGACAACCGACTTTATGTTTAATCAGCTATACGACACCACAATGCATGATTTTATTTATTTATTTATTTATTTAGGTACCCTAAGGGCCCAAATGGGCATTACATAGGGGGGGGGGGGGGGAATGGGTTGAAAGCCGACACAACGTACAATATTGTAAAAAGAAAGAATCAACACAACAAAAGTGACATTACAATATCATAAAGGCAGCAAAAGTACACAATTGCAAAGTACAGCGTGAAACATATAAAAAAAAGTGTAAAAGTGACAGAAAATCTGGTATTTGGAAGGCAGGAACACAAATTTACAGCCAATAAAAGATGAGCATGATGAAGACAAGTTACATGGTATTTTGAATAGCTAGAAAAGCGAGGAGTGCGGTTTGAAAAGAAGAGGTGTCTGTTTGGTCCACTAGGCTGCTAGGTAAAGAATTCCATTCATTGATTGCCAGAACAAGGGGTGAGTTCTGATATTTGTTTGTTCGGGCAAAAATTGGGCCAACTTTGTGAGCGTGGTCAGCGCGTGCGGACGTATAGGGTGCCGGGAGTATAAATTTGCGAGCGAATGGTGTTGGATGATGGTACAGGGTGTGAAAAAAAGTTAATCTTGACAACTGCCTGCGTTGGGTGAGAGGGGGGGGATTAAGTTCGTCCTTCAAGGCAGATACACTCTGGTACCTTGAGTACGATGACAGAATGAAGCGCGCCGCCTCGTTCTGTACGGATTCAAGCATGTTAGTCAGACACATCTGATGTGGATGCCAGATGATTTGCGCGTATTCTAGTGAAGAGCGGATAAGAGCATTATACGCGTGAAGTCGTGTCTCTGAATTAGCTAAATAAAGGTGACGCTTGAGCAGGCCGAGCTTTTTACACGCCTTCGATGTGATTTTTTCTATATGGGGGGTCCAGCTTGAATCGGAGGTGAATGTAACTCCCAGATATTTGAAAGATGAAACTGTTTCTATTTTGGCATTATCTATTAGGTAATTATAAGTTTCGGATCTTGTCGTAGAAGAAAATTGCACATGCTTAGTTTTTTCTACGTTTATTTTCATCAGCCAATTTTCGCACCATTCAGTTAGAGTAATTAAATCATGCTGGAGTGTAGAAACATCATCGGAAGTTACTATTTCTCTATATATCACACAGTCGTCGGCAAAGAGACGAATTGACGAGGAAATGTTACGTGCGAGGTCGTTTATATAAATCAGAAACAGTAAAGGGCCAAGTACTGACCCCTGGGGGACTCCTGATGAGACACCCACTGGGTTAGAAACGTGGTCATTTAATTTTACAGATTGCAAACGGTCTGTTAAAAAACTACGAATCCAGTGGGTTGTTTTGTCATCCAGATTAAGGTTACAAATTTTAGCCATTAGACGCTGATGTGGAACCCGATCGAACGCCTTCGACAAATCGACAAAAATGGCATCGGTACAAAGCAACCTGTGCTGCGAAACGTGGAGGTCAGTGACCAGCTCAAAAAGTTGTGTCTGACATGAGAAATGTTTCCTAAATCCGTGTTGATTGCTAATGAAGAAGTTATTCTGATTAAGGTGGGTTACAACATGCGTGAAAAGAATATGTTCCAGCAACTTGCAGCTGATTGAAGTGAGTGAAATAGGCCTATAGTTAAGGGGATCAGACTGGTCGCCAGATTTGAAAAATGGTAGGGTATGGGCAAATTTCCAATCGTCCGGCAAGCAACCTGAATCTAGGGATTGCTGAAATAACAACGAAAGCAGGTAAGCTGAGTAAGGAGAAGTTATTTTCAAGAGCTTCGCTGTTATACCGTCAGGCCCGGGGCTAGTCTTGGAAGCTAGGTGGTCGATAGCGCATGCCACGCCATTGGCTGTAATTACAATGGGCGTAAAACTGGAATCTATGTTTGGTTGCGACGGATCAAAAGAGTCATTTAAAGGTAGCTCGGTAGTGAAAACTTTGGCAAAGGTTTTGTTAAAATGTTCGGCACATTCTTGCAAGGATAACTTAACGCCGGTTGCATTGGTTAGGACGGGTACCGTGTTTTTGTTCTTGGGGTTTATAATACTCCAGAATTTGCTTGGGTCGGTTTTCATAATACTTGGGAGCGTAATATTAAAATACTTATGTTTTTTATACTTATGTTTTATCACCCACGCCATCCGTCTGTCCGTCCGTCCATGCATCTGTCCGTTCGTTCACCCGTCTACCTGTACGCCCTTGCAAACGTCCGCCCTGCTTCCATCCATCCATATGTCCGTTTTTGAACTAGTCAGATACTTCAACTAGACATTATGGACTTTGGAACCTATAGCTTCGGCCACTAGTCGTCATTCACTTCGTGAAGATGCAAAGTTTTTTCTTAACGCTCTCAAATCAACATTACCAATGTCTGTTCGCGCCGCTCCTCCATTTATATAAACTGTCGATCACCTTTAGTGTATAGCGCTTAACCTACCATTGATCTTAATCCGACGTGACGGATGTATCGTGGGAGTAGCATGTGCAATGTTTATAAAATTCGGTAGGCAGCACTGCAACCACTATTGACGTTTCACGACGATTAGCGTCTATATGAAAAAGTAGTTCCGAGACCTGGCGTAGCGTCTGTGGTAAAATGCTTCATTGCCACGCAGAATGCTTGGGTTCGATTCCAGCTGGGACCCTGACATTTATTCTTTGCATTCGTCGGGTCGACGCTACCGATGTCGGAGATTTCTAACGCTCGCGCGTTAGAAGTTGCCCATGTGTGCTCTCGTCGTTCCTGGGTAGATACTAAGTCAATCACCAGTGGCACATACCCGCATACCAGTGGCACATACCCGCCCGCGTGTATGTGGCACGCGAAAAGTATTTGACGCCGTATGCGACGGGATTGTGACATTAGTCATGAGATGACGAGCGAGTCGTATTCGTCAAACCATTTTACCCTCCCAATACTAATTTTGGTTTACCCTAAGTTAAGGGGGCGTTCACGAGAGCACTCAGACATAGATAGATAGATAGATAGATAGATAGATAGATAGATAGATAGATAGATAGATAGATAGATAGATAGATAGATAGATAGATAGATAGATAGATAGATAGATAGATAGATAGATAGATAGATAGATAGATAGATAGATAGATAGATGGATGGATAGATAGATAGATGCCAAAAGTGCTTGCAGTAAGCAAAGAAATGCTTAGAACACCATTTCAACACATTTACAAGGTATAACGAATAGGGCACGCAAAAACGGAGTGTTTATGTAGTCAAGACTGAGCATTAAAAACAACAGTCACCACCACCACCAATGACGTTATAAAGCCCCTTTACGGCACCAGGGGAAATGTGTCTACCTGGCATTGGGTTAAGGCTTCGACCAATTCACTTTTCTGTTTAAAACGCACCGACGGTGATATACGCGTATAAATATGCGTTGAAAAGCTGATCGTGGATGTGACGGTCATCATGCATTACTTCACTTTACCAGGATCACGTTGAAAGGGCGGTGTTAGATGCGAAAGGCGCATTTGTAAAGCTTCTAGAGGATG
Source organism: Rhipicephalus microplus (assembly GCF_013339725.1). NCBI lineage: Eukaryota > Metazoa > Arthropoda > Arachnida > Ixodida > Ixodidae > Rhipicephalus > Rhipicephalus microplus. Next base: position 96,384,691 of record NC_051167.1, read on the forward strand.
TGGCCGTGGGTAGCGTGCCCGGGCTCTGTTGTATTAATAGCGGATCGAAAGGTCGAGGGTTCGTCTTCTGTTGAAGGAATACTTTTCGCATTCTGACTGTGCGTATTTTTTTTTGCGTCATTTCCATGACGGAAGCACGTCACTCAAATCTTGGTGGACCCTTGCGTGAAACACTTTCGTGGTAAAAAATAAAAAAAATAATCAGAAGCGCTATGTGGGGTATATAAAACCTGAGAACAGTCCACTCCATACAGCGCGGTCACACCGCGGATACAGTCGGCACAGATGACACGTTTATGAAGTGATACTTTATGCGCTTACATGTATCTTGACGACGAGACATGTCCATTAATGCCTATGGAAAAGAAAACAAATACAGACACTTCGTTAAACTTACGTTCAGTGAAAAATTACGAAGAGCCGTCAATGTTTCGCTTTCATTGTTTCAAATTAAGTGCTTCGCTTTGGTGTCCCTTCAAAACATTTATGATGTACCGAGCGTCGTCCTTGATAAAGTTAACCACTTTATGATTCGAACACAATTCAAGCACTGTTGGTCAGTCTGACTGGGCATGCTTCCATTTGGTGTCCCGTAATACCGGCTGCACGAACCTGTAAGAATGAGGTAGCAGCAAAAAAGAGGGGGATATGGTTCGCAGGCAGTCACAAAAAAACGACTTCGTCAGAGAGAGAGCCCATTATGTCCGGACAACGGCCCGCTCTAATGGAGTGTGTAACGATATACTTGTCGCTACAGCGCGTTCACAAATGTTCAGCGCTTTCCCGGCTAGGGCGTATGTCGAGCGAATAATACAGAGTGGGAGGAGGCCTTGCGCCGTCCCTTCATTTGTTATCGTATCGTGACCGCAACGAAGCACAAATAATAATAATAATAATAATAATAATAATAATAATAATATAATAATAATAATAATAATAATAATAATAATGAACACCGGGAAAACCAACAGTGCTTGATCCTGTCTGCTGTTCTTGTGTCCTCGTTTTTTTTATTAATGATTTTTCGCGCTGTTTCGCAGTCATGAAAACATACCAACAGATTCACTCAAAGACTTATATCGCATCAGCCAACAACGGAATACTTTGTCAGTGGTGCCCGTTCAAGAACGGACGGTTCTCTCCTCGAATCACCCCGCCTTGTACACACGAGAGCAAATTTTAGTCCGGCGGAAACTCGGTCGACTGGCGTCCAAGGCGGCCATAACCCGTTTATTTTTTTTCTCTCTGTCTTCTTTTTTTATGCCGGCGATTTCGTCACATCTTGCTCCGCTTCGCCTCGTTTTGGGGCGTTCGCTGCGGGATCCGTCCGTGACCGTGCGTTCCAAATGTGGAGACCGCTTGAACGAGACCTTAATTGCCGGCCACGTTTCCTGCCGACGCGACGAACGAGCTCTGGCGTTATTACTACTATTATTAGAGCGCTTTAGTCTGCCCGGCACACCGTTCAACGCGAAATTCGGAGCGTGTACCGCAACGCTGGGTGTGAACTGCGCGTGCGCGCGCCCGTGGTGGTGGTAAAAAACATTTATTTCAGAAAAAGTTTACTAGAGAGTGCCGACGTGGCCCATCGGCGTGCTAGAGTGGCAAGACCCTATTCCGGGACGCCAGTGGAGCTGGAAGCTGCCCTTGCGCGCTCCACCAAGGAGCGTTGTGCAGCCAAGGTAGAGCAGCCGAGCAGGTGCTCCTCCCAAGCCTCTCTAGTTGGGATAGGAAAAGGGGATGAGAAAGGGACGGAATTAACTGGGCACGATGCTACGACGTGATATGTGTCGGCGAGCACATGACAGGTCGAGCAGGTGCCATTGATTTCCGGCAAAAAGTGCCTGGCGACCGCCGGACTTATAAAGGTGTTCGTCTGCAGGCGGCGTAGCAGTCGTTCGTCCGCTTTCTCCAAACCGCGTGCGGGGTCCGGGTAGAGGCGGCGCGAAGCCCGGTAATAAGCCAAAATTTCGCGAAAGCGCGTCAGGTTGGTATTGCCAGATTCCGTCTCGGGACATGGAGGGGCAACGGCCCGGACAGGAGAAGCGCGGGCAGCGGCATTTGCCGCCTCGTTGCCGGGCAGGCCCGAGTGGCCTGGGGTCCACACTATACGAATGGGATGAGGGTTAAAGCGCCAAGAGGCTGCCTGTAGTAGGCTAGCCGCCAGCGGAGCAATGGAACCCTGAAGGTACTGAGAACAGGCCGAGCGCGAGTCCGTCAGGATGGTGCGTGAGGCAGGGTGAGAGGCGGCCAAAGCTATGGCAACCTCTTCAGCGTGCGTTACTGTGTCTGCTCGAAAGGAGAGGCCATCTACGTGTTTGCCCTCTCTAATCACGGCAGCCGTGAAGTGACCCGAGGGAGAGGGACCCGAGACGTCCACGTAGAAAACACCAGGACGATCGGAGTGTCGCGTATGAAGGGCCGCGGCGCGTGCTAGTCTACGGCCAGGATGGAGGTCGGGGTTCATATTACGGGGTAGAGGTTCCACCCATAGCTCTTGACGCCAGAGCTCTGGTACCGGCTCCAGAGGGTCTTGGTCAGATATCGGGTTAAGGCCAAGTCTGTGTAGAAGACGGCGCCCTGAAGGCGTCTGCGACAGTCGATTGATTTGGTTAACGCGATGAGCTTCGCGCATCTCTGCAAAGGTGTTGTGTACCCCCAGAGCCGTGAATCGGCTGTTGGAAGTTGCAATAGGTAGGTCCAGAGCGCGTTTGTATACTGAACGAAGAAGGACGTCCAGCTGGTGCTCGTGTCTACGACGCAGGCGAAGGTAAGGCAAGGCGTAGAGGACGCGACTGGTCACAAACGCGTGGGCCAATCGGAGGGACTGAGACCCGCGGAGGCCGCCGCGCTTGGTAGACACTCGCCGTATCATGCGGCTCACCTGTTCGCTGGTGCGTCTGAGGCCTGCTATTGTGCCCTTTGGATCCAAGGACGATGTGAGGTGAAGGCCAAGAACCCGAATATTTTGCACTGACGGGACGGGCCCGGACGGAAGAAAAATTTGAGGCGGTGGTAGCGGAGAGACTGAAAGAAGAGCCGATTTAGCTGGAGAGCACTCCAGGCCGCATGAACCTGCGTAGGTGTCCACCAGAAGGGCAGCCTTTTGCAGGCGTTCTTCGATTTGCGCTAAGGAGCCGGTGTTGGTCCAGATTGTGATATCGTCCGCATATAGTGCGTGTTGTATTCCCTCGACCTCGCTTAGAAGAGATGGGAGGTTCATCATCGCCAGGTTAAAAAGCAGAGGAGACAGGACTGCCCCTTGAGGTGTACCCCGCGTGCCTAATAAGTAAGGGCCGTGTTCGGTAGAATTAAGGCGAATGAAGGCGGTGCGATGTGATAGAAACGCGCGAATGTAGTTGAAAGTCTTCTGCCCGCAGTTTGTGGTAGACAGGTTAGTGAGTATAGTGCTGTGTTTGACGTTGTCGAACGCCCCGCGGAGATCGAGAGCGAGCACGGCTTTATGGTTATGGCGCATAGTAGTCGGCTCTATGATATCGTGTTGAAGCTGGAGCAGGACGTCCTGCGCCGACAGATGTGGGCGAAAGCCAAACATCGTGTCGGCAAAGGTCCTCCTGGCCTCCAAGTAGGCGGAAAGGCGTTCGCGAACCATGGTTTCCATGAGTTTGCCTGCGCAAGACGTAAGTGAGATGGGTCTCAGTGCCTCAATACTAATGGACTTTGCCGATTTGGGAATGAATGTCACGACCGATGTGGTCCATTCCGTTGGAAGCGGAGAACCGTCACATATCGAATTTATAAGGTGGAGTAGCGAGAGGTGTGCTTGGTCGGGAAGATTTGCCAGGAGCGATACTGTGATTCCGTCGCGTCCAGGGGCCGTGCCCCGTCGCATTTTCGTGAGTGCAAATCGTAAATCAGAAAGTGTGTATGGGGCGTCGAGGTCGGTGTTCGGGGCGCCGGAATACGTATATGCTGGGCCTGCGGGATCAATTGTGCGGCAGATGTAGCGGTCACAAAGTTCTCGCGCGAGTTCATCCGTAGTGCCCTGAAAGGCATGCAGAACACGGTGGAGCTGGCGTTGCGTTTGTCCCCTGGTGGTGGAGGGATCGAGAAGGCTTCTAAAGAGTCGCCACGCACTCTTAGAGCTCATCTGCTTTGCAGCCTTCAAACAGGTGTCTGCCCAGTTAGCATCGGAAAGTTGTGCGGAGTATGCGGCCGCCTCTGCAGTGAGCGCCTCAATGCGAGCGCGAAGTTTCCGATTAAGTTTGTTGCGTTTCCAGCGCCTTATGAGCCCGCGGCGAGCGTGCCAAAGATGTAGGAGGTGTGGATCGATTGCAGGAGTCAAATTAGAGGTTGCAAGGGTGCGAGTGTTCGCTTGTTTTATATGAAGAGCATATGATGCCCACGCTGCATATTCGGTCGAGGAGAGGCCGGCGGGGAATGGTTGCATTCTGAACCGAGTCCAATCGGTGAGACGGGCTTGGCCCCAGTGTTGGCGCATTTTCTGCCGCGGTGTGAACGAAATGCGGAGTAAAAAGTGATCGCTGCCTAGGGTTTCGCCTGAATTCTCCCATGTAGCATCGCGGATGTGACGGGTGAGGGAGAGGTCGGGGCATGTGTCTCGCGTGACCGAGTTGCCGGAACGTGTGGGTTGTGCCGGATCGGTAAGAAGCGTCAGGCTCAGCGAGGAAATGAGCTCCTTGAGCTCTCTGCCCCGGGCCTTCTCGTAGTGGTAACCCCAGTGAGGGCTGGGGGCATTAAAGTCCCCGACAATCACCAGTGGTTGTCGGGCCGCTATACGCAGCGCCCGGTGGAAGAGATGCGCAAACGAAGCCCTTGCAAGGCGAGGGGGACAGTACACGTTTAATATATGTATTGATGGTTGGCCCCTCCGCTGAGACAGCACTGATATCATGCAGTAGTCGTAAGGAAGATCCAGATCGAGGTCAATCTGTACCGCCGTGTAAGCTTTATGCACGAGGAGGCATGTGGTGGTGCCGCCTACATAGGAGCAGTATCCAGAAAGGGATGGAGCAGGGCCAGATTCTTGGAGCGCCAAGACGGCCGGCTGAGAGCCAAGTGAGCTGAGGAAAAGGGAAAGATGTGAACGCTTTCGCCTGTTCCCGAAGCCTCCAGGGTTCCACTGTATGATCTCGAATTTAGACGCAATGTTTGAACGGGACGTACGATTGGTAGCCATCGTGACTGTCCTAGGTTTTATATTTGGTCCTCCATGTCCCGCTCGGATTCCTCAGAGGCAGGGAGGGGCACGGAGGCCGGATTGTCCGACGGCGGGGTGGTGGTAGCCACCTTACGACGACGCCGTGGAGCTGTACCCTCACTGCTCACCGAGCAGGAGCGGGAACGCGATGCCTTGGGTTGAAACTGGGTGATTGCCCAGGCTTGAATAGCCTGGGTAACCTCTACTACTATGCGTTGGACCGAGAAGCTGGTGAGGAGGTGATTAATCGAAGCTTCGACGCGCGTGAGGCGTTCCTCTACGCGCGGGGTGCGCTCTTCGCTAGGGAGAGTTTGGTTAGCGGGCAAGATAACCTGAGGTGCCCCAGGAGCCTCAAGAGCTTCTGGAGTAGATGTGGCACCGGTTCCGAGTGCTGGAGTACAAATGGTTGCTTGAACCGGCGGTTTAATGGGAGTGGGCTTAGCGCTAGGACTAAGCTTGGACGTAGCTGGCGTAGCCGCCTGGACAGAGGAGGCAATACCGGATGGCCTTGCAGTGCACTGTTGTTGGGGTTGAAGTCGCTTATTTAAGAGTTCGAGTTGTTTAGTTAAAAGAGAATTTTGCTTTTGAAGTGCCGCAACTTGCTGGCGAAGGGCCGCAAGTTCGGGAGAAGGAGGATCGACAGAAGGGGGTGAGAGAGGCTTAGAAGCAGCTTTCCCTGCCCAACTGCTCACCTGAGGTACCACCGCTGGTGCTTCGAGCGGTGGGAATGCCTGAGTGTTGGCGTGGAGTGGTGGAGCCGACTGATGCAGGTTGGTGCCGCTGTCTGGCTGTGACGAACATGAGGTGGTCCCTCGAGCAGATGTTGAGGGCTGCTTGCGTTTCTGATATTTTCGATATTTTGCCGTGCAGCCACTGGTCCCAGTCTCATGAGCGCCAGAGGAGGCACTTGGGGTGGCAGTCGTGGGCATTGAGACCTGCAGGTGCGGGGGTTCCACATTTGGCACACTGCGTTGGAGCGGGGTGAGGACACTGAGGTGGTCGATGGCCGATGGTACCGCACTTGGTGCAAACCGGGACCGTTTTCTTGTAGGCGCGGATGTACGTCGCCACGCAGTGGTAGAAGAGGAAGCGGGGTAACTTCGTGCCCTCGAAAGTCACCACCGCCGCCGCGGAATCTCCGAGTTTGCGGACCGCAAGGATAGTACCTCGAGGCCAATACAGTTCAGACTTTATCTTTTCCGGGCTTTCAGCAGGGTTTACGTTGATGACGCCCCTGCATGTATCCCCTGGTGCCTTGGCGTGGCCTCGAACGGGCAGCTGCTGATCCCCCACTTGCAGCTGGAAGTCCCCGAGGAGTCGCTGTGCCATAGGCAAAATGGTGGTGCTACAGACCAAGATGTTCTGTTCCCAGATTGGCCACACTTGAATTTGCGTGGCAGTCCGGTCGCCGAGGTAGCTGCGGATGGCGTCGCCCGCGCGATCGGCCGGACAAATGTGCGTAGCTCGCATGGAACGCGAGGTTTAACTACTACGATGTAGTCGTCGCGAGAGAGGCGAGGAGTCTGACGCGGACGCCACTTGCGTTGCTTCACTGGCTGCGAGGACGGAGCAGAGGTAGGCACGCCACCGGAGGGATGGAGCGCCGGCGTTCCTTGCAAGGCTGGGGAATGGCGGCCAGCTGTGGCGTCTCGTTGTTGTTGAGACGCAGGCTTCGATTTCGCTTGCTTGCATTGCCACAGTCTCACCATGTCGTCGAGGTATTCATCTTCTGATGGCATGGTGTTTTCGGAGGATGAAATCTCCATAGAGAGCATTTGGCTTGAGGTAGGATCATAGCCCGTAACCACGTTAGCGGCCGCCATCGCCGGGCTGAGAGCCCTTAGCGAGGCGGCGTTGTAGCCGGGAGTGAAGGACGTCCCTCAAGTTGTCAAAACTGGACCCACCTGGACGAAGGTGTTGTCTAGGCGAAGCGGAGAACTTGGCGGTGACGATAAATTCAAGTTTCAGGGGTACCAAGGTGGATGTCCGCAGAAATAGCATAAAATCTACGGAGGCGATGTGGAGTGCGTCCGTCACCATCGAGCGCTCGCAGCGCCCCCCCGCGCGCCCGGTAAACATGGCCCCACCGCCGTAAGCGATTGGCGTCCATCTCGAGTCTGTATGCGAAGTGGCAGTTGTGTGCTCCGTAGAGCTCCGGACTGACCCTTTCACTACCTTTAGAGTGGCGTCCTGAAGCGTCGATTCGGCACCATATTGAAAATTCGTACTCAAATAATCAAAGTTGTAGGCTTAGCTTGTTTTCTTACCCCCGTATTCTAGAACCTCCCTTCACTCAACGCTTCGCCTTCACTTGAAAAAGCCGATGGGAGCGCCATCTATAGACACGGTAAGTCACTGCATATCAGCGATAGTCTGATGCGATTCTTGAGTAGCGTAGCGTTATTTTCAGCCGAGTGGTGTTGCAGTGCTCAACTCTGTTAAGTGAAGGGTGAAAGTCGGAGTCAATGAGCGTTTGTGAATACGGGGGTTAAAATCCTAAAATCTCGGAGGACATAGTTTACGTCTTAATTGTTTTTAAACCCTTATATCTGGGGACAGTTGACGTGGCAGCAGATATGGCAAACGCAATTCGGTACACGCTACGCCTTCGCGTTACCGGAATGCCGTACAGACTAAGTACACTGATGTTAACATTTTTTTTTTGCCTTTAACACTAGAAACAGCATTAGGCAGCCTTGTCTGTCGCATTTCTGCAGAAAAAAACAAAGAACGAAAGCCGCCGTCGAAAATAAGCGATTGCACGAAAGCATTTTCCGCGACCAACTTGTAACAAGCGTCTTGAGAACATGTAATTTTCAGGATGCGCCCCACTGTACAAATGGAAACACAGCTCGCTTGCGCCTACGCACATGACTAACAACAGGAGATGTGCTGATCGTAACATTGAAGCCTTTTGTTCTTCCGTTTCCACGTGACGTCGATTACACTACGACAAGATCTAGGGCACGTGATAATGTAACTGCTCTTTGTAGGCTTCTCTCCCGCCTGAATGTCTTTTACGACAGGCACGATGTTATTTTCGATTACCCAATTAGCGCTTATCTTAGCGCTTGTCTTGATCTACGCAGACGATGTAAACGCTACATCATGGTGAAAATACACTTGAATAGCAACAACAGTCTTTCCTACCAGCGAAAAAAAAGATGTGAATGACAAAGTGAAGACGAATGAACAGAAATTGCGTTGTGGTTTATTTAATTGATGTGTGGGGTTCAACGTCCCAAAACCACCATATTATTAGGAGAGACGCCGTATATAGTGAAGGCCTCCGGAAATTTAGAACACCAGGCGTTCTTTAACGTGCACCCGAATCTGAGAACCCGAGCCTGCTGCATTTTCGCCTAAAATTCAGCCATCGTAGCCTCATGATCTGGTCTGAAAACTCCCTAGTAATCACTTATTTTCGTGTCGCACCATTGTAGCAATCTTGTTTGTTAGTTACTGCAATTTCATTAATTTTTACTATAGCGAAATGGCAATTTCTTCAGTATATACTCGCAGAATTCACAGTGCGTTTTATCGGACCCTTCAATTTGTTGCCTACAGATATACAATGTTATATATACTATAATATGTGGGATTTTACGTCCCAAAATACAGGTATAAAAATTGTCGCAACGTTTTTTTTTCTTTTAACGTCGTAGCTATGTCACCGACCAGTGACTATGCGTCTTCTTACGCACAGGTGCACGAGCGGCTGTCGGACTCCGAGATCCGCCGCGTGTTCCGAGTGGCGTCGCGGGAAGAGGTTCCCCAGTACGAGCTCGTGCAACTGCGCGCTCGGAGGCACCAGCGCTCGGAGCGCGAGGTGGGCGGAGACCGCAAGGCGGTGTCCCTGCGCGCCTTCGGACGCCACTTCGACCTGAGGCTCAAGCGGAACCGGGACTTCGAGCAGCGCGCCGCCAGGCTGCAGGTGCTGGCCGCAGAGAGCACGCCCAACGGACTCGCCTACACGCCGCTCAGGTCAAAGGTAAGGCGATCCGCGTACGTCACACTGCGCTAAACGTAATCAAATGGCAGAAAGAAAGCTTCAAAAGAGTGGCTACTTCGGCTGGTTGGAATTGCATTATAAAAGAAATGTGCTTTCTTAGTGCCCAGAACGTTCCAGAGAAGAAGTCAGATAGGACAGAGCGCACTTCATCTGACTTCTTTCCGAAACGTTTTGCGCACTAAGAAAGTATATTTCATTTAGAATGGAAAGCTGCGGCGCACATCACGGGTCCGGGCTGTCATAGGCTGCCGTGCGCTGTAGTATGCTGTCATCATCGCTTGGCGTAACGCTCCATGCGTAACATATGGAGCACGCGCTCGCGCCAAGGAGTATTTCCCTCTTGTTCTCCGAGGGCCTTGACGGTGATCACATATCATCATCAGCAGAAGAAAAAAAAAGACAGCGAGTGCGCTTAACGTAGCGCAGGTAAAACACAGGAATAGAAAAAAAAGCAAGCGCGAAATAGACGGAAAGACAAGGGAATAAAATATGAAAAATAGAAAATTCGAAATATAAAAAAAACGAAAGGAAAGATAAAGTTAAGCAGAGAAAAAATCTGATACCAAGTGTGACAGAGAATGACAGAGACGAGGGAAAAAATAGAAAAACAAAGAAAGCTGCCCCGCTCCGCAGTTCCTTCAGGCTTGGCAACCCTAGTGCGAAGCTGCCTTAATTTTCTTTAACCTAACCAACTTTTGCTCAGGACAAAAAAAACCTTATAGTCGGTTGCATCTATCGTTCACCGTCATCATGTGGAAGTGCTTATTGCTCGGCCCTTGGTAATTTGTTGCACAAACTATCACTGGAGCAGAAAAATGTCATTATCATGGGCGATATCAATATTAACCTCCTAGATCCATCCAACACACTGTTCAATGAATACGTTAACTGCCTAAATGGCTTTGGGTATGAAAACCTAGTTACGCTTCCAACTCGATGTCCCGCAAATAAACAAGGTACACTTATTGACCACGTTTTATCAAATCTCCTTACTAACCCCGACTGCGGCGTTGTCGAAGCCTCTGTTACCGATCACTATCCAATATTTGTGCGTTTAAATTACACTCCTTGCGCTATTGTCACAGGCCTAACCAGAAAGAAGTTCAATTCAACAAAGTTCTTTGAGTTAATATCTGCTACAGACTGGAACCCAGTCATCGCATGCGATAACCCTGAAACTGCCTACGATACATTTTCAAAGATAATTTCCAATGCCCTTGCAGATTCTACCGAAATAATGAACTGTAAAAAACCGTTCTCAGCTCCTCGTAACCCATGGCTATCTAGAAGTCTGCTTGATTGCCTGAAGAAAAAAGATAACCTTTACAGAAAAACAAAAAAACAACCGTTCAATACTGCGCTTCATGATAGGTATAAAAAATATTCTAATCATTTAGGAAAACTACTCAAACATGCCAAAACACAGTACTATGAAAATAAAATTAAGTGTGCCGGTAATGATGTAAAAAAACAGTGGGAAATTTTAAACTCGTTTTTGGGTAGATCCAACCAGCATAGCGAAATAACAATGATAAAATCGGGAGACCTACTTCTCGATAACCCCTTAGATATTGCTAACTCTTTTATTAACTTCTTCTGTACAGACAAGCAACGGGAAGACGATCCTCTGACCCAGCCTTACCCACGCATGCCTCACAGCTTTTTCCTTCACCCCGTGACACCTGAAGAAATAGTCACTATCATTTCTAGTCTAAAAAATACCGGGCCCGGTATTGATAATTTCCGCCCCTCTCTCATAAAACTCATAGCAAGTTTAATATCTGAAACATTTTGTCACATAGTAAACCTTATTTTTACCACGGGAATTTTTCCAAGCTCCTTGAAGAAAGCCAAAATAATTCCTGTTTTCAAGAAGGGAGATAAGCGTCTCACATCTAATTATCGACCTATAGCTATACTCTCATTCTTTAGCAAAGTTGTTGAAAAACTAATAGTAACACGCTTGTCTTCCTATTTTTCAAAATTTCATGTCTTATCAACAAATCAATTTGGATTTAGGGAGGGATACTCACCTGATTTAGCATTAATTTACTTGACAGATAAAATCCGGCAGGCAATTGATGCAAGTAATTTGACTGGGGCGCTCTTTATTGATTTATCTAAAGCATTCGATTCACTTGTTCACAATATACTATTTGCTAAATTAGAGTCTATTGGAATAGCAGGCCCGCCACTGAAATTACTACGTAACTACTTAAAAGATAGAGAATATATTGTGTCTATATCTAACACTTACTCACACCCTAAAACAAGTAACATTGGGGTACCGCAGGGATCAATATTAGGACCTCTCTTATTTTTAATATACATCAATGATCTTTCACAATGCCTAAAATCATCTGACTGTATTCTTTACGCTGACGACACTACTATTTTTTGCTCAGATAACCACCTTGATTCATTAATCTACAAGCTTAACCACGACGCGGACAGCATAGTTACCTGGTGCCGGCAAAATAAACTACAGATAAATGCTACAAAATCTCAGTTCGTCATCTTTTCCTCTAAGCATAGGATTTATTCAGGTTCACCATCTTTAACTTTCGCTTCAAACACACTTTTTCCTACTGACAGTGTCATGTTTCTCGGAGTCACATTAGATAAGCACCTAAAATTTGATGAGCATGTTTCATCGTTAACAAAGAAGACAGCTTATGGCATTAGGATATTAATTAAAGTTCGCAATTTTTTCCATATGAACACACTAATATCCCTTTATTACGCTTTCATTCATACGTATATTAATTATTGCATATCATCATGGGGAAACACGTATCCAGTCCATTTATCTCCATTGCAACACACTCAAAATCAGGCTATTCGCATCATGACACATAGCACCTACACATCAGAAGCATTGCCTTTGCTCACCTCTAACGGTATTCTGTCGGTGGGAAAACTACATAAATATTCCCTCGCAATACTAATCCACAAATCCATCAGCGGAAAGCTCCCGTTCCCTATAATCATCAAAAGCCAGTATCCTTACTCTTTGTCAACACGTTTCGCATCCAGCAATAGCTTCTTATTACCGAAACCCAGAACTAATTATGGTAAGTTCACTACTAACTTTTCAGCCACACAACTATGGAACTCATTACCATGCCATGTTAAAAATATCTCCAATTTCCACGCATTCAAAATCAACCTTCGGAATTATCTGCATTCAGCATAGTCATTTCATCATTTCATCATCTCTGCTTTCTTTTGTAATTTTTAAATAATCCAACGATGTTTCAGTGTTAATTGCTTCTTTTTGAGTGTTTACTTTGTGCACACATCTTTGTTGCGTTAAAGTACTTTTGTTTACTCAGCTCTTATGGGAGGTCCCCTGTACAGTCTCTTGACTTTGGGACCTCTCTCTGTATCAGTAGTAAACCCCATTGTAACCACCATTTGTAACCAATCAATAAACTTTCAAACTTTCAAACTTTCAAACTTTCAAAACATCCCAGAAGGCAACCTAGCCTGACGTATTTATTCGAATTCAAGACGAAAAACAAGCCCGCAGCTGTGAATGTTTCACTTCCTGGAGCTACCGTTGGAGCTGCGCCGCGGTGGTCTAGTGGCTAAGGTACTCGGCTGCTGACCCGCAGGTCGCGGGCTCGAATCCCGGCTGCGGCGGCGGCATTTTCGTTGGAGACGACAATGCTGTAGGCCCGTGTGCTCAGATTTGGGTGCACGTTAAAGATACCCAGGTGGTCGAAATTTCCGGAGCCCTCGACTACGGCGTCTCTCATAACCATATGGTGGTTTTGAAACGTTAAACCCCACATATCTATCGAAGCTACCGTAGAAAGGGCCATTAGGCGGGCTGGATCACAGTGCGACCGCAAAAACATTAATCGAGCATACAAGATCAGGGTTGACGCCGCAGGCGAACCGGTAGGAACGAATCGTCCTCTTAATGGGATTTCGTGCCCTGATACGAGCGGCGAAGAAAAATACGATCTTCGGTCGTTACTATTGTGCTGCCAAATTGAACTGCAAATGAAAAATCGACGCAAGGAAAACGCGAATGAACAATACATTGTGGTTATGATCGAAATATGGCGACAGTAGAAATGACAGATTGTCAAATCCAGTCGGACAACAACGAGACACCGTGCTATATACACCGTGCTATCGCCCCTTGTCAATCCTGTACACGTGTTTATGACTGGGTGTAGTTAATGGTTCATTGCCGGGCGTAGGATTTATGCGACTTGGATGGTGAAAGCTGCTCCACCGAACTGTAAGGTTCGCTTGAACTGAAATCGGGGCCGTGCTGTAGGGAGGGCGAGCATCACCGAGCTATGGAGCCGGCCCGTGTGCCCAATGATGACGTCACAATAAAGTGAAGCAGCGAAGAAACGTGACATTGAGGAGACTGAGCGTATGCGCAACTTAAAAAACGGAAAAAAAGAGCGGGTGTAGGGGAGAGGCTGTCACGAATTTCAGCTGACGGCTAAGCTTGAATGGCGCTTAAGCGCCAGTGCACAGGTATTGAACCCCGATCCTCTATAGAAAGATTAGCCCTGAAGGCTCAGCGAGATTTTCTTACCAAAACTAAGCTAACAAATGCCTTGTGAACGGTAGTTGACGTCCATTCGCCAATATCAGAGAACTTATGGGATTCAGCATTCTACTTCGGTTCTTTATCGCAATTTACTATATAGTGGTCGCCTTGCAACTATTGAGAGAGCTTTACAGTTTAATTTCCCGCAGTTTTTGCTGTTCCCGTCAACGTTTGCGGCACAACTGACCATATAGTAGTGGTGAAGCTTCTTGTCAGCCGCATTTATTAAAACAGCAATCGAAATAAAAATAACACAGACATAAGCTCCGGCGAACGATACCTCGCTTACGACGAGCATCCGATGATAACGTGCTTCCATGCGTCCTGCAGGATGAGGAAGTGCCCGACGATCTCTGGTCCAGAGCAGGCGCTTACCAGGACCACACCAACATGGCCGCCCTCATGCTCAGCCAAGACAAGCTGGGACGCCTTCGAATGGTGAGACAGACAGCTGTCGCAGGGGCCGTGGTGACACTCCTCCAGCCTGCAGAAAAAAACAACCCGCCTCACCTTTCAACCTTGCTTCTGCGCTCTGCGCGTGGTGGCGTACAGAAGCAATCGCCGAGAATGATATTTGTGTGCACATAATACTCTCAACCAAGTTTGTCACCTTGTTCTGGCCGCTTACAGGTCCTTGCATGCAGTTCCTGATGCCTCTCGTGCCAGTGTTCGGGATTCACTTCTGGCGCTTCTTTTGTGGCTAACCTGCACTCATATCCGCCATATTTTTTTTCTCTTTCGGCTGAGATCATGCAACACGAATACCGAGTTCTAACGCGCGAATCAGATTGTTACAAACCACTATTTATGACATCGATCTCGATAGTGAATAAATAATCATTGCTGACGAGCTTTCATGATGAGCTCACGCGAATTTAGGTGGTGTGTACTATTCCGCCAGAACTCACAATTTAGTGCACCAATTCCCGTCAGCGTTTTTAGTAAACATTTAAAAAGTGAGAAGATTGCGATGAGAAGCCTGCGTAGCCGGTCTTGCCGACGTATACCGGTGAGTATAGGCACGCTTTTCTTGTGGTACATTAGGAGTAAAAGAAATAATGCTTCAACAGCTTCCGACGTTTCTTTCTACGTCTGCGCAGCGTAAACAAAATAAGCACTTACTTGAGAAGCTGACGAACATTATCAGTGGAAAAATATTGGCACGAGTGACCGGTTGCTGGAGCGGTAATATTGCGGCGGCGCTGCGTTCTTCCCGAGCGCGCCGATAAGGGGAGTGCCAAGCACGCTGTATTTTCCGAAACGGGGATGGCCGGCGGAAGGCACTCCAACAAGCAGCTTTTTTCTGGGCAACTGCGGTGAAGATAAGGTTGCGCCATAGGAGGCGCTGTTTGCGCGTAACTACCGCGAAATAAAGAAAAAAAAGGAAAAAAAAACTGATATCGCGTGCATAGCCTCATCTGGCGATATGCGATGAACAAGCGTTTTCTTTAAAGGGCCCTAGACCACAAAGATTTCAAAGGCGATACAGTAGTTTCTTTCTCGCCTTCATTATCCCTATTGCAAGTGTTCTGCTCTCTTCGTCACTTATTATTTTTTTTTCACAAAAAAACATGGGCCGTCTGCACTAAGCTTTGAGTCAGTCAGGATTTGGTGCGTTCCGAGCACACGCTGCTATCTCTGCTCGCGCAGTCGCAAACGCAGATGACGAACTGAAATCTGGGGAGCTATTCTCGCGGTGTCCAATCCTAGGACGAGTCCGATTTGACGGAGCGCGTTCAGTTACGCTAAAAGAAAATGGTGAGTCATGATGTAATAGCGCACTTGACCACGTCGGCGCACCGAACCCGCCAGCACATTCCCAGCGTAAAAAGAAACTTGGTGAACGGAATGAAGAGTAACGTGACTCTTAAACTTGACAAGTCTGTACGTACGTAGAACGTGTTGAGGTGTTTGAAGAGCGATGCAGGCAATGCGTACCGGCCTTTCAGGGGCATCACGGGGGCGGCCGCGTTAAACCAAATTCAAGATGATTATAGTTCATGCACGGCCTCAGAGATATGTGTCTAAAAGCGGATCCGTGGAAGCAGCAGTCGTTGTGGCGAAACGCATTCCGTCTTTCTCATTTGTGTCGAGAGCTGTGAAAGCTGCGTGGCGTCAAAATGACTTTGCGGAAGAAAGACCGGAAACAAGCAGCGTGCTCCAGCCAATCAGGTGAGGCCGAATCGGACATGCGCGAGCATTGGACACCGCGAAAATAAGTTTATCGCGCAAGATAGCCGTGCGAGTCAAGGCGTGCGACAGCATGCAACACAGGGTAGGCGACAATTCAGAAAAGATCTCTCTCGCGTATCGATCAATCAAGAGTTTTTTCATCCTGACGTCACGTAACCAACAGCTTGCGTCACGAATTGTTCCGCGAGAACGGCTGAGAATAACGAGTTCGTTCCTCGCAATTTCAGAGGGCGTTTAAAGGCCCTTTAGAATAATGTGCTTTCGGATGGGCCAACCGCAAGACTGCTTTAGAGAATGGAACGTGCTTGGCAATCTCGCTATCGGCGTGCTCGTCAACAGCGCCGGGTGTCGCTATTTTGCAGCTCCGGCCACCGTCTTTCGATCGAGCTTATTTCTTTCAATTGAGATTGAACGTACCAAAATTAATTCTGTCCGCAAAATGAAGGTTCAATTTTGAGCGGTCACGGGAAGTTAACTAAATGAGATTGATATGTGAAATAGTCACTGAATGAAGCGGAAAACCTACAAGTTCATACACGTTGAGTACAGTCTTCTGGACTTCATTTGTTGCCCTAAACACACCTCATTTACACCCTCAGTTGCCCTGCCGCGGTGGTTTAGTGGCTATAAGGCGCTCAGATGCTGAGCTAAAGGGCGCGGAATCAAATCCCGGCTGTGGCGGCTGCATTTTCAGTGGAGGCGGAAATGCTGTAGGCCCGTGTGTTCAGATTTGGGTGCATGTTTACAAAAAGGTATCGATTTAGAGCACTTGGTACTCTACTACGGGAGAGCAAAAGGCCGTCCCGTGTGCCTCACATTTCATGAGGCCCTGCGAAAAAAATTACGCCGTGAACGCGTTCACGGACAGGACCAGCTAATCAAACAACATGTAATCACAGCATTGTTTTCCGAGACGTTAAAGAATCCCAGGTGGTCTAAATTTACGGAGCGCTCCATTGCGGCGTCTATCATAATCATATGGTGGTTTTGCTACGTTAAACTCTATATAATAATATTATTGCACCCCGGGTTAAGGCCGCCTGGTGTAACATAGCAAATAACATCGACAACTTTTTGTTTTAAATTATTAATAAGTCCACGACACCCAACTTTCAACCACAAGCTGTGTTGTTTGCGTTAATACTTCTACGTTCACAAATACGCTGGCGAAAATTTTACCGCATTCAATCGAGCACTTCATTTCTAGAAAACTGATTCTTTTCCTTTACGTAAGCACACGAGCGGCCTGAGAGTCGGACAACACAGGCCCACTCGCGAGCTGTGACGTGACGAGCTAGCTGTGCGAGCGTCAGCATTCCGGCACTGAACGATATTGTCCCGTAGCCAGCTGCTCGAGGGAACCGAAATAATTAAGCCTTCTTCATCTTGGCAATGAAATCGAACGATGTGCAGGGACTGAAACGTCGGTAGATGACGTCGATTCCGCTCTTTCCAGCACATGTGGTCTCACGCAGCATGACAAAATGTCGGTCCCCGGCGAGGTTTACAGCAAGCCTGTTTGACGTTGAAGTAATATTTTAAGGCCCGATTTTCACATTTCTATAAGCATATTAGAACCTCTGCTTCCAGTTTCCGCGGAAAACTACAGAACTGCAAATTGTTGAGTGACCGTGTCAAGCACAGGACCGGGTTAACTGGCGGAACATGGGAGAGGCCTTTGTCCTGCAGTGGACGTAGTCAGGCTGATGATGATGATGATGATGAGTGACCGTGTCAGTGCCCATTTAATGTCATTAGGTAATGGCGACTCGGTGTGCACGCGATGACACTAACCTTCAACTTCTGTCACGGATTCGAATTTAGCAAGCAACAGAACACCCTGTGGTGCTGCGCCAGCACCGGTGTGGCTGGTGCTCTAGCTTGCACACCACACGACGAACAGTTGTAGAGTTTACTTTTTATTCGGTGACAATTTCACGTTTCTGTCTTCTTTAGCTTCCTTCCGTGAGCTCAGATTTGGGTGCACGTTAAAGAACCCCAGGTGGTCTAAATTTCCGGAGCCCTCCACTACGGCGTCTCTCATAATCATATAGTGGTTTTGGGACGTTAAACCCCACATATCAATCAAATTCTTTAGCTTCCTTCCTGTGAGTGCTAAATGTGTACCGTGATTTTACGAACACACCACATAAATATATAACGCCGGTACACACCAACCCTTTTCTTCCAATACATTTCTCATCAGTATCTCAGAGTTCTGCACTTGGCGCTTGCTTCTGTGCTACAAACGATTTTGTACCAGATGTTTAAAGTTTCCCTTGCGCACTGTCTGTTGCTGCCTTCTGGAATGTACTATTTACAGCGCCATACCTAAAGACGTGAACCACAGGAGGTGGAGGAATAAACGTTTATTTCACGAAACGTTATCGTCTCCACACCGCCTCCACACACATACACACAAAGAGCTTTATCACTACGTCATGGTGCCACCAATACGCCAACAAAAATACACGAAACTAACAAACATAAAGTTTCAGTGTAAAAGCAAGGGAAAATTGGCAATGCTAAATTTTCACTTCAGTAAGTCTCTATAATAACACAACTAACCAATGATATGCATACAGCAAACAAGTGACTTCAAGGTTGAACATATGACTAATTTATTCGAGCAATATACTCTGGCTCCAAATAATAAACCGATTAAAGATCAACATGAGGCACGCTCTGTTACTTCATACGGCCCAAGAAATGGGCAACACAGCAGTGCTTGCGATGAAAAGCAGCGCTGATAATCAGTAAATCCAGGCGGCTTTTCTTGCCAGCATTTATATGACCGTTTCACAACACGTAGTATTCCACCCAAAAGTTTGAGTCTACGATATCTTCATTATTGGTTAAAAGGATGCAGTTGCAAAATTCTTCCGATTACTAAAGTGAAACAGTGTCAAACAAACAAACATTCGCTAGTGCGCTTGTGAGTATTATATGGTTGGACAACCAATGGTTGGGTACGGTGTTGTGTCTTCTCGACCTTCTAAACGATTATTCTTCCAGGAAGGGACGCTCGGAGAAGACCTTGCCATCTCTCCTCTTCCGACGCGACTGAACACGAGCGCCGACGAAACCTACTACGACGCCAGGGGTAACGCCGATGATGAGGGATTCCTGGATGAGGACGACGCCTCACCCAGGCACGTGGTCTTCAAACGACCCGGTAGCAGCGAGTCGTCCTCAACCTTTGGCACAGAAGGGAACGCCAAGGGCGACCCACTAAGTGACTATGCGCACCTGGATGACGCCTTCTTTAGGCACAGGATCGTGAGGAACAGGACGACAACGACGGCACCACCCCCGCTCCAGAAGCTCGGTCACAAGTCTCGCCGACGGCGGGCATCAGACCCGGACACCGTGTGGCCGGAGATTCTATTGATCGTCGACTATGACACGTACCTCCTGCACGGCCGCAGCCACACGGACATCAAGCGCTACCTGGTCAGCTTCTGGAATGGCGTAGACCTGCGGTATCGGTTGCTCTCCAGTCCTCGGGTCAAAATCAGCCTGGCGGGAATGATCGTGGCCAAGGATCGCGACGCGACACCCTACCTGGAGCGAAATCGGCTTAGGGCGCCCAACGAGGACGCTATCGACGTGGCCGGAGCATTGACCGACATGGGGAAGTACCTGTACCGCGAAGACCGACTGCCCACGTACGATCTGGCGGTGGTCGTTACCAAGTTGGACATGTGCCGTCGTCATCTGGAAGGCGGCCGCTGCAACCGTGGCACAGCAGGGTTCGCCTACGTCGGCGGTGCCTGCGTGGTAAACAAGCGACTGGAGAAGGTCAACAGCGTGGCCATCATCGAAGACAGCGGTGGTTTCTCGGGCATCATCGTGGCTGCTCACGAGGTGGGACACCTGCTGGGGTGCGTCCACGACGGATCGCCGGCGCCTGGATACCTCGGAGGTAATGTCCATTTACTTATTCATGTACGACTATAAATTACTTGTCATTTATACAATGGAGCACCCTAACAGTGTTGCAGAGCAGGCAGACACATTCTGTATTCTGCATCGTATAGACAAACACACATGTGCTGCTAAATTGTTTTCGTATGTCTAGGTGTTCACGCCCATTTGTCAAGTTATATCTTTTCATAGAACTCCCGCCAGACACTGAAGCCGAGGAAGGTACAAGGGCATCATTTGTAGTTTTCAACTGTACAGTGTAGTAATTCTGCTGTAAATCGAAATGAATTGAAGTGCCATCGGTATAGGACCGCACCTCCAGTCATCGGGTCTCCGATGCTGTACCGATTGAGCTATGACGGTGGTGATTCCACTCTGCACTTTACCATAGGTACTTCTGTGCGTTGATTCCAGGGGATGTAGCCAGCGCCAGTCGTAGCCATGGCGTCGAGTGTGAGCATAAAAATTAGCACGAAATAACAAGTGGCGTAACAAAGATGGCCGACAAGCGCATTCCCCGTGTTCCACACAATTTATTTGCGAATAAAGCTTCCCGATGGCGATGGTGACGATGAGTACTACTCAGGTCCCGGTGCCCAGCGGTGTCCTTGGGAGGACGGCTTCATCATGAGCGACCTGCGGCACACAGAGCGAGGCTTCCGCTGGTCATCGTGCAGCGTGCAGCAGTTCCGTCACTTCCTGCTGGGCGAGACGGCCAGCTGCCTCTACAACTACCCGCACGAGAACCAGCTGCTGGCACGCATGCTGCCTGGTTCCATGCTCAGCCTCGACGACCAGTGCCGAAGAGACCGAGGAACCACCGCTTGTTTCGTACGTGCATTTTCTTCGCGCGCTACTTTTTTTAATTTTTGCCTACTGTCACAAACTCTTCTTTTTAATTTACACACATTTTTTTTTCTTCCCATGTAAAGGTATACCAAATTTGAGTCTTCCTCTCGTTGGCCTCCCTGTTTTTCTCTCTTTAGACAAAGAAAGAGATGCAGAGGAATCCGGGAGTTTACCTTATATTAAACGATAGTTATAGCGCGAGAACAGAACGACGACTCAGAGACAAGGAGGACACGAAGTACACGAGCGCTCGTGTTTAGCGCTCGTGTCCTTCGTGTCCTTGTCTCTGTGACGTCGTTCTGTTCTCGCGCTGTAACTATCCTATGTCCTACACAATAGCCCAAGCCGCCACACTTCTAACTTATATTAGACCCAGGTGGGGAAAAGAGTTGGAAAGACGAGAGAGAGAGAGCAAAGGAAAATAGCATGCGGGGAAACAACATTAAAATATTAAGAACGCGCACAGAAACGGGCGTTCCATTTACAGCTGTTATATGCTCCTCGCACAGCCTTTTGCGACGTGCTTTCCAGTTGATGGCGTCGAATTCTTTCTTCCAGCACAACTTGTTAAGCGCGCTCTGAAACTTTCGTGCAGTTAAGAGGACTATCTCTCTTTTTTTTTAAGACGAGGATGCCACGATATGACGGCCACTGGAGTGGATCGATGTTGTGCGAACAGGAGACGCCTCAAGCTTAGTCATGTAGCCAACGTTCCTACAAGGGTGTTTTGCATTTTTTTTCTTTCTCAGGGCAAGTCCCTAGTCGAACTTCGTATAGAACAGGCAAATCCACTAGTGATAACTGGATTGCCACAGTTTTTAATGCCAAAGTACATCAATATCGATAGAACACACTATCGCTGACACTGGGTGAGTGTAAACGCTAACTGCAAATAAACAAGGCTCATGTTTCACAGCCGTGAATAGCGCAACGATGTTTTGTGACATCATCAGCACTGCTATTTTCGTCGCTGCTGGTGCATGAAACGAACTGCAAACTGTACAACAGGCACTCATGATGTTTTAGATGCATCAAGTCGAGGTTGGATTAAGAATAAGCAATCGGTGTTAGCTTATAAGAACTATATTGTACTGCTCGGCGGCTCGCATCTTTTCACTAAGATTGTCATTGCGCGAACATACAAGTTGCATCACATTTTATTCTTTTACTCGTATATACAGGGCCTGCCGAAGAAATACTGGGGCAAACAGCATCTCGGCCACTTCATTTATTCATATTGTGTTGAGAAAACTTTTAAAGAAATTAACAGACAAAAATAAACAAATCTAAACGAATAGAAGTTGTGTTTCAATACCCCATGCGGAACGCAAAAATACAGCTATGCGGACAGTCGGAACCTTAAGACTCACTCGTAGTCTCACGTAGCCGGCAAAATAGACAGCATCGCGAAAACACCATCGGAGGCTGCATTGTTGTCCAAACAAAATGGTGGCATAGCAGAATGCTTGAATCCTGCATGGAATATCTTCAGTATGGTAGTATATTCGCAAGCAGATGCTTGAATGTAAGCTACGTTCACTTTTCGAAACGGTCAAACGCGAAAGAAGTAAAAGAAACGACGTATTCGTTTTCATAACTTTGCTCTAGTCGACACGAAGTGGCGTCACGGCGCACCGACGCTATGCGGACGCGTTTCATTACTCAGAGTTGATGCTTTCTTCTATGCTGTTAGTGTGGACTTGTATAATGTGGACTGATTAGAATACTAGTCAAAAGACAAACACACACAAAAAAACACGGGAGTGTAAATGTTATGTCCTTACTTAACACTGTTCAATCAGAATTTTCTGTCGGTATGACTGGTCGAGCAAAACACGTGTCAATTTTTGTTCAGAAGATGTTTTTTTTTTTTCGATTTCTTTTTTCAGAATCATACTGGCGCCCTGCTTTGTTTTAAAACTTACGCTTCAGCTTTCGCACGTTTCAAGCGTTTAGCTATAAAGCCTTCTTGTCTCTCGCGCGACAACTTGCAGAAGGACTCCCGTGTGTGTGCCCAGCTGTTTTGCTACGATAGCTCGTCGGGCTACTGCGTCTCCTATCGACCAGCCGCCGAAGGATCGCCCTGCGGAGACGGTCAAGTAAGTGCCGCGCGCGGCCAAGCCGAGCCACGCTGGCAAAACAGCGCTGTAACTGTGGTTCTAGTTCACTATAGCTGTAACCCACTGTTCTGGCAAGAGTCATGTGAACGTCTCAGCCGGAAGTCGAACATCACTGGACAAAAAGAACGAGCTTTAATGGTTGGTTAACATACGAGGTGGGTTTTATGGCTGCTGTAGTAAGCGGTGTAAGATACACTGATCCACCGTCGTAGGATAAAATGAGAGGTGTCAGTAACTCTGTGACCTGTGATTGCTGACACGTAATCCCGCGTAAACACTGGTACAATTTCTGGCGGTGTAATTTCTTGCATTCCGTGATGAATCTTTGAGGGCAACACATGGCGCATTCATGCAGCCAGAATACGTCAAGTGTACAAACAGTTCTATATACATATATATACCACAGGCAATCTTGTGTCTCAACAGTACATCGTATTGCCGAGTGGCCACGATATATAGTCTAGGTTATAAGAGGTAAAACTGAAAATTGACAACCACCCGCCTGTAGCACCATGCTACAAGAACATGCATGCGTATTTCTCAGAAACCACTCTTTAGATGACGATACCATCGTCCGTGGTCCCAGGATCAAACCCGGGACTGACACTAATTCGGAATGGTCGCTGTACCACTGATTTAACCAGGGTGTCATCAATTGGCAGCGCGAGGGCGTATTGAATCGAGCCCCTTGAGCATTGCATATTTTGCGAATGATTGCCGCGCAATGCCACAAGGTCAACCAGCCAATCGCATATCTATGCTGAAAACTAGTAGCAATCAATTTGTAATTGCGAAAACCTTCGGCCACCTTGCAGGATTCTGGAAAAACGATTCACAAAACGCTACCTTCCACTCGCTCAGAGTTGGAGCAATCGTACGGGCAAAACACAGAAGTCGGAAACGTCTGGCATTTCCCGAGGCTTTCAAGCTCAGAACGATACTTCGGGCATACATCGATAAAGCATAACCCTACGAAGTAAAAGAGGAAGAGGGGCATCGAGGTTGCTCCTTTTCGGGAAGTAATTAACATGTCGCAGCCAGGTTATTATTTCCCCAAAAGGAGCTACTCAGTCAGCATGCGCGTACACTAACCACTCGTGGTTAGCGTGGTCTGGTGTATAGACACCAGACCACGCTAAGGCATAATTTGGAAGGAGACGTGGTTATGTAGGCAACGATGAGTCGTCTGCACACGGAGCGTACATTTCTGCAATTACTCCGAAAAAAAGGCGCTTTCTTTCTCTCTTTTCGAAAGTTTGCCATGTGCAACTTTCGCACACAACGTTTTTTTTTTTTGGGGGGGGGGGGGCTATTTGGTTCATAATTTTTGTAGGAAAAAAATTCCAGCGCAAAGCAATACACGGACGGACGGGACTAACGCTCTGTCCCTCCGTGTGTTGCTTTGCGCTGGCATTTTTTTTCTCCTTCATAAGTTTTGCACGCATTTTGTCCTCTGTGAGAGCAAAGCGCCGTTTTCGGGTTAGCTGGGGAGTTATCCCCAAAAGCTTTTTAGAGTGACCATGATTTCAACTGCTGATCCCCGAGGAATGATACTCGTAAGATATACGGAGGAACTGTCTCTCTCTCTCTCTTTCTCTCTCACACCACACACACACACACACGCACGCACGCACGCACGCGCGCACACAAACACAAACACACACACACACACACACACACACACACACAAACACACACACACACACACACACGCATGCACACACACACACGCACGCACACACGCACACACACACACACACGCACACACGCACACACGCACACACACACACACACGCACACACGCACACACACACACGCACGCACGCACACACACACACACACACGCACACACGCACACACGCACACACGCACGCACACACGCACACACACACGCACACACACGCACACACGCACACACGCACGCACGCACGCACGCACGCACCGTCTAAATTCGCCACATCTGACCGTAGTCGAGGACCACGATCGTAAGTTTTCTTTAAGTTAGATCAAAGTTGGATTTATTGGAGGTGTTTCTTATATAACACCGCCCACATAATAAAATCAAGTTGCACCATTCGCACCAGCTGTACTGCACGAATCAATATGTGTACAGGGTTGCCATATTGATAGGCAACTGTCATTTTCTATGTTACAGCATATACACATAGTGCTTCCGGATTAGCTGAACTGCGAAATTGGACAGTGAGTGAGTGAGAAGCGTGCTAAAAGAAAAGCCACCCAACCTATTTAGTGATGAACATTCCGAGAATACTAACGGCAATATTCGAAGAGAAAGAGAGCTATAGCTTTTGTCGCAGAGACTGGTTTGTACATACTTTTTTTTGTACATCTGTCTATGACGAGATATTTACAACACCGAGAAGTTCTAACATTGGTTGTGATATGTAAGAATTCGGCCTGCCACGATCCTTGAAAGTCACGTTTATTGCGATCACACCCGGACGTGAGAGTATCATAGGCAAATGTGATGCGGGAGTCCAGTACAACACTGCATATGCAATATATCATAAGCAACCGACTTGTGATGGTCGCGTCGCGTTGCGCACGGCATTTCGGTTCTCGCGCTTCGCTTTAACATATCCGTTAGTTCGATATAACCAGAAAAGGGGGAAACTGGCGGGGTAGTTGCCTGCGCATTTCGCAAGCCTATAGACCCGCCGGCAACGTAACGCATTATCATCAGCTTTTCAAGCAATAAGCACCCCTGCTGTCATGCACGAGATAGCGCCGTTAAAACAACTGTCGACCTGTGTTGCCAGACTAAGCGCGTATACCACACCACCGTCACTTGCCATAGAAGTCAGTCGCCCACACGAAGCCCATGTTGATTCGCACGGCCCGAGAAGGAACTCCCGGGTGTCTTCCGGTTCCCGTCTTCCGGTACTTAACAGTGGCTTGCGAAAAAGTGCGACCTTGGATCGCGTATCTACACGACGGCAGCTCGGAAGGAAAAGAACAGAAGAACCCAAAGCAACGGGACGCAGCTGCAGAGTTTATCACCCGGAAGAAAGCGCCACCGAACGCACGTAATGGTGCTCATTAAAAATGGTAGCTTCGCGCGTGGAACAAAAAGGGGTATTGAGTACAATCACAGCAAGAGCTAAAAGAGTCGTGTGCAGTAATTTCGCTATTTTTAAAATTGAAATGATGGGTAGGAGAAGTTGCTAACTTTATGGCGACACCGGCCATTCCTTCTCGGTCGGTCAATGACATATACAACAATTGCTAGATAAATGATATAGGGTACAGTAAAACACGAGATGTGCAAACACCCGTGAACATATAGGTTGGCGAACTCACAAGTCGAATCATTCATACTCACATCAACCCGTGAGTCTGAGTCCGATTGAGTCCGGTTGAAGAGAATTTTCGTGAGTCTGAGTCCGGGTCACTTTGTCCCACAAATATTTCGGTGAGTGCGAGTCCTGTGAGTCCGCCAAAGCGCAAGATATCTTCTTTGAATGAGTTCGAGCGAGTTCCCCTTTATTTCGCCGACTTATGGCCCTATCTATATACTCTTCAGAATTACTATCAGTCTTACCTCACTACATGACTACTCTCACATATATTCCAAAGCAGTATACCCTTCATACACCATTTCAATATTCCTTGATCAGAGGCGCGAATTAAGTAGGCGGTCTGCCTTGATCTCCTCCTCGTGAACACTTCCGGAGAATTTCTTAATAAATAGAAGCAAATCTTATGTTGTCTTCTCGTCCAAGAAAAATGACTTTACTCATGACTGATAATTCGTATTCGAAGGTACTACATCAATCGGCGCCAAGAAGAGCGCCAATCGCGTAAGATATTGGTGTTAACGAGCATTGACACCAGGTTTGAAAAGGTTGATTCAAGGCCGTAAACGGACTGCACTTGTGCGAGTGCCTTTTGTGCTCTTGTCTTTTTTCCGTGGAGTTTTTGCAGTTACTTATTACCAAATCGCCCAGCGTTCAGTCCTCTTAAGTCACAAATACTAGCACGAGTTCGGGTAGGTAAAATAGGCTCAGACGTACAAGGTCACCACAAAAATCCGTAAACAGGATGCTCGAGCCGAAGTTTCGACAAGTGCAATCGTCCTAATCGAGGCTATAGAACAGAACTCCCCTGCTCCAGCCTTGAGGAAAACAAATCCGCTTCGGCTAGACACAACCCCTGCAGTGTATATGATTTCTTTCATCGCAAGCTTCCATCTTCTCTTTCCTGCCGCTTTTTAACGAACTAAGTCAGTTGTTCTAACTGCTTGACACACACATAAAACACATAAAACACAAATACTTACACTAAAAAAGTACTTGTTCCATGGCTATAGCGGCTGCCTTTCAGAAAAAAGTGCGCTTGTTGTATTGAAGAAGTTTATTGAATTGAATTGAGTTTATTCGCAACAAGGTTTCCAGGATGGCCAGGCAAAAAAAATCACAGCATATCCACGGAGTGAATGATGATGAGTGGGGCGAAGCGTCCGTCAGCCCGTCCGTACTTCTGTCCGTCCACGCCACCATCGGTGCGTCCATCCGTGCGTCATACGTGTGTCCATCCGTCTGTCCGTGCGTCCATCCGTCCGCACGTCCGTGCGTCCGTCCATCTGTCCGTTTGTCTGCTAGTCTGTCTGTCCATCCGTCCGTCCGTGCGTCCAATAAGTGAACACTCCAAGTATCGCCATTTACCATCTCGCATATCCTGTGGCACATACCCGCTCTAAAGCGGGTATGTGCCATCGGTGGCTACGTACAACAAAGGAGGAAGGACAGAGCCGCACCCTAATGAGCTTCGCCCCTAAAGAGCTGCATTGAGCAGCTTGAACATTTATTTCTTATCCCGCGTGCCAATCAAACTTGATAAGAGCGTGATAAGAACAAACTTTTTCCATAAAACATGTGTACCTTATCAAAAAAACAAAAAAACAAACGTGTAATGTCAATATTAAGGTACACTTTATACAGAAAGCAACACGCGTAATATTAGTCTTTGTACGTGTTCAGATTTTTTTTATATTCTCGAGGTTTATTTGTCTATAAGAATTTTTTCCATACCTGTTGCCGCTCAGCACACGAACATCAATAAACTTTACCTTTCGCGGTGCTGCATGGCTCAACACTGGTGAATTACAGCGAACGCTACACAGATATCGGTGTCTACAGCGAAGTAGAAAAAGGAGTTATTTGAAAAAGAAATAAACGTCGTCAATAGTATTTTAGCATAACGAAACCGCATCTTGTGGGTATGATAATATTGTATAATTGCTGACATTCGTCGTTGATCGTCCTTCAAACTGGTGTTTCGATTCTCATATATTTAGGGAAGTTGCTATCAGGCAGTTTCCGCACCCGATGCCTTTGTTATTATTTTTCAGTACTCGGAAGACATGTTGTGGGGTAAAACGTGCAATGTGAAGAGGGCCATGACACAGTGACTCACCGAATCACAGTTTTCAGCGCAAAATAAAAGTACATGATCTATTGTGCCCATACACACAGAGAAAATGAACTGTGAGAGAATATTCTATTACAAGATTAGCCCCACAAGTCACCGGCTACAAACGCCGCTCACTGCCGGCGACCGCCATTTTGCCACGGCGTGTGTGATGTCATGTGGTTCGTGTAGTGGAGCCGTCGTCTTCCACCAAAGTTTTAGTAGCTGCGAATCACACAATTTTCAATGCCGACTTAAGAAAGGTGAAATAACTTCATTGCACGCGCAGCTGACCACACAACAAAATTATTGGCCGAAAAACAGACACCCGCAAATCAAGCGCATTGTTACGTCATGGCTTGCGAGTGTGCCAGTATTGACAGACTGTGTTAGAAAAATTAGCCACCTTATATACGAAGTGTCTCTTGACAGGAAAAGTACTAGACTCTTGGAAGAACGCCAAG
Organism: Rhipicephalus microplus; assembly: GCF_013339725.1. Taxonomy (NCBI): domain Eukaryota; kingdom Metazoa; phylum Arthropoda; class Arachnida; order Ixodida; family Ixodidae; genus Rhipicephalus; species Rhipicephalus microplus. Next base: position 96,413,447 of record NC_051167.1, read on the forward strand.
ATCAGCTTAATAAATAGAAAAGGAGGCGTGAGAGACTTGAAAAATTACAAGCCGACCAGCCTATTGTTCGTTCTCTACAAACTATTCACAATGTGAAGAGGTTTATTAGTAGTTAACGACAACAGCAAGACAGCGTGATGAACCGTCCAGCAGAGACCGGCACAGCAGCGAGCCGAAGCACGAGGCGAGGGAGCCGGGCGTTGGCGATGCTGCTCGCTGCAGGTACATCTTCTTCTTCACAATCGCCCCCGCTGAAAACGGAGCCATCCTGGCGACATAAGAAGTTTCAGGCAGAGACTCATGGTACGGTTTCAGTCGGGAAACATGGACGATGTCACGTGCACGCCGGTGCATGTCGTCCGATCGGGGAACTGGTTCAATTAGGAAATTAACCGGAGAGGTTTTCTCCAAAATGGCGTAACGCCCCTCGTACCGGGGACAAGTTTCGAGGAGAGTCCCGGAGTTTGATATGGGATGGCAAGCCACACAAGAGACCCTGGGGCGTAGCTGGGATCCGGAAGAAAGGTGCTACGGTTTTCTTTCTGGCGTTGTTGCTCTTCCGAGGTGAACGCACGGGCGAGCTGGCGGCACTCTTCGGCTTGTCGAGAAGCATCGGAGATAGGTGGACACTCGGAAGCATCAGGACGGTAGGGAAGTAGGGTATCAATTGTATGGGAAGACTCACGTCCGTAGAGAAGAAAGAAAGGTGAGAATCCCGTGGGGGTTTGTATTGCGGTGTTATATGCGAACTTGACGTATGGGAGAACACGATCCCAGTTGCTATGATCAGATGCCACGTACATTGAGAGCATATCACCTAGCGTGCGGTTGAACCGTTCCGTTAGCCCGTTAGTCTGCGGGTGGTATGCTGTCGTTTTCCGATGAATGACGTGGAATTCCGAAAGCAGAGTTTCGACGACCTTGCAGAGGAAAGCGCGGCCTCTGTCACTAAGGGGCTCTCGAGGTGCACCATGTCGAAGGATAAAGCGTTGTAAAATGAAAGATGCGACATCCTGAGCTGTAGCGCTCGGCAAAGCGGCTGTTTCGGCGTAGCATGTCAGGTGGTCAACTGCCACTATAATCCACCGATTACCATCTGGTGTCAATGGAAGGGGACTGTAGAGGTCAACGCCGACGCGATAAAATGGCTTGGCAGGGCATGGAAGTGGCTGCAATTCGCCAGTCGCACGTGGCAGTGTTGATTTGCGTCGCTGGCAGTCAGGACAGCACTGCACGAATTCGCGTACAAAATTGTACATGCCGCGCCAGTAATAGCGATGGCGAAGGTGTTCATATGTTTTGAACACTCCGGCGTGGCCGCATTGCGGATCGTCGTAAAGAGAGGCGCATACTTGCGATCGTAAAGTGCGTGGAATGACCAGCAGCCACCGGCGACCATCGGGAGCGTAGTTGCGTCGATGAAGAAGTTGATCGCGGATGGCGAAATGGAAAGCTTGACGTCGGAGGGATCGAGTTACTGGAAGGTTGGGCGTGCCAGATAAATATTCGATAAGAGAGGCGATCCACGGGTCACGACGTTGTTCGGTGGCAATCTAGTCGAGATTTAGCGATGACAAGGTCTGGAGGCAAGTGTTTCCGCACGTCTGATCTGGTGGTAAAGGTGAGCGGGACAGTGCATCAGCGTCAGAGTGTTTGCGTCCGCAGCGGTATACGACGCGAATGTCGTACTCCTGGATGAGGAGTGCCCATCGCGCAAGGCGGCCAGAAGGGTCTTTCAACGTGGAGAGCCAGCAAAGCGCGTGGTGATCAGTTACTAGATCGAACGGGCGGCCGTATAAGTACGGCCGGAACTTTCCAAGCGCCCACACCAGAGCCAAACACTCTGTTTTTGTCATGCTGTAATTAGTTTCGGCTTTCGTCAGAGTGCGGCTAACGTAGGCTACAACGTATTCTGAATAGCCGGGCTTTCGTTGAGCGAGGACCGCGCCTAGCCCGACGCCGCTGGCGTCGGTGTGCACTTCGGTAGGAGCCGTCGGGTCGAAGTGGCGAAGAATAGGTGGGGAAGTGAGCAGACGGCGCAGAGTAGTGAAGGCAACGTCACATGCAGGGGACCAGGAGGAGAGGTTCACGTCACCGCGAAGAAGCTGGGTTAACGGTGACATGATAGATGCGAAATTGCGAACAAAGCGCCGGAAATAGGAGCATAGGCCTACAAAACTGCGAAGTTCTTTCATGGTCGTCGGCTTGGGAAATTCTGCGACTGCTCGAAGTTTTGCTGGGTCAGGTAATACGCCGTGCTTGGGCAAGATGTGGCCTAGGATGACGAGCTCGCGTGCAGCGAAGCGGCATTTTTTCAGGTTAAGCTGCAGACCAGCGTTGGTCAGACAAGTCAAAACGTGCCTGAGGCGAAGGAGGTGCGTAGGAAAGTCATGGGAGAAAACCACGACATTGTCGAGGTAACAGAGGCACATATTCCATTTGAGGCCACGTAGCGTATTATCCATAAGACGTTCAAACGTGGCAGGCGCGTTACAAAGCCCAAAGGGCATGATGTTAAATTCATATAGTCCGTCTGGTGTAATAAATGCCGTTTTTTGGCGATCGGCTTCAGCCATTGGGACCTGCCAGTAGCCAGACCGCAAATCTAGCGACGAGAAAAATTCCGCTCCGTGAAGGGTGTCAATGGCGTCATCAATGCGCGGCAAAGGATAGACGTCCTTGCTGGTTATCTTATTCAAACGACGATAGTCCACGCAAAATCGAATATATCCGTCTTTCTTACGCGCCAGTACGACGGGAGACGCCCAGGGACTTTAAGATGGTCGAATGACGTCTCTACGAAGCATATCTTCGGCTTGATCGTTGATGACGCGGCGCTCTTCAGTGGAGGCACGGTATGGTCTTTGACGCAGGGGCTGGTGTAGGCCGGTGTCAACATGATGTTTGACTTGTGATTTGCGGCCCAGTTGAGGTTGCGACTCATCGAAAGAACTCCTGAACTCATGCAGAAGATCCAGCAGGTCGGCATGTTCGGTGGGAGTGAGAGTGTCGGCGATGGCGCTGGAAAACGTATCATTGGACGACTCCCCGAGTGCCAACAGTGCTTTTGGGTGGTCGCAGTAGTCATCCGGGACATCAACCAAAAACGAAGGGTCGAGATCCTGCACGCGGCTGAGACATTCCCCCGCAAGCAAAGTGACAGGTGTGGAAAGCGGATTACTTACGAACATGTTGCTTCTTCCGGCGGCAAGGTCAATTGTTGCGAAAGGCAGCGGCAAAGCTCCACGACATTTGAAGATATCGGAAGGCATAAAAAGGTCTGTAGCGTCAGTGTAGGTGTTGCATGAAACGGGAACAAGTGCGAAATTTCCAGGCGGAATATCGGTATCTTCATGAATGAGCAACTTCGGCGGCTGATGAAGAGCGTCCAGTAATGGGACATGACACAAGGGTGAAAACTCAACTTCGGCGCGTGCGCAGTCTATGACGGCATTATGGCGGGATAGGAAGTCCCACCCGAGGATGACGTCATGCGAACAGACAGGGAGAACAATAAACTCCACGATGTAAAGAATTCCTTCGATGGAGACTCTTGCAGTGCAGGCTGCGAGAGGCGTTACTTGCTGTGCGCCTGCGGTGTGAAGCGACAGTCCCGAAAGCGGCGTCGTTACTTTGCGTAATAAACGGCAGAGATTAGCGGCAATAACTGAAACAGCGGCGCCAGTGTCCACAAGGGCGAAAGTACAATAACATTCAACAGTTACTGCGACCACGTTAGCAGGAGAGGAGCGAGGGCTTAGACAGTTCGAAAACGGCGCAGTTCTTGCCTCTTGAACTGCGGTGCTTAGTTTTCCTGGTCGGAGGGTCCGGGCCGGCGACGCATGGGGGAGGGCGATCGCCGACGAGGAGAGGGTGCGCGTTGCGGCTGGAAGTCAAGGTGGTCAGTAGGGGCATAGCGAGGTGGCGAGACCGGCCCGTATTGGACGAAGGGTTGGCTGCCGGGATGCGACGACCGGGCATAGTTGCCGAACGTCTGAGGTCGACGGCGGCAGTAGCGAGCAACGTGTCCGGGAGTGAAGCAAGCGTAGCAAATCGGTCGGTTATCGGGCGTCCTCCAGGGATTGGCGACTGGTGCTGCCGCCCAAGGTGCAGTATAAGCAGCCGGGTGTGCGGGCTGTGAGCGCGTGGTGTAGGGTGGTTGTGGGAGCCTACGTACAGCGTCTGCATATGTGAGCGGCGCGGCTACGGGCTGCATCTCTTGCGAAAAGGCGACAGGAGGAGCCACAGGCTGCGCTGCATAGGTTAGGGGCGCGGCCACAGGCTGAACGGCTGGCGTATAGGCGACAGGAGCGCCTACCGGCTGTGCGACACACGGGCAGTGACCACGGCTAGATCGAGGTGGCTCTCAGTGCGCAAGAGGAACAGCTTGTGCAACCTCTTCCGATATAGCAGTGCGAAGCGGGCCAGGTAGACGGGTGGTGGTCTCGTGAGTAAAGGGCACTAGGGAAAGTTGGCGGGCGACTTCCTCACGGACAAAAGCTCGGACTTGCTGAAGCAATAGTGAATTGTCAGGCATGGAGTCGAAACTGGACAGCGGCTCACCACCAGGCTGAGACTGCAGAGTCAGAGTGCGTTGCTTCTTCAACTCGTCGTAGCTCTGACACAAGCTGACGACTTCAGAAACTGTGCTTGGATTCCTAGCCAAGAGCATTTGAAATGCGCCATCGTCGATGCCCTTCAGGATGTGTTTGACCTTGTCCGACTCGGGCATGGTGTCATTCGCGCGTCGACAAAGGTCGACGACATCCTCAATATAGCTGGTAAAATTTTCTCCAGTCTGCTGAGAGCGGACGCGCAAGCACTGTTCTGCTCGCTGCTTGCGGACGGCCGGCCGACCGAACACTTCGGCACATGACGTCTTGAATACGCTCCATGTGAAAATGTTGCGTTTGTGCTTGTTAAACCACAATTCTGCGACGCCAGTGAGATAAAATATGACGTGGCCCAGCTTGTCGGCTTCATCCCACTTGTTATTGGCGCTCACCAGCTCGTAGTGGTCGAGCCAGTCTTCCACGTCGGTCCCATCCGCACCGCTGAAGACCTTCGGGTCCCGTAGCCTAGGATGGCCGGGACAGTTGAACTGGGGCGACGACGCCGATGTGTTGGCGTTGTCAGTCATGACGGGCTGTAGCGTGCGGCTTCGCAGCTCCAGGGTGTAGCGACGGGGATAAACAGCACCCTCCACCAAATGTGAAGAGGTTTATTAGTTGTTAACGACAACGGCAAGACAGCGTGATGAACCGTCCAGCGGAAAGGGCTCGGCCGGACTAGGGATTTCGGACTACTTGGAGCTCGCGCACATCTCTAGTACATACCGATGGTAAACGGAGGAACAGCGCTAGAACTGGACGAAGACGAGAGGACACCAACACGGCGCTGGCTATATAACAACCATACTTCACTGCATTTGCGCGTTAATATATAGAAGGAAAAACAGAATAAGTATACATATTTTGGGGTTCAAGGTATTGTTGTTTCATTGCTAAGTCACCGTTTTGATAAATATATGATTTTAGAGAATTATGTGGGCAAATTAGATTGACATATTTCGGGTTTCAATGTATTGTTGTTTCATTGCCAAGTCACCGTTTTGAAAAATAAATGTTTTTAGAACATTGGGTGGGCAATTTAGATTGACATTGCAAGGATAACGAGACCGCAGCAAGCTTGGGACCGGATTGGTTGGCGGAACATGAGAAAAGCCTTTGTTTGTCCTTCAGAGGGCGCACACAAGATCATGATAATTATGATGTGTATGAATTGGAAAGAGAAATAGTAGACTATAGGAGTTGCCCCGACTAGTGTGTGCACTGCTGAACAAGAGGTTTACCTATCTGTCCCTTAACATCCACCTTGTTCGATGCAGACGTGCAAGAACGGCCGCTGCATTGCCGAGATCGAGAACATCATCCCGGACTACACCCACGTGACGCCGTCGTTCGCCAGCGGCCGCTCGGTGGGAGGACGGGGAGGCGACGTGGCGCGACGACGGGCCGACTTCTCGGCCGAGGTGGTGGACGGACCGCGGCCGCACCTGATGCCGGCGCCCCCGCCGCCTCCGCCGTCGCACCACCCGACCGTGAGCCGAGCCCGGCACCCGCAGCACCTGAGGCCCGCCCACCACCCGCGCACCACGAGAAAACCGCGCGCACTGGTGGCCAACGACAAAGGTGCGCACAGACCGACTCGATAAGTCTATGCCGCTGTTCACTCACTGTGACTCAAGAGTGCAACAGCACCGGCGAGTGACGATCGACAAAATTTAGTCGGCTGCTAATGCAAGCGATGATTTACTTCCTAGCGAAGCTAGAGCTTTGAGCAACTGTACGCTTGATGCCGGCGGCGTTCACAGTTGCTCGTGTAGACTTATGCAAATATGTAGACGCCGTTGGAACAAGAACAATACGAGGGGTGACAACTGCCAAATGATTTTATTCGTTACCGAACAAGAGCATTTGCTATAAATAACCGCACCATAGGAACAAGCGCGCCAGCATCGCTACCAAAACACACAAAAAATCTTACATGGACATGCTCATAATCTTTATTGATTTCTGAGAAATTCTTCAACAAATACTTACCACAGCATGATACTATATCTAGAAAGGTTGTCAGCATGCGCATGAAAGAGTTTTTCATGTGTTGGTGCTGATGCTGATGCGCATGTTCCGGTGGTTTTAGTGATATAGTGAATGCCTCTGTTCGACAACGAATGAAATCAGTTGGTAGTCAGCGCCAGTCCTGTGTGCAGTGTTGCTTATCCTCATCTGCTTCGAGTCTCGACGTTCGCATAATTCATTCTTTACTTAAAAAACTGTGCGAATGCTAGCAGATCTGAATAAGGATAAACAAGACATGCGCGATGACTCTAAACGGAATGAAAGAATCAACTTCACCCACGATGCCTAACACTCCTGCACGAACACATCATTTCCAGGGCTCTTAAACCATTGCACATCCTTTTAGAGACGCTCCTTTACTCCCACACAAGAAGGCTATAACAAGAGCGCAATAGTGAGCTTCTCGTCTGGCCAAAAAACGAAAACTAGGTGAGAATGGAAATGTTAATGGCACAAGGGTCTCGCAGTAGAAAAAGAATAACCAAAAACAGCTTAGCACCCAAGACTAACTTGTATATATATATATATATATATATATATATATATATATATATATATATATATATATATATATATATATATATATATATATATATATATATTAGTTTGCTACAGTAAGGAGATGGAAAGGCATTGGCTACGACGAGAAAAAAATATAAAAAAAACTTCAAAAAAGAGCCTCCCCTGTGAGGAGAGAAAATTACGGCGGCGCGCTTTTCTCTTCCTTTTCTCTCTTTCAAAACCACTTCGAAGAACGTGTGAAAAGCAATGAGCTGACAGCTTCATGCGCGTGTTAGGCTTCAACTCCCCATTTTGCCATATGTTAGAGCAGAAATATAGCCTCAACAATAACAAATAGCTTTCAAATATTATGGATCAGCCAAGACAAACGAAGAGCTCGAATGCGAGCATTAATTGTAGGGTAAACCACGTAATAGAGTAAATGTGGCATGTTAACCATTAGCAGTAACCAAATAATGCGTGAGGCCATCGAGGCCCACAAAAAGTTTCTGTTAAAAGATAGTTGTGCAAGCACCCCATCTGTTTTATTATCTGCCACGGGGATTGCGTACCTCAATGAAAGGCGAATGCCATGCTGATATTATTCGCGCCGCGTCTCACCAGCAGGGTGGCTTCACTGCACTATTACCTCTAATGCTAGGAAGCGACCTGTCAGCCACTTGTGACTGGTGCTGATTAGCGGCGAAAGATAACTATTTCGAAGTGTTAGCTCGCTTATGCTAGATTAAAACTTAAAAGGACTGAACGCTGGGTGAGTTGGTAATCCATAACTACGAAAACTGCGCGAAGCCCCGCCGCGGTGGTCTAGTGGCTAAGGTACTCGGCTGCTGACCCGCAGGTCGCGGGTTCGATTCCCGGCTGCGGCGGCTGCATTTCCGATGGAGGCGGAAATGTTGTAGGCCCGTGTGCTCAGATTTGGGCGCACGTTAAAGAACCCCAGGTGGTCAAAATTTCCGGAGCCCTCCACTACGGCGTCTCTCATAATCATATAGTGGTTTTGGGACGTTAAAACCCCACAAATCAATCAATCAAAACTGCGCGAAAAAGAGGACAATAACACAGAAGGCACATGCACAAGCGCAGACCAGCAACTGGAAGCTTATTTAAGAAAATATAAATAGCAAGAAATGACATAAGAGATTAGAGGTTGGCAGTCAAATAATCTATCTCTAGTTGCGGTATATTTTCGAATGCGGTATATCTCATCCCCTTGTCATGCGGTAAGTGCTACATGGGGCAAACCGGAAGGTGTTTGAATAACCGTCTAATGGATGACAGGGCATCTCTGAAAGCCCACCCTTCGTCGAATCGGTGCCTACATTGCACAGATTGCAAGTGTCACCCTTTACTTCGCGATACAAAGCTGTTGTCCCGGCACAGAAATAGGACAATGAGAGACGTTGCTGAGGCATATATCCAAAAGTATGGCCACACGTGTGTCGCGAGGCCTTCGGTCATATTGCACCAACTAGAGATAGCTTATCTAACTGCCAACCACTAATATTTTAACTCATTTCTTGCTATTTATATTTGTGTTTTCTTCAATAAGCTATCAGTTGCTAGTCTGCGCTTGTGTGTGCGCCTTCTGTGTTCTTAGCTGTTTTTTCGCGCTTTTTTGTAGGTAAAACGTACAAACAAATGTCACCTATACCAAGACCATTACGGCTCCTCCCACAGTTAATCCTCATAAATGCTTCATCCAATAACGCTTACTCGTTCTCTTGAAGTCGAGCACTTCTCGAGTGTGTTGGCCTTTCCACCTAGGCGAATGCTTGTGTCGCTGGCCTTTGGTTCTAAACGTGAACGTCCCGGTAAATTTCATCAGGGATTGTGACACCGCGGTTCTGTCAACCGTATTGATAAAGACCTATTGCATGTTTGTAAACAGCGGTAGGTGCGGTCTACGTACTGAGACGCTTGTAGCGACGTCGAGGCACGTAAGCTCCGCCCTGCCCAATGCTTGCCACTACCCTTTTTGATCACGTGACAAGTGCCACAGCAGCTGCAAAGCTGCCTCCGAGCACAGTGCGTCGGGAAGAAAGAGGTTAATGAAAGATGAAAATATAAAAAGTACGCTATTTTCTGCCTTCCGTCGCGGGGGCACGGCTCAGCCTCCCGAAAGCTTGAACGGAAGCTGAAGCTCGCAAGTATTCCTCGGGTATCCCTGCAGCGCGTCGTGGAGCCTCCATATTCCACGAGGAAGGCTGCCCAACGCAATGCAAAGATAGCCTAGAAATATTTTCGAACCTCAGCCTTTAGTGAGGCCTTCTTTTCTGCAGTGTGAATAAAATGTAGTCGCAGCTGTAAATGTTCCCCCTTTTGAAACAGATAACGCCTTGTCGACGTGACCGCATGAACATACTGAAGACCCGAGAGTTCGTATTTATTGCATTCTAGATTAAATTTTGCACAAAAAAAGAACACGCACAAGAAGGAAGAAAGCACAAACAGGTGTGTGTGTGTGTGTGTGTGTGTGTGTGTGTGTGTGTGTGTGTGTGTGTGTGTGTGTGTGTGTGTGTGTGTGTGTGTGTGTGTGTGTGTGTGTGTGTGTGTGTGTGTGTGTGTGTGTGAGTGAGTGAGTGAGTGAGTGAGTGAGTGAGTGAGTGAGTGAGTGAGTGAGTGAGTGAGTGAGTGAGTGAGTGAGTGAGTGAGCGAGCGAGCGAGCGAGGTTAAATCACAACACGCCTCAAGAAATGGTCATCGTCGCAGCACTGCGTCAAGTCTAGGGCGCGGCACACTTGTCATGACAACGTGCTGGCTTAGAACTGGCGTGTTCTTTCACCAAGAAAACCATTAGTCATACCTCATGGCTGTGACCACCAGTAGAACAACGAAACTCTCACACAGGGCTCTACTAGAATCGTATTTCTCAAAGTTGAATAGACAGATGCATATGTTTATGCAAGACGATACACTCACGTACTTATATGCTACACATCTCAATTCCCATAGGTTTTGGTTATCCATACCACAATTTCCATTGTAATATTATAATAACGATGTAGCCAATGCACGCGTAAAATACTAAATACACTTCCGACACGAGCGAAAAAAAGCAAGAAGATTGCGAAAAAAACTGTAATGCGTTGTTATTCAATCCTGCAGGATAGGATAGAAGACCTTTTTTTTTATGCTTTCAACCTACGATCTGGCTAAAGAGTTGCATTGCACGCGTTGGACTTATTAACGACAAATTGTGCAGCAGACCATTTCTAGTTTGCAGGGTTTTCAGCTGACAAGTAGACCTGGGTTTGAGTTGCAGCCAAGTGCTCCACAGAAGACAGCGTCCCCGCATTCGTTTCGGGGAGTCAGGTGACCAAGCCGGGAGGGTTAACCAGATATTATAATCCGGTTCGCTACCCTCCAGTGAGATGGGGAAATATGGCTATGAAAAGGACATGAGAAAGATTTCTTAGAAAAAAAATTTTTGCCGGCGTGTATATACCGCTGGCATGCTACTCTGTATAAGGATGGGAAATGGTATAAATTATTTGAGAAAGGGAGCAAAGAAAGGATTAATAAATATAATATAAACAAATATAAAACTTGCAAGTGAACTCAATAAAAATATCCAAAGCTGGGGTGTTAAGTAAGTTAAGGCTGTAATGTGTCAAATATTCCATCATTTTAGCGTTTCGACAAGGCCAATATCGGACAGATAATGGACTAACCACAGTACGACAACACGCTGTTTTGAAGGTCCGACCACCAGGTCTAACATGTCGTGCAACGTAGGTTAACTGGTCGTGGCTAGTCATGACAATTTGTAGTTCAGATAATTGTATCTTGTCGCGTTACTCTAGGCAAGTAAAGTGATTAGTGAACTGAATGTCTTCAATAAAATGTGCATTCGCGCAGGCTGCGTCGGAGACAGCACGGAGCTGATCGCCGGCCGCATGACGTGTTCCCAGTTCCTGGAGCAATTCGGCAACCGCTACTGCAACCACGGCTACATCCAGAGGCACTGCTGCTACTCGCAGAGCCTCTACTGCTCCTAAACAAGACAGCCTGTGATGTGACGCACCACCACCCAGGGCGAACAAACCTCAACCACCAAAAAGCGCGGGAGAGGAGGCGCACAGGGCGCAGACAAGGCGGTCCTGCCTGTTGCCAGTGGAGAGGACGTCCTCCGAGATCCGTTACGTGCGCAGACCCCGTGCACGAAAGGCCCACAGTCAGAAGATTGCAGTGTTCTGAGGCTCCGATGGAGTCCTCCTCGTTGTTTTTGTTTTTATACTTGTTTTACGGACGTTGTTGAACTGCTCGAACACCATGGTGTCCGCGCATGTGTTATACACGGAAAGGACTTTCAACGCTGCACTTCCGAGGCGTACCGCAAGAAAAAAAAAAGTGCTTCGGAGTAACCGGTACGCGCGTCGGAACAGGTGGTATGCGTTGACGGATGTCGCGAAAGATGGCGTTACGATGCAGTAACGTAGTCGGCGCTTAGAAGTGTTCACAGCCCACAAGGCGGCGAGGCGAGGCAAGGTATTCGAACACGGCGAATACACACACACACAGAGAGAGCCGCGGAATCGAGTGCCAATAGCGCGGGACGACAGAGTTTTTGACCTTGCTTGCTGTGAACATGTCTGACGCCCGGACATTTTGCTTATATAGGGACATGTGTGCGACCTGGCGACAGCCCGACGCGTAATGATAGCGCGTGCTGGCCGCTAATTATATGTACAGGTGTTTTTTCGTAGTCCGCAGGTGAGCTCATTCCATGAAGGGCAAGTCCACAAGTTATGTCGAGTTTTGTCTTTCAAGTAGGAACTAAAAATGTGGTGAACATACGAGTTCGTCCTTTTGACTAGCCAGGAATGTATTGCTTTACGAGCCATCTTTCAAAGTTATACGGACGCACAGGAAAGCACGAATATATTCTTGTTATATTGTTATCGCGTGCTCTTGGCTGCCTCACAGCCGCCATTTCATGAGTGTTGGCACTTCATCCGTAAGCGCTCGGCTTATCAGTTGCTAATCTCTAGCACACGGTGTCTCCAAAGGCTGAGGTAAACTTCGAGATGCCGCTAGGAGAAGACAGCGTCAGAGACTGACGAGAACAGAGAAGTTCTCGTTTCACTCTACTACAAATCGCTGACCATTTTCAATGCGTGAAGAAAATGGTTAAAAGCATCAGCTCTTCACGCCCCTTCTTTTTCTGAGACGTCCAATAAGAGGCACCTTGAAGGGACCACATCAAAAGGATTAGCATGTTTCAATGCATAGCACATACTATGAACTTGGAGGAAGAAGTACTTAACGGTTCTCCAGTGCACCCAGTGTTCAGACTGTAGTTTTCATACAACGGCATGATGGGCAGCACAAATTAGCGAGACGGGTACACCACCGCTAAGAAATGTCTTTCTACGCACATTCCACACAACATTCCATACTTAATTTCTGTACAGAGAAAAACGTTACGTTTAACGTGAAGAAAAGATACGTACAGGTTCCGTCATGTCGCGCATCGTGACGCACTTCATTATTGCAGTGATGATCGGCGTTTAAATGCGGCACTGGCTGTGCCAAGTTGTGCAGCTTTCCGACTTCGTTTCCCGTAGCGTTAACGTTGAATGCTGTTGTCGTTTGAGAAAGAAAAAAAAAAACACTGAAGAGATGACAAAACAAAATGTATCGCTCTCAGAACGACTAGAACCACTGCGCCATAACTCAACGCAATATTGAAGTCGTAGTGATTCACTTAAAGCTGTTTTTCCCCCAGTGAAATCTGTGCCCACGCGCTCGCTTTTTTTTTTTTTTTCGCGAACAGCGATTACAGAAATTGTCGACGCCTGTACAGCGGTGAGCAAAGAAGCGGCAACAGATGGCGCTCCGCATCTCGAAGAACGGAGCGTCACATTTTCGTCGGTACGTGTTATTCTGCTTCGCCGAGGCGATTGGAAGCGACTCCGAAGAGCCCACGTGACTCGTCGTTGGAGCACGCGCCAGCGTGACACTTCTGACCGACAGTGGTGATCTACGAACTGCGAACAATGTGTGTGCGTTCAGTGATATTATACCTTCTGTGCAGCCAAGCGGCCAGACCGGATGTGCGAAGCCACCCTTTTCTGATTACATCGCCCCATAGATAACAGGAAAGCACTTTGTCGACAGCTGTGGGCCAGAGACACTGCTATGGCCTTTCAAAGTTTCTGTCTTTGATGATCTAAACTGACGCGCTCATTAATTTAGTTGCTTGCCTCTGATCCGGGACAAAAGTGATGTTGCGATCAAGCTAAATGCACAAGTGGCTTTTTTTTTTCTTCATCTGTTATCTAAGTGGCTTTTTTTCTTTCTGTAAGGATTCTCGGTAGACTTCAAAAGGGCGGCAAGGGCCGGTGACAAATTTTAAGCGGGTGATTTGGCATTGTCATGTCATCGTAACGTTAAAAAAGGCACGACAAAATGCATGATATTTGCATGATAAAATGGAACATAGCGAAAAACGAAGACACAGTTGCTCACACTTGCTGACACATTTGTCGACTTTGTTGCTCACATACAGGACTGTTCAATAAAGTGGTATGCTGGGCCAGTTGGTACAACATAATGTGGAAATATATGGGTGCACAAAGTAGAAAGAAAAGGACTTGACAGGAAAGACGCTCACTTACAACGGAACTTTTATTAGAAAACATTGATTGCACGAGAACACAAGCGCGCAGGCGCAACCAACTATCACTCCAAGGTTCCACACACCCTCTCCCCCAAAATATTTGGGAGGGGAGTGTGGCCCCTTGAAATGATAGTTGGTTGCGCCTGCGCGCTTGTGTTCTCGTGCAATGAATGTTTTCTAATAAAAGTTCCGTTGTAGGTGAGCGTATTTCCTGTCAAGTCCTTTTCTTTCTACTTTGTGCGCTCATATATTTCCACATTACAGGACTGTTCCCACCCGTGGGTAACTTCTTAAAAAAGAATGTTCCTGCTTAAAATCTTCGTCTGGCGACCGTCACTCCAAGATACCGGCATGCACCAAAATATCGGCTTTCCCGAATTATTATTACCTAGAAATGCACCAGTCCATATCTCTCGGATATATCCCGGCTGCGGCGGCTGCATTTCCGATGGAGGCGGAAATGTTGTAGGCCCGTGTGCTCAGATTTGGGCGCACGTTAATGAACCCCAGGTGGTCTAAATTTCCGGAGCCCTCCACTACGGCGTCTCTCATAATCATATAGTGGTTTTGGGACGTTAAACCCCACATATCAATCATCAATCTCTCGAATAAAGCGCTCAAAGCTACAAGCCCTCAAAGACAAGTCAGCACAGTACTTATGCCAGCTCCTTTTTTTTCGTACACAAAGGTGCACGTTTGTCCCTTCGACTTCACGAGTGATGGCGCTACTGCTTTCAGAGAAAGGAGCGCGAGTCAGGGCAGGTGCCCGCCGTGACGTCGTCTTTAGTCAAGCCCTCCTCAACACTTCTGTGTTTTATATTGCCATTACAGCCGGAAGAAAAACTGCAAACACAGAGATATGTTTACCTGTGCTCATGTGCAGATAATATCGCCAATATAATCAAGAAGGCTGTACTTATCGACGTAGGCGTGCGCAGCGTTCCCCGTTAAGAGAAAGGGGGACAAGCTTTACTGCAGTAACTCCCCCGCCCCAGCGGCGTAGCCAGGGGGCGGTACACTAGGCCCGTGCCCACTCCCCCCATCTCCGATTTTTTTTACCATGACATACAAAGCACAAATGACGTATGGACACATCTGCTGACCTGGCTTCCACTTCAGATAAAATAAATGCCCCCCCCCCCTTTCGCCAAAACAAAACAAAACGAAAACTCTTGCCTGCACCCCTTCACTCGTTTATTGGCCCAGTTCGAAAACAAACAAGATAAACAGTGACCGCAGACATGAAAATGAAGTGACGTCGTACATCTTACAGAAGATTGCCATTGGTTTTCGCCCTTCTGGGAAAGAGATGGGAAGTGAACGCTTTTTTTTTTTTTAATGTAACACCGCAGGTAGTTGACCGTCATTAGCGCCAAAAAAACACCTGTAGCCGTAACCCTTCGAATTAAAAAATAGTAACTTGTAAGATGCGACTGAAAAAACTCATGAAAAAAATTGCCTTCACATGATTTGGAGGGGAGCCTCAGCCTGCGCACGCCTTTGCCTGTCGGGCCAGGATTCAGAGTGGAGGTGACATGGAGCGATATACGGCAACTATACCCTCCTCCTTGGGTGATTGGTGCAGCCCGATTACGCAGCCCGACTTGCATTGAGGCGTCTACCGAGAAACCTGAACGAAAGCGCAGTGCTGTAAGACGTCATCGTGACGTCACCGCACACGTACGAGCACATGGCGACGGACGGAGTGCGTCCCCGCGATACGCACACGGAAATCTCCGGGACCAACTTCACGGCCCCGCGGTGCTTCGAGGCCGCCGCGAGGAGGCGTGGCCTGTGTTCTGTCTGTTGAGCTTCTGTTCCCTCTCACGGAAGAGTATTTATAAACCATTACCAAAACGCGCGAAAAAAAAAAGAAAAAACACGAAAAAAGGTTAATAAACTTGTTTTTTTTCTGTTTTACATCGCTCTGTTTTGCGTTTTATTAATGTAAGTTTATTAATGATACACTAGAAAGAAAGATTAAGGCATCTTCTTACTAGTGGAGCCAAGCGTAGATAATGCGAGGATTTTGGCAGCCTTTCTTTCTCTATGGGGTTTTCTCGTTCCTCCTTTTTACTTTCTGTTTCTCTTTTCTTCCTTTTGCCCCGCCACGGTGGTCTAGGGGCTAAGGTACTGGGCTGCCAACCCGCAGATTGCTGGTTCGAATCCCAGCTGCGGCGGCTGCATTTCCGATGGAGGCGGGAATGTTGTAGGCCCGTGCACTCATATTTGGGTGCACGTTAAAGAACCCCAGGTAGTCAAAGTTTCCGGAGCCCTCCACTACGGCGTCTCTCATAATCATATGGTGGTTTCGGGACGTTAAACCCCACAAATCAATCAATCAATCAATCAAATCTTTTCGTTTTTTATGTCTATATATTTCATTTCTTCCTCTCCCTATATATATTTCTTTCTCTTTCTAGCTTGCTTGTTCATTATATATATATATATATATATATATATATATATATATATATATATATATATATAAAATAAGAGAAATAAGTGTATACCTAAGGGCTCGTTTTTCCGTGTTTTGACACAATATTAATGAGATCTAACAGACAGTAAAGCCAAGGAATGTACAGGGAAGTTATTAGAACCAATCGAATGTAAATAAGAAGAAAGAAAAGTGGATGAAAAAATAACCAGCCGTGAGCAGAATATATATATATATATATATATATATATATATATATATATATATATATATATATATATTTAAGAGAAAACGCAATTTTTTTTCGCGTGAACGCATAACACGGCTGTCTGTGCTATTCTAGTTTTTGCCTGCGTTACGCCAAGCGACGATAGCATACAGAAACACGGGCCCCTCAAGTGCCACGCACGCAGTTAAAGGGACACTAAAGTCAAATAGCAATTAACATCACAGTAAAAGCTCAATGTATGACAACATCTAAAACGACAATATTATCAACAACAGTGTCATACTTACCGACAAATTAAGGTAAATACACAAGAACACAAGCGCCGCAGTAGGAGATCTTCAAAATGATCCTGATGACATCAGGCAGACCGCCTAGAATTAATCACTAGTAATCGATCTAACTGCACTACATAAAGAACCTTCCGTGCATCAAGAGACGCAATAAAAGGCTGCTTTTTCATTTCTGTTTGATTCATGGAAAAAAGAACCGCCGGACGTTACTATGGGGGGGCGCGAGTGGTTCAAAAATTTAATTTTCGCGTATTTCCACTGGACAGGTGTTGCCATCTAGCGGGGCACAGTTGAAACAAAAGCGTCCGCAGTCTCGAAGCCAATGGCGGAAAATTAATCAATGGCCGTTATTGCTGCTGTGGCTCCCGCTGCTTTCGGTCTACTGCCAATAACGCAGTAAAGCCGGGCAACGTTGTGCTCGGCAACAGTGACGTGAGACGGTCCTGTCCGTCCACTTCTTGAGACGCGTAATTTAAAGTGCGTTAACCCGATGCGAAACACTAAAACATGATTTTATTTTAAAATAGGCCTTTCCCTGGCACGAAAGTAACACAGCGAGGTTTCTGGACCACCATTTCAGCAATCAACGTCGACTTGATTGTTGACTTTAGTGTCCCTTTAATAAAGCGCTAACGCCTATTGGGGCTGGAGCACATGCCGATTCAGCGAGCATGGGAATTATGGCTATACGGCACAGCTTCGTTCTTTCGAGGTCGTTCGGCTGCGTGTGGCATCCACACGCTTTATCACACAACCAAGTTCAGAAAAATTCAGCAGTTTCACTTCATCGCATTGACCATTTAAGCTCATCAATTCAAATCAGGTCACGAACGGAGTTCACAACTATGCATTCTTTTATCCGAAACAAACGCCAAAACACAACAATGAACATAACCACAAGTACGTTCGAAACCTCAAGCACCAAGTATAGGCGAACCCGTGACTAACCATCATTCCACTGGTGGCGAATGATAGCAGCGCCAGTGTTTGGTTTGGATTGAGAAGGTTTATTCAAGGTAAAACTATCACAAGGTTGCCTTGGAGGACACGGCTCAAGGCTGAGTATTTGTCTGACCTAAGTCAGGTCGTGCCACCCTGACAGCAAATAAAGAACACACAACAAAAAACGAAACAGTGCATATAAACAAAATATCAACAAAGGTCTATAAACAAATATGTATTATTATTATTATTATTATTATTATTATTATTATTATTATTATTATTATTATTATTTGCATACACAGATACACAAGGACACAGGGGAAAGAGGGAGAGAGCAAGCTGGCAACTGCCACCTGGAGGGGCACACCGCCTGCTCACTCTTTCGGGAGGAGGGAAGAAACAGAGGAAACAAAGATTAGAGCGGAGAAAGAGAAAAAAATGCGTGCTTTCACTCCAATTCATGACGGTCATGAGTATATTAGAAGTGTGGCAGCTTTGGCTAGTTGGTATGGCATGACGATAGTTATAGCGCGAGAACAAAACGACGACACAGAGACAAGAAGGGCAGTGTCTTTCGTGTCCTTTTTGTCTCTGTGTCGTCGTTTTGTTCTCGCGCTATAACTATCGTCAGGCCATGAGTATGTTCCAAATAGCCGAATTTCCTACATGAGATCAACCAAATTAATACGAGAAACGCATTGCTAGGGCATACTTAAGGTGTACAGGACAAATTCTATAATACTTAACATTAAACAATAAGGCAATAGCTACCGAGGTGCAAGAAATGCAAGACATTAATGATTACACAATTTTAAATATAATGAAAAGCATCGCTTTCTTCTGCTAGGGCGTTCTATATCAAGGGTCGGTAACATGCGGCCCTCGGCATGACGTCGAAGTCTCCTCTTCTCCCAGTATCAGTCCATAGGCGTATCAGCAAAAGGGGGGGGGGGCAAGGGGTGTGTGAGCCCCCTCACTGAGAAATGTTGGGAAAGTTGAGCCCCCCCCCCCCCCTTTGATAGTGGTCCCTTTTGCTGCACGCTGTGGAAGTAAGGTGAAGTTTTCCGTCGCAACAGTAATCACTCAATGACGCTCTTACGGGAGAATGAAAGCGTTACGAGGCAATGCTACAACATAGTGAAACTTTGCCAACATTTCTTCAGCGATGATTTTCCTTGTGGGCTCTTTGCGGTGCGGGTCGCCTAAGCGACGCCTTCGCGTCTTGTTCTGCAGTAGTACAGAGCATGCAAGTGCTGAACAGGGGCTCTATAATACTACATCAACTGTTCGTGCTTTTATTCTGCTGTGACTTGTTGATGAGACTTAGAAGTGTGGCAGCTTGGGCTAGTTGGTATGACATGACGATAGTTATAGCGCGACAACAGAACGACGACAAAGGGACAAGAAGGACACGAGCGCTCATGTCATTCGTGTCCTTCTTGTCCTTCTTATCTCTTTGACGTCGTTCTGTTCTCGCGTTATAACTATCGTCTTGTTGATGAGGTTGCACATATGAACGAGCAAACTTTTTACAAAGAATTTGCTGCTTCCGGAAAAAAGATTTCTTCAAAAAAGATATATCGCCACCGCTGCACTGTCAAAACTGCTGCGAGCTGATGACATGTGACAAATCGTTTTGGACGCAGAAATCGGGCTAAGGGCGCCATTTCCTAAGTCTGTTAAAATGTGATTTAACTTCGTAATATCTAAGAAAGCGAGTCGTCACCTCTGTGTAGTGTGTATACAAATTCACATATATATATATATCCCCTCGCGAAAGAGTTTTTGACCTAAAGTGTGATGTTCGCTGGTAACCTTGGTTTGATGTTACAACCTTGTAACAAACGTGCTGAAAAAAAACGTACATTCTAATGCAGGTTTGTACATTATATACATATATAGACAATTCATCAAATTTTTTTGTTCGTCTGCAAAATACAAGCTATCCCCCCCCCCCCGCCCCTAAAGAAATATTGCCATGCAGTCCGCGGGTGTGTTGGCTTAATGCAACTTGGCCTTTCGCGTCAGAAGGTTGCCGACTTCTCATCTAGATGAAGTTTCACCCAACCAACAGTAAGTGTACCATGGTTGGGTGTTGGTCTAGGATGTCTGGTATCTGCGAAGTTAATCGTTAGTTCGTGCGTGATCTAGGTTTATGTGTGAGGCTCCTTCGTAGCTGCTAGGGTGATTGTTTTATATACTAAATATTCAATAGTGATGTATTAAGCGTATACACCGGTGCAGGATCTTTACGCATAGATTGTCTGTATAATTGTTTGATTGCCAGTGTTTTGCAGATGTTATAATATGGTCAAATGCTCTTGTAGTGGGATGTATAGATTTCACGTATTGCGTGCTTTTGTAAGACAAACAGAGAACAGGTTTTGTGAGAATCGTAGTTAGGCACACCAAGGAACAGCATGTTAGCATACTCCACCCTAGTAAATATTGCAGAAAGCGATGCCACTGTGGATGCTGTCTAATCCCGGCATCTTGTCAAATTTCGTACTGGCGGCACTTTAAGCCTATCGGGGAAGCTGTAACTGCCCTTTGGGCCAACAAGAATCGACCACATGTGAAACAAAAAAAGTAAGTACAAAAAAAGAGGCACGTTAATCCTTTTCGGGGGCTCACACAGTTCTCCGAAAAGAGTATAATGACCCCCAAAAGAGAGTTGGCATGCCCCTTCAGAGGGAGTCGTATACGCGGCGAGTCAGGACTACCCGAAAAGAGTCACTCTTCTTTTGTTTTGTTTTAAGAGTGCGGCAAGGTGATAGTAGCCTAATTTCTACGTTGTAAAACAACAAGTGGCTTATTCCGAGGCGAACACCTCAGACGTCTCGGCGAAGGCGAAAATTGAGCGTCAGCGTTGGAGTTATGTGACAAATCACCCCATGATGGCGTCGCCATGACGTCAAAAATCCACCATATTTGTGAAGTCATTACGATGTCCCATGATCATGTCATCATCACACGACAATCGTCGCTTTCTCAAAAGTCAGCCGATCATCGGATGCCACGCAAAATTACGTTGGTGAGCAGGAAGCTTTCGTATAGATGGGGGGGGGGGGGGGGCATTGCAATTGATTGAGAAAAAAAAGATGACTGTTCGCTTTGGGCTGTCTTAGGCAAAAGCGGAGGGGTCCTGCGAGTTTTTAAATAACCTATCACTGTTGGTTTTTTTGTGGTTGTTGTTATTACCTTTGAATTCTGCCACCACATAAAGCAGAATGTAACTTGGCCCCAAGGTTAAAATCCCTTCGCTACCGAGCCACAGTTTTGTTTTAGTAGGCGCCCAATCGAGAGCCGTACAGAAGAAATGCATACAAAAGATGACCACTTTTTGCTGTAAATGCCGTCGAAAGACGATAGTCTTCTGCCGGATCTCTTTCGTGCATAGCGTCACATTTACAGCACACCCTAAGAAAAAGTTGGCTCTACAGAATTACCTACTTTTGTATTTTCTAGTAAAGGAACACGCCAGGTAACACTTACGTATTGAAGTTGCGCCTCAGATATGCGTTATATTTGTTTTTTGATCGAGAAAGTTCACAAGTATGAACGATGACACCAGTTCAAGATAACTAGGTGTTGAGCAAGTGTTTAAACTTTGGCCGGTTGGCCGGGTTGTCTGAATAGTATGACAGACAGACAGACCAAAAGTTTCTGCGTTCAAGTACCCCAAGAAAGGCTGTCGTCTTCAAAAGGAAGGCCGGTTACGTCACATGGCAGCCATGTTATGGCGGCGAACTTTCCTCGCGCTTGCCGGAACGCGCTTTCCAGGCCGGGCGCAAGGACCTCGTTGACGCTCTGCGTGGGGGAAAGTTCTCCTCCTGGACGGGGCCGCGCCAAATCCGACTTATTAGGGCTTCCTCGTGACATAACCTGGCACGCTGGATCCTCCTCCTCCTCCCGAATCTCCGCACGGCGCAAAGCTCGAGCAGAGTGCACGCGGAAGCCGAAACGTCGTCGCGGGCGGCTGCCCCTGTTTGAAGAAGGGGTCGCGCAGTCGAGTCACGCGTACAGACGCACACTCGCTCGGAGGTCAGGTCGTTATATAGAGAGGAGCGTCGCAGCCTTGGAGCGAAAAGAAAACCGACCTCGATTTTATATACATACTGAACATGTGACCCCTAGCTACGCCACACCACCCGCCGAACTGCCTCGGTTGGCTGATCGCGGAGTGGCTCCTTTCGTGGAATACTTGTCGCTGCTCGCGTTTCGTGCGCCATTTCGCGCTTGCAGAAGCGATCTGCTCACGATACGTCATTTCAATGTAGCAGACAAATCGCTCTTGATCAGTGATCGAAGCTGACTGAAGGTAATTTAAATTTTAAATGTCATCGATAACGTCATGTGCTTCACTTAGCTTTTCTGGAATTACGAAATTAAGGCGGAAATCATCTCGTCATAAATGCCGCATAATACAATTAATATAGAAGTAATGTAGCTTAAAGTGACCGACAACCTATTTTTATGGTGCCTATTGTCTTTAGCAAAAACGGAAAACTTGGGAGTCAGAGTGTCTAATCCCAAAATGGTAACGTGGAAAGCGCCGCGATACATTTAATCAAATTTTTTGTATCTGCGGCGAATATGCAGTCGTGTATGACAACACACACTTCAAACAGTGAGGGCGAGAGCGATTCGTGTTCGAGTGCGGTAGTCTACCGCGCATGCGCACACGGCTCGCGACATAATCTGCTGCCGTCCGCGAACGCAGCGCCGCTTTCCACTGCGCAGCTCTTTTTACCTAGCAAGCAGCATAAAATTGATTTTGATTGATATGTGGGGTTAAACGTCCCAAAACCACCATATGATTATGAGAGACGCCGTAGTGGAGGGAAATTTCGACCACCTGGGGTTCTTTAACGTGCACCCAAATCTGAGCTCACGGGCCTACAACATTTCCGCCTCCATCGGAAATGCAGCCCCCGCAACCGGGATTCGATCCCGCGACCTGCGGGTCAGCAGCCGAGTACCTTAGCCACTAGACCAACACGGCGGAACGGCTCAGAATTGAGCGGGGCTGGAGAATAATGTCCATACTCTGATTTTGAGGACCAATTATGACACGCATGGTGACAGCAGACTGCGTGACAAGGTACACCGAAGTGACCAGCTCCGTAATCCAGCTTCAAGTCTCTTCCATTAGGTGCGCGACATCCTGTTTTCTTTTTTTTTCTTTTTTTGTATCCTTTAAACGAGATTTTGAAATGTGAATCTTTCTCAGTTCGCGAAATGAATGATTGAGTCTGCCACTATAATTCACGGTTTTTTCACTCCCACCAAAACCTAATCCCACGTCTCGGCAGGTCCATTTAACACCCTGTTGTCAGCAACAAAACGCCTGTTGTGTACATTCTGCTCCCTCAAGCTTCTCCAGATACGCGCTGCAGCACTTAGCAGCGCCACCGGAAATTCCTCACATGGCGCGTGATGTTAAAGCACAACTGGAAATGCTTTACGCGGTTTGTAGACCTGCGAGCCCAAGTTAACTTAATTTTGTTTTTGTTTTTGTTTTTCCCAGTCCCTACGAGAAGTTCTTTCCTGCCTTTTCAAAAAAAAAAAAAAAAAAGAAACGACAGGCCTGCGCGGAACGCGCATCACAGTCACAGCACAACCTAGAACAACGGCCTTTGAGAGCCATTTCTAAGCACTATTTGGGTAACTGCTACGGGCAACTGCTGGGTACCTACTACGCCATAAATAATTTTTTGCAGTAGGCCAGCATTCACTATGCTATTCTTCGTTATTATTTGAAGAAGCGTGGTATCCGCTGCACACTTGTTAGGAATTTGGTGCAACTTTTTATGCAGTACCTGACGACGATGAAAAATTATGTCTGAAGTGGGTCTGCGCCACTGTTAATAGGTGATCAAGAGCACGTGTTCTCGTGCGTTTGAGCATTGGACGACCCACTGGTTACGCAATTAACATTGTGTGACGCCTTGTTGTTCCTTTGATGTTTTAAAACGCTTTATTACTCATATTAACGCTATTCCTTTCCCGACATCAAGCCTGCCTAAGGCCAGTTAAGAACAAGTTGCAAGCACTGGCATGGCTCAGTGGTAGAATACTGGGCTGGCACGCAGCGGACCCTGGTACGAATACCATTGTGTCATCGGTGTATTTTTATTATCCACTTTTTTTTTCTTCGATACTGCTTTCGGACACCGGCGGCAGCGTCGGGCAACTACTGCGCCGCGCGTGACCCATGTTCTGATCTCATAACGGCTTTCGCTGCAAAAAGTTGCTATTTGGAAGATACTCAAACTAGAAAAGAAAAAGCACTAAGAGGGAGAAAGAAAGTGTGCAGGAAATAAGAGGCAGTTTTATTTCCCATTTTGACATAGAAATGACTTTTGTCTGTCAACTCTACATTCCACGCGTGGAGACAGGACTGCACTCATTCCCCTCCCTCTCTTTCTCTCTGTCTAGTTGGAAGATACGTTCGTGTTACAGCGGAGTCACTGTGCAACGTGATTTATGCGCGCCTAGTTATTTAATAAATAATTAAGGCGGCGTCGCACTATAGGGGTGCCAAGTCTGAGGGAAGTGCAGAGCGAGACAGCCTTTGTTTCTCTTGGGCGTTCTTCTGTCCTCCTCTATTTTTTTTTCGTTCGTTGCTGTCTTTTGCTTTTCTCTTTTTATATTTATTTATTTTTTCCCTCTGCCTACTTCTTTCTCTTTCCATTTTTCATCCTACCTTTTTACTTTCTTTTTCCATTTCGCTCTTGCTCCCTCTTTTTTTTTTTACTTTCTATACATTGTTTTACCTGCGCGACGCCTAGAGCACTTGTTCTTTTTATTTGTTCGTGATGATAAGTTCATCAGCAATGTGCTCGAAGAACAAGAGGACGAAGATTTTCACTTGGTGTGAGGGAGCGCTCACTGTGCTCCACGTTGAACGTTACGCTAAGCGACGACGACCGCGTATACCACAGCAGACCACAGCACAGTCTTCTAAAGCGTCCAATACACTTAAAGCTAACTTCAAAAAGAGGCCTCGTCCCCATGCCTACATTGCTCAAAAAATGCATTTTGTGCATACGCTTGTTTACACTTTTTGTACAGAGGCCCGCTTCTATAGCTTCCTCTTTTTGCCCACGATAAAAAAAAAATATAGAAAATACGGGGAAGTATTCCAAAATGCTAAACTAAATGAAGCTAAAGCGAAATCATGAAGACGATCTTTTTTATAAAAAGTACGATGAGCGATAAGTTCGTTTATTCTAAACAAAAAACATAACAACACAAAAAGGAAACACGTAATACCAATGCAAACAGATATCGAGGTGAACTCCAATGCACGACACATCTGCAGTCAGAATGCTACTTTGTGGATACGTTACCCGAGAAGCTGACGATCTAGGGCGGAAAGATTCGGTCCCTTTTCTTTCTCGACAAGCAAAGAGCGTCGCAGACTATAGTGCATGTGCGGCACACTTTCTTCTGCGAAACTGCGTTAGCGGCCTTCGACGTGAGACCAGCTGCCTTCGCACTATGCCCTATGCGTTTAGCGCGAGAAATACAGAACAGCAAGTTGAAAAGATGGTGCCTGATTGGTGATGAGTCACAATCAGTGTAAACAACCCTGCTTGCAAAAACACCTTGGCCGCAAAGTGTGCAAAGCAATCTTGGCTGAAGCCGAGAGTTGGACGCTCTAACCCTTCAGGTCGGGAAAGGGCATGAATACAATTGCAATAAGCACCAACCACGAATAAAAGCAACATAAAAGTGAAATGAAATCAAAACTATCTTAGCTGCAAAGGCGCCTAGGGAGCAAAATATACGCCGCTGGCGCAGAAATCCCCTGACTCAAGTATCATTGAGTCTTTTCTATGAACATTTACCACACGTAGTTGCCTTTCCTCTGTCGCTATTTTAAAGGCGATAGTCTTTCTTGGGGACCTTCGAAGGGAAAATGTTGGTCCGTCCGTCCATCCGTCCTTAACGATACCTCAAACGGTCGACCCCATCCGCAGCGCTCACCAATATTGCTCAAGGTTTAGCGTTCTTGTGCGATTATGAAATGAAAAGCAATGATTGCGCATATCTGAGGTACCATAACAACACGTCGATGTTTTGTAGGTGTGCTTTTATACTAGAGAAGATACACACAGGTAATTCTAAGGACCGCAGCGTTAAACACGCTGCCCTGGCAGTGCATCGCGATGCTCAAAAAGGCAAGCGTTACCAATGCTTTCCTAAAACGACACGGTGGTGGCACGTGTCCGTCGCTTTGTGTTCTACACCTTATCGCCTCCGAGAATGGCCCGCATCTTTCTCCGCGGGCACGCATGCCTTCCTTCGTTTTCGAATATAAATACCAGATGGCGCTCCCGTCTAACGTGCCTCTAACGTGCCCGTCTAACGTGCCGTCTAACGTATCTGACGGAACACGAAAAATACGTGACGACTAAAGGTAACAGGAATGCAGCAGTCATGAAAAATAGGGCACTGTGGAATTACAATAGGTATGATGTTGTGAGAGGAATATGGAAAGGGGTCATGGTTCCTGGGCTGACGTTCGCCAATGCGGTCTTGTGCATGAGATCAGAAGTTCAAGCAAGATTAGAAATTAAGCAACGTGGAATAGGTAGGCTTGCTTCAGAAGCTCACGGGAATACACCAAATCAGGGAGTACAAGGTGATATGGGATGGACATCATTTGAGGGCAGGGAAGCTAGCAGCAAGATAAAATTTGAGAAGCGATTGAGAGAAATGGGGGAGGAGCGTTGGGCTAGGAAAGTATTCAGCTACTTGTACATGAAGAATGTCGATACAAAATGGAGGAAGCGAACCAGGAAGTTGACTGGTAAATACTTAGAAAACAGCAGGTGGCCAATCCAAAAAGAACTATCGGTTAAGAAAAAAGTGAAGGAAACGGAGACTGACATGTGGAGAATGGGCATGATTAAGAAGTCCGCACTAGAGATCTATCGAACTTTTGAGCAGGAAATTGCCAAGGAAAGGATCTATGATAATACTCGGGGTAGTTCTCTACTGTTTGAGGCCAGGACGGGAGTACTGCGAACCAAGACATATCGCGCCAAATACGAAGGGGTCGACACAGTATGCAGTGCGTGTGGAGAGGAAGAAGAAACTGCCGAACACTTGATAATGTTCTGTAAAGGGATTCACCCTATAGTTGAAATAAGTGAAAATTAAACTCTTCACTGCAAAGTACGAATCTTCAAACTCACTTTTTAAGGAAAAAAATAAATATAGTTTTTGGTTCATTAGGTATTACGGCTTGGTGGCGCTAGCCACCGCCCGACCTACAGGGTACAGCCATATCCATCCATCCATCCATCCATCCTCAATGCACTCGTTCACCTCCACTGCACGCTCGAGGCACTCCAATGCAGCGCCTCCAGAATACAATTCACCAATTTTCCTGCGCAGAACATCAAATTAAACGTTTTGTTCACTCTCCAGACGCAAGCCTATATCGTCTTTCGACGACGTTTGGAGCGTAACATGCAGATTCGGGCCAATTTTTTTTTCTGTATTTTCTCTCTTTTTCTCTTTCTCTCTCTCTCCTTGCATAATTTCTTTCTATGATCTTTTATTCCCCTCACCCCTTTCCCCAGCACAGGGTAGCCAGCCAGTCTAAGAGCTGGCTAACCTTGCTGTCCTTCCGCTTAGTCTTTCCTCCTTCTTACCACACGTACACCACTGGTGTTGATAAAACACAAACGGTGATAAATGTTGTGCAGTGTCACAAGAAAAAAAAACGTGCAGTTCTCACACAAGAACATTGTTCACAAACTGTTAACAGGGATAGGAGACAAAGTTTCCATGCGTTAATCGGGAAAATGCGACAGTTTCCGGTAAACACACACACACACACACACACACACACGCGCGCGCGCGTGCATTTTTTTGCATTTAATTTGTGGTACACCAGATATTGACCTCTAATCGGCATCAATTAACATAGCAAGAGAGAATACGAAAAAAAAAGGCAAATCTCACGTACAGTGGGAATCGACGATATGCAAGCTACGAATGAGGAAAGTTGATATGTCACTATCAAATCAGCCCATCGTTATGAGGCGGACCTATATTATGCCGTACATTACTTCCATGTGACGATTATCATGTTTGCGCCTCGTATTTGTCTTCGTCGTCCATTCGCGTCACGTAATACGAAATTTGGTATACCTGAAGCTAGCGAAATGGCCGCGAGCGCGCTATGAGCAAGACATGTAGCCATGTTTTACATGGCACGCATGTCCTGATTATCATGTTTGGACGTATAATTTACCTTCGTCGTCTATTCACGTCACGTTATACCAAATTTGGTATATCTGGAGCTAGCGGAACGGCCGCGGGCACGCTATGCGCGAAGCATGCAGTCATGTTTTACATGACACGCATATCATGATTATCATGTTTTGCCGTGTCATTTACTTTCATCGTTCATTCACGTCACGTAATACCAAATTCGATATATGTGAAGCGAGCGAGCGGGCTATGAGCGTGACACGTAGCCGTGATATAAATGACACGCATGTCAGGATTATCATGTTTGGACGTGTCATTTACTTTCGTCGTCCATTATAGGCACGTAATACCAGATTTGGTATATGTGAAGCAAGCGAAACGGCCGTGAGCGCTTGATGAGCGCGGCATGTAGTCATGTTTGCCACATAAATGTATGCATTCGCTAACCTACAATGACGTCATCAAACTACACTTCTCGGTCATATGAACGGGAAATCTGGGGCAATCTGTTCCAGCCTGCAGTGCAACAATCAGACGAAACATCAAAATAATGCTACCCCCTCCCCCACCACCATTTGATTTATCTTAAGTCTTACACATTCGGTTTATAGACAGTATCTCGCCGCTAGAATGTACAGCTGAACGTAACGTAACGCGTGAAAGAGCTGTTCACAAAACTTTCCTACGGAAATTTTAGCAAGTTCGCATGCACCTTATCACGCTTGTTCTCAATCCGCAATTGATGATTTGTGGGGTTTAACGTCCCAAAACCACCATATGATTATGAGAGACGCCGTAGTGGAGGGCTCCGGAAATTTCGACCTCCTGGGGTTCTTTAACGTGCGCCCAAATCTGAGCACACGGGCCTACAACATTTCCGCCTCCATCGGAAATGCAGCCGCCGCAGCCGGGAATCGAACCCGCGACCTGCGGGTCAGTAGCCGAGTACCTTAGCCACTAGACCACCACGGCGGGGCCCAATCCGAAATTCAAGGAGCTGTAAAGGCAGTGTTGAAGGTAACATAGATAAAATTCCTAATCATAAAAGCGGTATGTGGTTTGGTGAAAACAACTCAATTTCTTCAGCGATGCAAAGCTAAAAAATTAGCATAATGCTCTATTAGACATACATACCAACAAGAAAGAAACTTACAGAATTCCTTGTGGATTCATCCAAAAAGACTCGAATGCGAAAGACATTTACTTCCACTCCTGCGTCAATGTGTTGAATACCTCCCAAAAGCATTTTGCACGTAATGCGTTTTGCCCTGGCTCCAGGATCGGAGGAACGGTACGCTTCTTTCACCTCACCTAGTTTTGCGTGGTCTCCGTGATCGGCCCACCTTTGACCAAACGAAGATGCGCAATGCTATCTTTATTCTTTATTCAAAAAAAACCTTACAGGCCCCAGAACAGGGCATTGGGTAAGGGGGGGAGGAATCGGAATGAACAGTTTACAGGCAGGATCAGTGCAAAAACAACGAAAAAGTATATATATATATTTAAATGAGATCACATTTTAGGCTATACAAGGCGAGGTAAATTTGAGGGAATACAGCACTTGTTGATATGAACATGGCGACAGAGGGATACATTTTAAAATAAAAGACAAGGGGAATATAAATCACCGCTACGCAATGCACTCAGAATACAAAAACAGGGTCACATGGTGAACAGAGTGAGTAGCTGACGACGAAATGTATCGGGATTAGATATGGAAGCTATGCAATCAGGGAGGTCATTCCAAAGACGAACGGCCCGAGGCAGTGGTGATGAATTGAATGCATTAGTAGACCCGTATATGCGCATGAAGCTGAACTGATTATGCAATCTGCGTGAAAACGAGTGAGGTGTTTGAAGCTGAAGCCGCGTTCGTTTATTAGAGGTAATATATTTCTGGAACAGACAGAGAAGAGCAATACTGCGACGGCTATCCAATGACGGCAGCTGAAGGTCTGATTTAATTTGCGTTATGTTTGACGTGATGTCGTAGTTTCGTCATATGAAGCGGACACCTCTATTTTGAATCCTTTCTACCATAATAATCAAGTAGTTTTGATGAGGAGACCAAATTGCTGAGGCGAATTCTAATATTGGCAGAATAAAGGTAAGAAAGGCTAGTTTTCGAATATTAGTAGGGGAATTTCTCAAGTTGCGGCGTAGGTAGCCCAGTGAACGTGATGCTTTTGCACAGGTAGACTCGATATGTGAAGCCCATGAAAGATTCTCTGTGAGAAGAACACCTAGGTATTTGTAGGAAGAAGTGTGGGAAAGCATGGTATTGTTCAAGTAATAGGAGAATTCAGAGTTTACGTGTTTACGGGTGAAAGACATTACCTCGCATTTTGTTAAGTTCAGTTTCATAAGCCACTTGTCGCACCAGTTACAAATATGGTTGAGATCTGCTTGAATGGTTAAGTGGTCATTACTGGAGTTTATAGAACGGTATATTATACAATCATCGGCAAATAGACGCATGCAAGAAGTAATCTCGGAGGGTAAGTCATTAATGTAGATTAAAATAGTAAGGGCCCAAGGACGCTGCCTTGCGGTACGCCCGAACTAACAGAAGAAAAAGGGGACACAAGATTGTTAACAACAGTGAACTGCTGTCGAAAAGAAATGAAGTTTCGAATCCAGGTTAATGTTAAAGAATCAAGTCGTAGAACAGATAGCTTAGAGATTAGTCGGCAATGGGGCACACGATCAAAGGCTTTAGAAAAGTCAAGAAAGATACAGTCCGTTTGAAGGTTGCTGTTCATGTTTGAGTGTAAATCGGTGGTGAATTCAAACAGTTGTGTGTCACACGAAAATCCCTTTCTAAAACCATGCTGATTAGGAAAGAAAAAATTGTTCGTCTCGAGGTGATTGTACACGTGTGAACTGATTATGTGCTCAAGCATTTTGCAGCATATGCAAGTTAAAGATATGGGTCGATAGTTGTCAGGCGAGTGAACATCTCCAGTTTTGTGAATTGGTTTTATTTTTCCTATTAACCAGTCGTCCGGTAGCATGCCAGATGTTAGAGATTGGTCAAAAATTTGGCATAATATTTCGCTTGATATGGGGAGGGTGTTCTTTAGTATCTTGGAATTAATGTTGTCAATACCGGCTGATGTGGATAATTTTAGGTTGTTAATGAGTGATCCAATGCCTCCAACAGTGACAGTAATGGGTTCCATATAGGCGGCGTCAAGTTCAGGAAAAGTAGGCACATTGGAAGAATCTTCCTGAGTGAAAACAGATGAGAAGAACCTGTTGAAAACAGAGGGGCAATCGGCGATAGGAATAGGTATTTTGTCAGTTCCATGTAAAGTAATAGTGTTAGTATCTCTGACCGGAGATATAGTTCGCCAAAATTTTTTGGGATTAGACTGAAGCAGGGAAGGTAGGTCTTGCGAGTAATATTTATCTTTAGCTGAGGTTATTGCTGAGCAGTAGGTTTTCAAACAGTGTCTGTATGCCTGCCATGCCCCATCAGTGCGCAAGCGTTTAGCCCTGTTGTACAACCGTTTCTTCTTGTTTCGCAGTTTGCTAAGGGACTTGCTGAACCAGGGGCTTAATTACGTAGAGCAGTGATGTCATAATGGCGTCATGATTCTTTACTCTATGTGACGCCGGGATGGAGTAATATAGTGATATCATTAGTAATGGTAATTTCTTTCGCATTTTCATCAGTCGGGTAACCTTGACAGGCAGTCAATTGTCTAGCTTGATGAGGCACCGAAGCTTTTCATCTTAATTTTAATGATGATTTTGTAAATGAGATGCATAGCGAAGGGAAAAGCGCCGATAGTGAAAAACCGGCGCGGCGTTAAGGAAATGTGATTCGAGTACAACTGCTTCGTCGAGCTATGGCAACGGTTAAAGCGGCGCGACCCCGAAGAGTGAAACAGAGCGGCCACAACGAGACCAGCGATGGGCGGCCGCGGGGAAAGGCATCGAGAAAAGCGGCCCAGAACAACCCGCAGGTCCTCACTTTTCCTGATCGAAACGCCACCGCGGCAGCCTCCGATTTCACCCGCCGCTGCCTGACCTCTCCGGTCACCGCAGCGCCCTGGCCCGCACGTACGACGCACCCTTGCCAAGTCAGAAAGGCCACAGAACGAAAGGCTGGTGGGACACTGTCCCGACTCCTACAATCCCCCCCCCCCCTTCAGCCGCCTGAATCCCCCCGGCACCCGTTTATCGCTTTGTACCTTTACACTCCACTGATCAGCAGGGCAGCCTGAACGATTGGCGTTCGTTCCCACCGATTGCCCTTTCCAGAACAGCCATTCGTGCGAGCCTCTGGAACAAGGACAGTGCGCTCGTGCTTGTCTAGCTCGCGTCGACGTGCTTCCGCAGTCTCTTTCTCGGCTGGGCTTTACGCTACAGCCGATGCGAGATAGCACGTAACCGACGCGCAAGTTGAGGTCGTTGTCCCATTCACCGCCATAACGGTACGGAGCGAGTTCGCGCGAACTGGCGCGCACGCACGCACGGCCACAATGACAGTTACGTCGCGTGCGGTAAGGTGGCGCTCGACGCCTTAGCCGCGCTCCTATCATTGCCCAACAAACGTGATCCCGCTTCTTTTACCAACTACACACATGATTGATTGATTGATATGTGGGGTTTAACGTCCCAAAACCACCATTTGATTATGAGAGACGCCGTAGTGGAGGGCTCCGGAAATTTCGACCACCTGGGGTTCTTTAACATGCGCCCAAATCTGAGCACACGGGCCTACAACATTTCCGCCTCCATCGGAAATGCAGCCGCCGCAGCCGGGATTCGAACCCGCGACCTGCGGGTCAGCAGCCGAGTACCTTAGCCACTAGACCACCACAACGGGGCAACTACACACATGTCGAAGAAAACAAAAGATACTAATGTTCGGCGAGAATGGTGATTCGTATAGAGCTGCCCCTGCTCAGCAGAAGCGAGAAGACTCGGTGCAGCCGTCCGTGTGGGCGTATTTCTGAGAAATATGTATTGCTAACGGTGAAACATACATCGCTTTTGGGGGTTTGCAGCCACCATAGCTGCCAAAGACAATATTCTTTTCTGTGTAGTGGGTTCTCTATATGATCTCCGCACTGTCGCAACACACGGACACAGTAGACACCATCGGGTAAACCAAACACGTGTACATTTATTAACGCATTTTCGCATCACGACGAGCTCGCCAGCCGAATCAAATATTAGTGACATGCTAATACTAGTGACACGCTAGTGACACGCTAAATAACCTTACACGATATGTCAAGAAAACATACAAACGCAACAAACACTAGACACTGCGAATGCGACGTAGCCGGCGTTAGACTCACCACGAGGGGTCATTGGGAAAGCGACCCGTCGTGCTCTCCCACGGACCACCGCACGAACCGTTCGTCTACGCCCGCTGCCATACCCCAAAGAAAACCCCTACTGTATCTGGTGCGACGGCCGGAAGTGCTGCTGGCGCCACCACGCGATCACAGCGTAACATTTGACTCGGCAGCCGTTAAACCTAACTGCGGCTAATTCACGAGACAGGCGTCGCCATGAGGCGCACACGACTTTACCGGTGGTGGCAACCCCCAATACTGATTCCCAGTTCCCGTTTTGTTATGCACATTATTTGTAAAGAGTAAACGAAGCGCCTCAGCTGCTCCATTTCTGTTTCGTAACACAGATGATGAACGGATAATATAAGCTGTCTAGTCTAACATAAGTTAACAAATCCCTACTGAAACGTTCCGTATGCGATGTCCAATAATTCCGTATGTTTCCGTAAGAATCCTACGGAAATATATAGAAAATATATGGGAAACATATGTATTCTTTATGGAAACATATGGAACTATTGGACTCGCATACGGAACGTTTCAGTAGGGATGGGCAGAAAAACGAAATAAACAAGGAAAAGACCGTGGCAGTGGAAAGTTCGCAGTCTAGATCTGACCCTTAACTTGTAAGTTTGCAGCACACGCTCCTTCCTGTTAAACTTAAGTCCCCGGAAATCCGGTATAGAGCCGCGCGTAACATGTCGTTTTGTATTGATAGGATTTATTAGGTAGAATAAAATAAGCGTTGCGCATAACTGGTTCGTAAGGAAGGGGGTCTAACTGTGTGTCTGTTGACAAATATTTCGCTATTTTGTCACAGATTTCGCTATTTTGTCACACAAGGTCCATGTATTATTCATCGTACCTACGAACCAACGCTTCTCCAAATTTGCTCATTTTCTCCCTTCAGACGTTGTTGGACCTAGGACTAGCTCGTTGTGAAGATTCTGTAGGAAACCCAAAATGACATGACGAAACACCTTTTCATAAGAACCAAGATTTAAAAAATCAATACAGCAAATACGATCACGAACGGCATTAAAGGGCTTATTGGAAGAAACAGAAAAAAAATGAAAAGAAACTCTGGCGACCTTCCTATTTAGTTATACCGTAACGTAACGAGACTATGCAACTACAAGAAATCAGAGGAAATGATTTATATAATGACGCAAATATATACACACATAAAAGGGAAATGGGGGTAAATCTTAGCAGAAACAAAAAGCACGCGTGCGAAGAAAATAAAGCAGAAAGAAAGAATGAATTATGAGGAACGGGAGAATTCTGGTGTCCCAAAGAAACCAGCTGCCACGCAAGAAAATTATTCAGCAACTCGCAGGGTACTTTCCGCATTTGTCTAAGACGACATGAACGCGGTGTGGCTACTTTACCTTGATATTTATATCGATGTAGCTCCACTAATTAATTTCAACTTATTACCAATCACTAATGACACTTTCACTAATTAACTCACTACTAATTCAATGGTTTACGATCACGAATCTGCTATGATTAACTGACTAATCACGGTTTCACTATGATTCCTGATTCGGTTCCCTTTTTGTCTAGTTAGACCACCAGAGAAAGGTAAATGCCTCAATAAATTTACTTATGTCAGGCGTCAGCGTATTTCTAGCTGCCTTACCACAGCCCTATACACGCATGCATGCAACGCCTTATGCAACAGATCACACTATCATTATAAACTGGAGAATACGAACTTGAATATTTTCGCAACAATTGCTCGTGCTCAGAACAAAAAAATGATATCCAATCATAAAAATTTTCCAAGAGGCGCTAATTATACGGCACACGTGCCTGCAGAATCGTACAAATTCACGCAGATTCTCTCAAAAATGGCCCATACATGTTTGGTCCGCGGAGCATAGAGTCAGTTTGACTTGAGCCTCGCCAGAGGGCATCACCAGTCTTAATACCCAAACGCTGCCTGTAAGTTTTTCTTCTTCGCTCGGTTATAGTGCCACGCAGTGAAGCTTAACCTGACAAAAAAAAAACGGTTATATGTAAATCTTCTACTCATTAAATCATTAAGACGCAAACGACCCGTTTAAAACAGTTCAGCTCACAAGTTTTTGATGAAATCGACTACAGCTTAGTGACAAAAAAAAAAAAAGAACAGAATACTTTAACTTGCATAAGTGGTATATACTGCTCACACGTATGCAATAAAATGATGGTGTACATTCACGATTTATCAATCCCTAAAAAAGTAAGTCTTTCGAGAATTATCAACCAACTGTGCCTGGAGTAAAAATTAGCGTTAAATTCAGTTGCACTCCCTCCTGCCTCTCCGTGCGTGTTTGTGTGTGTGTATGTGTATGTGCGTGCGCGCACGTGTTTGTATGTGTGTGTGTGCACGAGCGCGCGTGTGTTTGTGCGTGTATATTTGTGTGCACGCGCGTGTTTGTGCGTGCGTGTGTGTGTTAGTGTGCGAGTGTGTGTGCGTGGGTGTGTAGCCTGCGAAGTACATGCAGGATCACTCGCTCACTCGAATGGTCCTGCTCACCCGAACAACAAACTTGGGCACCTAGAGCACTCTGCGTATCTCGCGTCGATTCCTCAAGCGTGTGCGGGCGGGCCAGCCCACGATGCCGAAGCTCGGAGCAGTCAGGATCAACGACCGGCGGGCACGCGACCTCGGGGCGACACGGCACGCGCTCGGCGGTTGTGGCAATGCATAGCTGCGACACGTTTCGCCTTCGCCCTGCCGCGACGGGATCGAACGACGTCTCGTATCGCAGCGAGCAAGGGCGACGACGTCCCGAGGCGCACGTGCAACCCTGCCGTGAGCGTCTGTCGTACTACCTGACAAATACGAGAGAGGGAGGCCGTTTATTGGGGCGAAGGACCTTGCGCCTCATGCGAACGTTGTCTTGAAGGATGAGCCGGCGTGAGAGAAGGTAGATATTGACAACAATAACTGCTGGCATTTTACGCGCCTGAACTACATCACCTATCATCAACACCATAACATTATTTCCCTCAAAGGGTCTCCGTAAAAGTTTTTTTTTTTCTTCAGCATAGTCAAAAAACAGTCGGCAGTCCAGGCTTCTTAGAACATGCGAGCCAAACAATATGGCGCAGCACGAGGCCTCGAATTTTAATTTTTAAGGTTAGCTAGAATACCGTCCCTTTTTCTTTCTACCAATGGTACGCAAATTACCGCGTCAGATTCTCGATAGCACGGCCATTGGCTGATTTGAGCATCGCGAGCTGCGTAGTTACCGAAGTCGCCGCACGAGGATGTCAAGTGCCCTCGCGATGAGACTGAAGGTAAGCCGCGTGTTCGAAGAAAAGCGAAAATCAAAAGCACTGGAGATGACGACGTGCGCGTGACGTAACTTCGTTACCAGCGTGCCGTCCTTCCCTACTCCGCTTCTAGCGGGCTCGCTGTGTCGAGAGAAGAAAGTCATTATAGCGTGCGACAAATAAGTGTAAGCACGCTCATACTAGAAGCATTCCAGAAAATTTCGCGGTGGGCGATTCGTAAGACAATGAACTCCGTTAATGAAACCATTCAATGGTTATATTTGTAGTCAAAGCGGGAGGCTTTTGCTAACGAGTTGTCTTAGGCGAATACATAAAGATCCCTACGATTTTTATTGATTCATTTATTTCAGACACGTATATGTACGCAGCGAATATATATATATATATATATATATATATATATATATATATATATATATATATATATATATATATATATATATATATATATATATATATATGCTGAAAATATCTGAAAAAAACAGCAATTGTGTGACTTGACACAGCTCCTAAAATAAATCAACTGTGCTAACAATCTAGTAGAATGACCAATACAACGATACATTAAGATGTCATACTTTGCTCTTTTTTTTTTCAGAGTAATGTTTAAAGGGACACTGAAGCCAAGTAACATTTACGTCAGAGTGAAAGCTCAATGTATGACATCTAAAACGACAATATTATCAACACCAGGGCCCTACTTACCAAGAAATTAAGGTAAATGCACAAGAATACTTGCGCCGCACTTAGGACACCTTCAAAATGATCCTGATGACGTCACACGAACCACCTAAACTTAATCATTAGCAATCGATCTAGCTGCACTAATTAAAGAACCTTCCGTCATCAAGAGATGCAATAAAATGCTGCTTGTTCGTTTCTGTTGGATTAATGGAAAAAAGAACCACCGAACGCTGCTATGGGGAAGTGGCAGCGAGTGGTTTCAAAATTAAATTCTCGCGTGGTTAAACTGGACATGTCATGTCATCCAACGGAGTGCAGTTGAATGCAAAACACGTCTGCCATCTCGAAGCCAATGGCGGGAATTTGATCAACGGTGGTTATTGCTGCTGTGGCTCCCGCTGCTTTCGTTCTTCTTCTGCTAGTGTCAGCGGCTGCGCAGCGAAGCCGGACAACGTTGTGCACGGCAACAGTGACGTGAACTATTGCGCTTCTTGAGGCGGGTAATTTAAAATTCACTGACCCATTCCGGACTACTAAAACGCTGATTTTATTTCAAAATAAGCCTTTCCGTGGCACAAAAGTAACTCTACGAGGTTTCTGAACGACTATTTCCACAATCAACGAGGACTTAATAGTTGCCATTAATGTCCCTTTAAAGGGCAAGACACGCACATGATATGTTCAAAACGAGGGAAAAATTAAAGAAAGATTGCAACAAGAAAACTGAAGAAACACAAAAGCAAAGCAAAACAGTGAGTGTACCACTACAACGTAAATATCGAAGAAACTGACACCTTCCTGAATCTCTCCTCAGTGGAAGAGCTTGATGCCGGCATGCATATTGTGCTATCCTTCACAATAATCGGGAAGAGCGTCGAAAAAGATCCAAAAGAGAACGATTGCGAATACTGCAGTATCAGAACCATGCAAATTAACTGCACTCGGTACTCTAAATCTAAGCAGACGAATACCTTCGCATTTATTCCCCATTGAAAATGGCCGCCATTACCGGGAAGTCAAACGCATGCCTTCGTGCTTAACGGCCCAGCGCCATAGACTCTAAGCTACATCGTCCGGTTAAACTTAAATAAATGCTTCTGAGGGAAGTTGCCCGTACTGCTTAGTCGCTTGTGGAATTTCCGAGTTGCTTGTCGGGTTCATTTTCACTTCTTCGAGCAAATACAGATATATTATTGATACGTTGGAGGAATCAACAAGTAAAGTTAATCGCGGTGGAAAACCCATATTCAGCATAAGGAAGACTACCCTTGTATGAAGTAAATAGTGCCACCAGGTCACGAATTGCGGTTTCATTTATAGTTGCGCATGTTTTTACCGCAAAAAAACACAACAAATAAAGCGATTTTTTCAACCCCCTTTTGTATACGAGTGACATTCTTTATTATAATAAAAGTTATTGAAGAAGAAAAATCATTAAGCTTTCGCTTCTCTTGGGCTTCGCAAAAGTCTCGCCACTCTTTCGGGCTTCTTTTGCGATGTCCGTTTGCTTGTTACCTCGGTAGCATCTGACCAATCTGCTTCTCAATCATCCTCATAGTAAACCCTACCCTCCCATTCCACGACTCGCCCCGTAAACATTATATACGATTACAAGTCTTAAGAGAGTTAATTTCTGCGCTAGATTGAGGTGCATAACTGGCTCGAACATATTAGCGAACCATTAGAAACAGGACGAGAACACGGCCCCACCGTGGTGGTCTAGTGGCTAAGGTACTCGGCTGCTGACCCGCAGGTCGCGGGTTCGGATCCCGGCTGCG
This sequence comes from Rhipicephalus microplus, assembly GCF_013339725.1. Classification (NCBI taxonomy): domain Eukaryota; kingdom Metazoa; phylum Arthropoda; class Arachnida; order Ixodida; family Ixodidae; genus Rhipicephalus; species Rhipicephalus microplus. The sequence goes on from NC_051167.1 coordinate 96,452,440, forward strand.
GCGGCTGCATTTCCAATGGAGGCGGAAATGTTGTAGGCCCGTGTGCTCAGATTTGGGTGCACGTTAAAGAACCCCAGGTGGTCAAAATTTCCGGAGTCCTCCACTACGGCGTCTCTCATAATCATATGGTGGTTTTGGGACGTTAAACCCCACATATCAATCAATCAAGGACGAGAACACGTGCTGCTCAACTCGCAGGGAAAAGTTTCGCATGTCTACCAGCATTTTGTCACGCATGCGCAGAAACTAACCAACCCACATATGTACATCGGAGGCGGTTGCGCGCAAGTTCAAGTTCGGGATCAAGCAAAGTGATATATGCTTCACTTATGCAACGATCTTTTTTGATAAGTAAGCTTCCAAAGCAATATAAGCGTCACTCATAGGTCAACAAAACGTGTGCAACTCACTCATGAAATATGTTTTGCGCGTAGGGCTCACTGGGACTCCCCAAAACATTACTCACCAAGACTCGCTTGGACTCACGGATCAATCCGAGTCCGAGTGAGTCGACTCAAGAGTCCTTTAGCTTAGAATCGGCTTTTTTGTCCATGGTGTCAATGCTTTTTAACACCAATATCTCACGTAATCGGTGCTCTTCTTGGCCCCCTTTGATATAGCTTCTTCAAATACGAGTTATGAGTGCTTGTAAAACAGAAATAAGCCGATGACAACATGAGATATATGTAACAAAATTTCCTCGTGAGAGTTGGCGGCGAGAGAGAGAGGGGGGGGGGGGGTCAAGGCGCTCCCCTGCGTAATTCGCGCGTCTGATCAATAACAATTGAAGTTGTGTATGGAATACGTATGAGTATACACGAGAGTATAAACGTGAATGCAGGTAAAGCTAATAGCAATACTGCTTCTTTCCTTAATGGCTGTGTCTTGAATTTTACATTAAAACCGCATGCAGCGACATGTGCTACCAAATGTGCACACGTGTCTTCTTTCTTCGGCTTAGTCTTTTTTCTTGTGGTCGTTGGTTTTACTTTGCACTAGTCTCAGGCTCAGCCAGTCACCAAGTCGTGAAACAAATCTAACCGATATTGTCCAACAGTCACCCATTCAGCTAAAGCAGTAGCTTCTTTCTCCGTACTTCGTCTGGCAGTCGTAAGAAATCTGAGAACAACAGAATGTCTCTCGCCATTCCTGGCGCGGAATGGACTTCCTTCGTCCGTTCACTTGTTCTTTGCGACCTGCCAGTCATCCGTCACCTGACGCAAAATGTGACGCAGTTCGCCTCCACGGGATGCTTCCTTGTCGGGAAATAAGATACGAGACTGTCGTCAGCCGCAGTCGGCAACCATCAACGCTATACCAAAATAGCACGCTCATTATTCGCAACACGTTCAACTGGCACGTCACGTCTTCCTTCCTATTCATTTCCATGGGCTGGGCGGAAACAAGCGCTCGGATGAAATTACGTATCTTAGAGAGATGCCATTTGATCCGAATGTCCTAAAAAGAAACGAAGAATGTCAATCTATATAAGATGAGTCTTCATATTCGAGGTGTGATCGGCAAAAAGGAGGAGATCTCATTGAACGAGTTTGCTATTACGAATCGCTAGTAGCATGAAGTACATAAAGAAAAAAAGATGTTGGACAGGATAGAGTGCTTGAATTCTCTCCAGATAACCTATATTCAGATGAAGTGGTTGATTGATAACCTCATTTATTTATTTATTTATTTATTTATTTATTTATTTATTTATTTATTTATTTATTTATTTATTTATTTATTTAGCTATTCATTTATTCGGTTTTTCTCTTTCTTCGTCTTGTTTTTTAGTTTTTTTATTTCAATTTTTTCTCTTTCTATTTAACGCTAGCTTCATCTTTTTATTCTAAATTTATGCGTGGGTTGGCCTGCGTTACGCCAAGTGACGACAGCGTACGACAGCCCAGGCCCCTGAAGCGCTCGTCACTTAAGGTCATCATCAAGGCACTCGAAGAACAAGAGGATCTCCATAGCATATTGGCGCGAACGTGTGCTCAATATGCCGCAGATGGCTATGCCACTCGTGGTTTCGCCTGTGTTACGTCGAGAGACAGCGACAGAATACGACAGCCCGGGCGCATAAAGAAATTCATTAAGAGGGTTCGTGTGCTTGATCACGCGACCCCCTATTTACTGATTTTCCATCTTCACCTTCACACCGGTTTCTTTTTTTCTTCCAGATTTCCAATTTAAGTGTACATAAAGTGATTGTTCTCTCGTTGCTCTTAGCCTAGAGCCACAAGGAATAATGTCCCATTGCTCGTCACCTTGGTTGGTGCGACGGCGACGTTTTCCTCGCCGATGCAAACTGGCGCGGTGTATGCATAGGCGGCTGCGTAAGCACGCTGACATCACAGTTTGCCATCGTGCGACAACACCACCCGGTTCGTGTATGCCGACCATCTCTTCGCAGGAAAAACCATCGACGGCGCGGAGGACGGTCCCGGCCCGATGGCGGTAAGTGCGGAACGAACCCGTTTCAACGTCGCCTTCGCCGATTCCTACAGCAGCGAGTACTCGTATGGAAAGCTAAATCATCGTCCCATTGCAGGCGGTATGTGCACTATAGAAATCGAGAATATGAAAGGAATACCGACCAACATAAACGCTTGTTGTTGGCATTGAATGAAAGAAGCGTGTTGTTAGACACAACAATAATGAGACAATGATACCAAGCAAAGTGAAGGGGGTGGTATAGTAGTAAGTTTAATGTGAAGAAAGGTCGACGAAGAGATAACTTGCCGCTGAAAGGGACCAAACCTTCGAATAACGCATCCACTGCTTTACCAACTGGAAAAAAAAAAGTGTTCTACACACTCGCCGTCAAGGCTACTGCTGACTGACACTCCCAGGTTTAGCTACGCATATAGTACGATACCCCATAATGTGAACGGGGGCATGGCCGCTGCTGTATAGCTCAGTTGGTAAAGCATCGGACACGCTATTCTAAGGTCGTAGGTTCGGTCCCCTGTCAGTGGCAAGTCAACGTTTCGCCCACTTTCCTTTCTTCACATTGACGCGGCAATTACTATAGTGATAAAGTCATTTATAGTTTCCTTTCCGCCGTTGTCAGTTAGTTCTTATTAATGTTGTTGGTATTGTTAGTTATCAACCGATACTTCTGATCAGGTGCTCCACACGTTTTTGTGCATTTGTAGTGTTTCACGAGAGCTGCGTTCAGAATTCGGGCAAGCGCGGAGTATCTCTCGCGCGATCACCATGATGGCATCTTTTGCAAGGCGTGGACGTTCCTCGTGTGCGAACACTTAAGACTTGTGAACACTGCTGTTGCGAATGGACGTTTTCACGGCTATTGAGAAGTTAATGATGATAATTACTACAACGTAAGAGGAGTAACAGGCGCCGTACCTGGGCACACTGATATCGAAAAAGAACACACAGGCGCACAAACGCCTTAGTGCGCTTGCCGTTTTTAGTATGCCACTTAATTCACCTAAGAGCCCGGGCCTACCTCATAGGTAAATCAGCATACCTGCGTAGCTGAAAATACAACCGAACACAATTCGAGCGCCTCTACAGCACTGTGCGAATAGTAAAATTTAGAACCAAATGGAATAAGAATACAAATCGAATACTATTCAAATCGTTTTTGATAGTATGGCAACCATATTCAGGACAGGACTACAATTGTACAACTCTTTTTATTTAAGACAAACATTCGCAGATTTTAACAAAGTCAGAATAGCATTACAATTAACAAAAAAAAAACATACCACGAAAATTGAGGTGAGCCTTCGAGGTATTTTTTAACTGTACGATCAATACAGAAGTTACTTCAGTATTCAAGGCGGCACTTTGCCACAAAATTTTTAATAACACAGACCTCAAATTTGAATATTTCACGAACCTAATTATAGTGGTAGTGCATTGAGGACACATTCGCTTCGGCAAAACTGGAGTGTAAAGGAAAAAAAAAATCGCAGCATATCCACGGAGTGAATGAAGATTGGTGGGGCGAAGCGTTTGTCAGTCCGTCCATGATTTCGTCATTCTTGCTTCCGACCGTCCATGCATCCGTCCATGCGCCGTCCATGTGTTTGTTCATCAGTGCATCCGTACGTCCGTTCTTCCGCCTGTCCATCCATCCGTCCGTGCGTCTGCTCGTACAGCCGTCCCTTTGCCTATCTGTCCGTCCATCCGTGCGTCCACTTCTCTGTCTGTCTGTGTGCGTCCATCAGTCAGTCCGTCTATCTGTATGTCTGTCCGTCTATCTAGTGAACACTCCAAGCACAGCCATTTCACATTGTTTCATCATGTATTCGTCATATACAAGTGCCGCCATTCAGCGGGCATTCTAAGGACCGCTCTTTCGGGTATGTGCCACCGTTGGCTAAATATATATATATATATATATATATATATATATATATATATATATATATATATATATATATATATATATTGTAAGATGGCGTCGAGAACACTCAAGGCTCTCTTTTATTGACTCGAGTATGTGCCCCACAACCTAAACTTGACTGGTGATGATGATTATGTTTAGATGAAAAGATGGGACGCATAAATAATGCTCACACTTATTTTCCCCGCGCACTTGAGCGGCCGGCCCGGCCGAGACTTAGGCGGGAAAGGTACGGCGCACAAAGGGTTTAAGACGTGAAACGTGGACTATCTCGGAGGCACGGTAACGACGGTCCGAGGAACCCTCGACGGGAGTGACAAGGTAATTGACCGGAGATGTTCGTTCACAAACAACGTAAGGTCCTAGAAAGCGAGACTGAAACTTTTCACACAATCCGGGTGTGCGAACAGGCGTCCAAAGTAGTACTTCATCTCCAGGACGGAAGGTGACGTCTCGACGAAAGCTGTCATAGCGTTGCTTGCGGTCTTGTCGACTGGCCTCCGTGTTGAGTTGAGCACGTTGCCGTGCCTCAGCAAGCCTGGAGACGAAATGTTCTGGCGTAGTCGTCGACGTTTTTGTCATTACATTGAAGAAAGAGGCGTCAATGGTGAATGTCGGCGCACGACCATAGACGAGGAAGAAAGGTGAATACCCGGTGGTTCGTTGAACAGCGGTATTGTGTGCAAATGTTACGAACGGCAAGATTTTGTCCCAATTATCGTGGTTCGGTCCGATGTACATGGATATCATGTCGATTAGAGTCCGGTGGAATCGCTCTATCAGCCCATTTGTCTGCGGGTGGTAAGCGGATGTGGTCTTATGAAGTGTGCCACAAGTTTTTAGAATTTCGTCCAGAATTGTCGATATGAAGGCCTTGCCCCGGTCACTCAACAACGTGCGAGGTGCACCATGACGCAACACAATGGCTTCTAAAAAAAAGGCGGCAACGTCTGAGGCGGAGCTAGTGCGTAGAGGAGCGGTCTCCGCGTATCGTGTGAGGTGGTCGACGGCTGTGACGATCCAGCGGTGGCCCGCTGGCGTTACGGGAAGTGGCCCGACGAAGTCTATTCCGACAACGGCAAAAGGTGTGTCGGGACATGGAATTGGTTGTAATAAGCCAGCAGGAGCTGAAGTTGGTCGTTTCCGGCGTTGACAAAGTGCGCAAGAAGCGACATAATTAGCCACAAAGGTAGAAAGACCAGGCCAGAAGAAACGGCTCCTAACGTGGTTGTAGGTCTTTTGAAATCCCAAGTGTCCAGCTGATGGGTCGTCGTGCAATGCTTCGAGAACTTGTTTTCGCAGCGAACGGGGAAGTACTGGCACCCATCGATGCCCATCCGCATTGTAAGTATAGTGCTGCAGGACATTGTTCTCTAGCTTGAACAGCCGTAGCTGACGACGTAGTCTGGCATTAAGTGGAGAAGGCGAGTCATTCAAGTATCCGATGATGCGGCTACAGTAGGGGTCGTCACGTTGGTACGCGGCAAACTGGGCGCTGTTGTTTAAAGGTAGCGACCCAGCAAATGCCAGGGGTGATAACGTGAGTGAAGAGGAAGCCGCTTGATCATCTGAGGGGCATTCAGTATGCGTGGTTGGAGATGAAAGTGGCAGAGGGCAGCGAGAGAGAGCGTCAGCATCCTGATGCTGTTTGCCGGACCTGTACACAACGTCAAAAGTGTACTCTTGCAAACGCAGTATCCAGCGACCGAGGCGCCCAGACAAATTCTTCAGCGAGGACAACCAGCATAGGGCATGGTGGTCGGTAACCACAGTAAAGTGGCGTCCATACAGATAAGGTCGAAATTTCTGGATGGCCCAAACGACAGCGAGACATTCCTGCTCTGTTATCGAGTAGTTCTTCCCTGCAGGTGTTTGTGCGCGGCTGGCATACGCAACTACTCTCTCACGTGAAGTGTCGTCGCGCTGGAGGAGGACAGCACCGATTCCGTGGCCGCTGGCATCTGTGTGCACGAAAGTGGGTGCACTCTCATCGAAGTGACGGAGGACGGGGTCTGATGTCAAAGCACACTTAAGGGCTTGGAAAGCGCACTCGCACTCGTCAGTCCACGTGAAATCCGTCCCTGACGTCAGAAGCTTGTGTAACGGCCCCGCAATGGCAGCAAAGTGACGGATGAAGCGGCGGAAGTAAGACGCCAGGCCCACGAAACTTCGCAATTGTTTTTGATTGCGCGGACGTGGAAAACTAATTACGGCAGCAACCTTGTCGGGGTCGGGTCGAACGCCGTCTTTGCTGACAAGGTGACCCAATACTTTGATGCTTGTGCTGGCGAAGTGGCACTTTTTTGTATTGAGCTGTAGGCCAGCGTTCGAAATGCACGTTAGAACTTCATCCAAACGCTTAAGGTGCTGAGAAAAATTAGAAGAATAAATGACGATGTCGTCTAAATAACATAAACAGGTTTTCCATTTAAGACCACGTAAGACAGTATCTATCATGCGCTCAAATGTTGCTGGAGCGTTGCATAAGCCAAAGGGCATGACGTTAAATTCGTAAAGCCCATCAGGCGTCGCAAACGCTGTTTTCTCCTTGTCTGCTTCGCGCATAGGTATTTGCCAATACCCGCATCGGAGGTCGAGGCTGGAGAAATATTCTGCGCCTTGTAGGGAATCCAGGGCATCATCTATGCGTGGCAACGGATATACGTCTTTTTTCGTGATCTTATTGAGCGCTCTGTAATCAACACAAAAGCGGACAGAGCCATCCTTTTTCCGGACCAACACCACAGGAGACGACCAGGAGCTAAATGAAGGTCGAATAATATCCCGTTTGAGCATGTCGGCGACGTTTTCCTCAATGATTTGCCATTCTGCCGAAGAGAGACGGTATGGGCGGCGGCATACAATGGAGCTGCCTTCGGTTTCGATGCTGTGCTCTGCAACGGAGGTGCGGCCCAGAACTTTGCAATGGACATCAAACGAAAGGCTGTGCTTTTGGAGAAGGTCTAAGAGGTCTCTCTTTTGCTCGGCAGTGAGGTGAGGACTTATGGTGTCATTTAAGGTAACAGTGGTAGCCTTGATATCAGTAGTAGCAGACAAAGCCGGTGATTCTGCGTGAAGGGGAACCAGTGAAAAGGGCTCACTTTCAGCGAAGCAGCTCACAGCAGTGCCCTGGGGCAGCATCACTGGCGAAGAAGTTGGATTCAAGGCGGTGACCAATGCTTTACCGTCGTTAAACCGCACAAGGCCGGGTGCTATGGTAAGCCCCGCAGGTTTGGAGCGAACTGATGGAGCTATGAACACGTCACCATTAACTATAGTATCCGAAGCGATCGTTAGAAGTTGTTCATCTCCTGGCGAAATTAAATAATCAGTGGCAGCAATGAAACGGAAGCGGTATGGATCGACATCCGATGAACTCTCAGTAGCTGACATTCGAATGACTCGCTGACGACACGATATGAAAGCTGATGCCGAAGAAAGGAAGTCCCATCCTGAAATTACTGTGTGAGTGCACAAAGGAAGTACAAGAAACTGAATGTGGTGAAGGATGCCATCTATGAAAACGCGGACTGTGCAAACACTTGAAGGCTGAATAGGGACTCCATCTGCGCAACGAAGGGGAGGACCATCGTAGGGCGTCCTAACTTTTTTCAAGCGGGCACAAAAGTCTGCACGAATTACGGAAAGTGATGCGCCTGTGTCCACCAGTGCCTCTGTCTGTATACCTTCAACATACACCAATAAAACATTCGATGGGCGGTCCGGAGGAGTTTGACGCAGTTCGAAAGATGCAGCTTTCCCTCCCAAAGCTGCACTGTTCAGTTTTCCAGTTGGCGGTCGGGAATTGAAGTAGAAGGTCGGAGAGGAGAAGAAGAACGCCGCATCGGTGAAGGTGAGCGACGACGTGAGAACCGGGAACTGCCAACTGGGTCAAAGTTCTGCGGAGACGGCGACCGACGTGTGCTGTTCGGATACAGCCGACGATAGGGTGGTCCAGTCGCGTAGAAGTCGTCCTGTTCAAGGTTATCGTAGCTTCGTCGTTCGTCTTGCTGACGGCGTCGGCAAAACCTTGAAATATGACCACGGATGCCGCAATAAAAGCAAGTCGGCCGCGAACTGCGCCAGGCGTTGTAAGGCTGGGAAGATGGTCGCGGTGCGAGTGAGTTGAGCGAACCATGCACTTCGGGCGCTGGTAGCTGCATTGGACTTTGCTGGGGTGCAGGCGTCCTAGCAGCAACCTGAGCGTATACGTTGGCATGGCCACAGTATATGAGCTCGGGACAGGTGTGACAGTCATCGAGGCCAGGCTCTGGTGGGGCATAGGTGTCGTTGCAGCAACGTGAGCATAACTGGGCATGGGATGTGAACTTGGAGCTGGTGTAGTAGTCATCAAGGCCAGTTCCTCCCTCACGACGTCGCGTAAACTAGTAGCAGGTGGCGTCGCTCGAATTTCAAGGTGGCGAGGCGAAGCCTGTGCATGAGGTTCCTCGCGGATGATAGAGCGGATCAGTGCACGCAGCTCTGTTGTATCATGACTTGAGCTCAGATCAGACATATCAGGTTGTACCCGAGTAGTCTGAAGCTCCTCAAGGCGCTGACAGGTAGCGACAACATCGGCTACGGTTTGGGGATTTTGCACCACAAGCGCATTAAAAGCGACAGTCACAATTCCTTTTAGCAGGTGGCGCACACGATCGTTTTCCGCCATATCGTTGTCGATGCGGCGGCAAAGGGCGAGAACATCTTCGATGTAAGAAGTGTAAGACTCGCCAGGGCATTGAACACGTGCACCAAGCCTCTTTTTGGCGATATCCGAGCGCACTGACGGGTTGGCGAAAATCTGGCGGAGCTGACGTGTAAAGGCGGGCCATGTCGGAAAATCTGTGACGTGGTTGAAAAACCACGTTTTTGCGACGCCGCTCAAGTAGAATGCAACGTGGGTGAGTTTCGCAGGCTCATCCCAGTTGTTGATAACACTCACGCGGTCATACTCCTCTAGCCAGTCTTCAACGTCTTCACCCGGAAGCCCTGCGAACAGCGGAGGATCCTTTTGAGGGCTGGTGACCAGGTGAGAAGGGTTTCTTGGCGGTGGGAGCGGTGGCGAAGCTGGCACGCTGGACTGGGCGGCTTGCGACATTACCGGACCCAGGTCGTTTAAGCGGCGGCCTGAACGGAGCTCCAGAGATGTGTTCTAAAAGACGCTGGGGTGTCCGAGAACGCGAGAGGACGCAGGAACCGGGCAGCACTCTCCACCACTTGTAAGATGGCGTCGAGAACACTCAAGACTCTCTTTTATTGACTCGAGTATGTGCCCCACAACCTAAACTTGACTGGTGATGATGATTATGTTTAGATGAAAAGATGGGACGCATAAATAATGCTCACAATATATATATATATATATATATATATATATATATATATATATATATATATATATATATATATATATATATATATATATATATATATATATATATATATATATATATATATATATATATACACACCATCGGAGGAAGGGCAGACCCACACCCTAAGAAGCTTCGCCCTTAAAAGTCTCACATCCGGTGATGAATAAAGTTTCGAAAATCCCGTAAAAGCTCAAACTGCATAGGCATTGGTAATTCACTCACCCAAGCAAAAAGGTTAAAAGAGGAAGAGCAAGTACAGAAAGGACAGGGCGAGTAACGAGACGAGCGTCCGGTTTGCTACCCGGCACCGGGGATAAGGGAACGGGGATTGAAGAGAGAGAAGGAGCACAGTGAGTCACTGAGGCCGGAGCTTTTCTGGCCGTCATGGCTTCAGCAAATTTTTCGACTTTGCTGGCGTATACGCACACACACGCGCGCACATAAGCATATGCACGAACATACATAACGTCGAATCAACCCTCTCCCCCCTGCCCAAAAATGAGCATCGAGCTACTCGTGCAGATTTGACATACTCAGATCGAACGGTAATGCCACAGCGTAAACGATACGGTATTACTGGCGCTGTTAAAACATCCGTGTGAAGAAATCATCTGCACAATGCAAAGGTACAATAAGCAGCGAAACAAGAACGGGAAAAGGTAACATACGATACACATGCGCATAACTTTGTCCGAGTCGTCAATTTTACCATTTTTTTTCGCGCTTTCCCCGGCTGCTCATCGCATCAATGACCTGAACAACGAAGTATTTTTTTCGGTGCCAACTGTATAGCGAGCTTTACTATTCACGACTTTTACAATATAACTGGTACATGCCACTGAGCATTTGTCCTTAAAGCTCTGTATATTAGTGTTTAAGTGTAATACAATATTAAGCCCATTACACTTGTGGTAAGTGCCGGGGTACTTTAATTTATTATTTTGCACCCCATAATAACTAATGTAATGCGGTATTAATTTGGGTAATCTTGCGTACAGTTGCAACTTATAGTTAGTTGGTGCTGCGCTGCTGAACGCTGGTTTTATTCATGCGACAAGAATGTTCTTGGTGCGAAAAAGCAAAAAGCGACAGCACACCTAGATTGGAGAGTCCGCTCCGAGATAAGCCGTCGACGTGATCGAAACTGAAATAGAGGCACCTAAACCCTTCGGCAATTCTCATATAGCTTGCATGAGCACGCATGCATGCTGCGCCGTCAAGTTTTATAATATTAGATTACCTGTTTCTCTCTTTCTCTCTCTGCCCGTGTGTGAGTGTCTGTCCAAATATGAATTGGTAAAGCGCCAAACGATGTTGAACATCTATCTATTTTATTAATCTTCATTAGCGATAATGAAGCTATGCGCTGGAAACCGTTATTGGCGACAGCGAATAGCCAGCGCGTAAGCGACGCCAGAGTTGGTGTAAATCTAACACCTTCGTGCCACGTATGATAGCGGGCTCCACCGGCGAGTTTTTGATAAATATATGCACCCATTTTAGTAGGAGACTGAGAATCACAGTACATTTCGCACTTTCGTGCCACACTTCAACGCCGATGTGTATACCGAAAACATAGTAGGTCATGCGACAACTACAGCAGTTTCCTTATCTAGTAGGGTGTCTTTTGTAGCGGGTTCTATAGCGTACGCGAATTCTGCAATCTTTTTGCTGTTTTCTTTAGGATATTTTATTGCCCCGACATTTCCGGCGATTGTCGCTCGCGTGCAATTCAATGATGTTTCACTGACCCGCTGAAATGTCCTTTCAGTGTGCAGTTAGCGACCTCTATAGAGCGACAAAGCATGCCGGCGTGTTTTGTCCATGCGGGAAACTGAAAGCAAGAGCGGGCCGACCTGCGCGGAACCGGACGTCGAAGCGAACAAGTACGCTACAGGTTGTGATTTCCATTCAGATGTAGTACGGTGCAGCGTGGTGAAGGTTATGGGTGCAGTAAATCTTGTTGCTGCACGAGTCGCTTTATCGACTATCCTGCTATTGACGTGGTGACAGTGCCCCACACACAAAAAGAAAGGACTTGGAAAACGAGCAGTAAGAAGTGTCATGCATACCAACCGCTAAATCCGTCGCAGTAGCCACGCAGGTCTCGAACCTAGAAGAAAACAAGAGAAAACTTAAAGATAAAACAAGAGGAAACTTAAAGGTCTCATCTAGAAGAAAACAAGAGAAAACTTAAAAGCTCGATTTTCTTTTTTAGACGCAATATTTTAATGAAAACTTACGGACAATGATAGAAAGGAAAGTATAGAGGATCTAATTAGTATAGTAATTGTGACCTAAATGTGAAGACAGAAAAGTGGACGAAAAAATAACTTGCCGCGGGCAGAGAACGAACCTGCGACCTTTGAATAACGCGTTCAATGCTGTGCTAACTGAACTATAGTGGCGGTCATGCCCCAGTCCATATAATGTGGTATATATTGGCATGTTAAACGTGGGACTGTTAGTGAACGCTACTGGCAGTTATGGCAGCAAGCGTGAAACAATTTTTTTTTCTGCCTGATGGCTTCACGAAGCACGTGATCTTATTACAAGCCGGTAGCTGACCAGTAATTTAGGGCATACTACCTGAAGGTATCAAGTCTGCCAGAATTACACCCTGCTTAGCTATTAATTTAGGTACGAAGACCACCTTTCTGACGTATGGCTGCTTGTGGTTCGACGCACTCCTAAGTCTAGCAAAGTATTACAATAGCAAAGAGATGACTTAGTTGGCAAGTATTCATGTTACCAGACGGCGAACAAAAACGGACACCAGAAAGAAGTCAAGACACCACAAACTGCATCGTGTTCGTGCTTGCACGTTGACATTACTTTTCGAGGGTGAGCTTACTCTGCCATACAAATATCTTGTATGCAAAACAATGGTTGTGAACAAGTGTGAAGTTCAGTAAATGTAGATATTTATCATTATATCTACGTAAACTTTGCCGTGGCACACTTGTTGACACCGACACTAGCTTGATGTCAGGTAGCGAAATTTCCAAGCTGGCCGTTTGCCCGTCACCAGAGGTGCGGCCATAGAAGTGTCTTGAGCGAAAACGTGACGAGAAGGATCACGCCGTGTTGTGACGTTAGGGCTCCGTAAGAACTGAAACTAGCTTTAAAATACATCATTATGATTACTACCTTCAAAGTGCACTCACGCTTAGCAGTACATTTTCTTGGCTCTTGAAGGCTTGGCTTTTCTGTGGACACAGCAAAACGACAACACAAAATGTCCGTGTCCATACCCCTTTTAACGTTATTACCGAAAGACTCTCACAATTCACTATTTTGTCCAACCATATCGAACCAATTGAAGTGCTGGCGTACGATTAGCGAAAGCTGTCAACCAATGAAAACGAGAGCTCAGCGGCTAAAACACCCGCGAATGCTGCCCCTGTTCCTGCCCCCCCCCCCCCCCCAACCAAAGAGAAAGAAGGCACGGTGAATTCTTCTTTTTACAAATACAGAATCAAGTTAGTCCGACACTACAACTACCTCGACCGTCATAACAATTACGAACGGTAAGCATACGATACGAGCTGTAGATGCCGATGTGTGGTTTAAAATTCTCAATGGTATTGAAAGTGGGGCTATAGTTGGTATAAGGCAGCATTCTTGGGTACAGCGGGAGAACAGCGAATACGGAAGAATGTACAGAAGGGACACAGAAGAGCGCTGACTGACAAAGTTTTGTTTCAATAACACAAGGCTATATAAGCATTGGCTATTTTGGGGACTAACTGTTGTCCTTCATTTCTAGTGCAACGGTGGTATTCATCCATTTTGGCGCATACCTGTCTTTATTTATTCACATATGCCACAACATGACGACAGAAGACGCCGAAGAGCCCAGCACCTGAAACTTGCAATCGGCCAGCACTTCACCACGGGATATCAGAACCCCGTGGTCAGAAACGAGCGCTGGAACTACCCTAAAAAAAATTAACGCATCTCCACGAAGTGAATGAAGACGAGTGGGGGAAACCGGGTCCTTAAGATCCACAATGTCTACGTTGAAGTTGCCGACAAGACACAGGAAGCACTGACAAACTAACGAACAGACGGGCAGACAGTTGGACGGACGGCGCACGGTGATATTGTGCTGTGATGTCATATACTTTGATTGCCGTACACACACCGAGTCGGTTATCGTCGTGCAGGTGTTCAGTTTCGGTTTTAGGAAGCGTGACGCGCGCGGACGACAAAAAGGTTAGATCCGTCTAGACAAAAAATCGGTGTGTGAATGAAAAAATGAGTATAAAACAGTTTATATTTGACCTATTTATTGAATAAAACTGCAAAAAAGAAGGGAACTTAAAATGCAGGGTAGCATCCAGCTTAAGGGGGAAATGCGGCTAGCATACAACAAAAAACCATATCTATGACGTTGTCTTTTGGCTCTGGCTCGGTCTTGGGGCCACTACCGGCGTTTGCTGGCGCGCTGAAGGGACGTAGCTTCAATCTGTAGTGAACTATACCTCGGTCGTCCAAGCTTTCGTGGTGAGTTTCGGGGAGCGGATATGTCGGCACTGCCCGGCGATTGCCTTCCCATTCAGGGGATTAGTGACAACCGGGAAACGAGAACACTACACTAGTACAGATTCCGTTCTCAGAATCGGCCCTCCATAAGCTGTTGACGCCGAACGTTTTAGCTGCATCTTCCGAAATCGTGGTATCGAGCTCGCTCTTGAGCAAGATCGGGCTTTAAACGCCGATCTGCTTACAAATCAAATTATATATTTAAAAGCTAGGCTTACAAGACATGTTCACAACGACAACGTTAAAATACCAATTTTCACGAGCATATACTATCTGTTCAAGTCAAAGCTGTGCTCAAGGGTCGTGTATTTTCTCAATTATTTTTGTAAATCCACATAATCTGTCTTACGTAAAAACATGGAACATGTCCTGTTCAAGAACCTTCCAAGTGTTTTGCAAGAATCAACACCACTTTAAGAAAAAAAATTCCCGGAAATAAAATGAATTTGACAGCCGATTTCGATGTAGTAACTCGAGAAACCACACCATACTCCTGTCCCATGAGCGGTTGAGAAAAAGGAAAAAGAAACTCCAGTGACTAGAACATGCCGTACTTCAAGTCGAGAGACAGCATAAAACAACTGTCGACGATGTCGCAAATCAAGGCTGTTTACATCAAAGCAAAATATTGGAAATGCTCGGTATACAGCCAACGCCGTCGCCATGCGAGTCCTTCACAAGAAGGTAAAAAATTCCGCAACAAGGGGCTGTGTGCTATAGCCGACGTTTCGACTTCGTCAAGGCTACATCTAGTCTAGTTCTAGCCTTGAAAAAGACAAATCAGCTTGTCAAAACTTCGGCTCGAGCACACAACTTGTGTTTACGGAACTCGTCATCGTAAGCTACCATGCTAGCTACCCGTCCTGCGATTTTATTTTTTTTTGTCCTTCACTAGAAGTATCGCCAACGATTTCTAATTTAAACAAAGAGGAGCGCTGTAGGAGGGGTCTCAAACACGCGGCCCGCGGAAGTTTTTAGTGCGCACCAGTGTTTCCCGAAACAAAACCTTCACTATTTACGGCTTTATTAGCCACGGTCAACTAACACGGCAGATCTTTCAAGAAATAATGTTTTAAGAAGATTCGACTTTACCATAGAAATGCACGTTTGTGTTTCTGGTCTTATGCAGCAAACTCCAGCATCGGTAAACTTCATCGGCGATTCTGTGATACCGCTGCTAAGCTAAACAATTTTTCGCACAGTAATGACGAACCTTTAAAGAGATACCAAAGAGCAAAGCGATTTTTCACGTATAGTTAAAGTACACTTTCGCAATCCCGGAAACACCCTTCTTATCGCGACACAACATTTGGTAGGCAAGTAAACGCGCGATAAGAATATACGGGTGGAGACGCCACCTTCAGATTTTCGCACACCGTGAGGTTATAGATTTCGAAGACGTCTGCTGGGTCCTACGTAGCTTCTAATCGATAAAAATGAAGTACATTTTCTGGGTCCCATAAACCTAGCATACAAAGTTCCAGTGAATTTCATCGAGCCAATGTCGCAAAAATGCGAAAAAGTACATTTCGATATGTTTTATGTCATGCGCCGAGATTTTGAAAAATGAACCTTCCGCTTTTATTTTCTGCGCTAACAACAAACTACTGATTGTGAAGCATATGGCATTAGAGTTCTCAGGGTGCAGTTTGTCACTAGAAACTGCGTCATCGTTTATCCTCGGTGTCCATTTAACTCATAACATGCATCAGTATACACCGGTGGCGATTGAGTAGTGGGGTTTACCCAATATTCGGGAGCATGTGCGGTTACACTGTCGTAATGTTATCAATCTCCACAGACGCAGCATCCAGCGATCTGGCTGGCGATTGCTCTGTCTGATTGATCCTTTCCACGCAGTATGTCTCACCATATACCACGTAAACCTGTCTCGCGCAGAAAACGTTACAGAAGAGCAGCCGGTCACTTCAGAATCATCCGCACACAACTTCAGCAAACACTATCTCTTCACATCATCAGTGGTATTGGCGCTGCTTCCTTCAGGAACATCAACATCACCATTACCACACAGCGAGCAGCAAAATGCTGTGACATCAAGATGTGATCAGCAGAGTCCCTCAGTTCGCACCTTCGCTTCATTCGATTGTTTTCGATTTAGCGCAGTTCAATCTATATTATATGTAAGTTGCAGGAAATTTCAATGTAGTTCATTTTAAACGTAGTTAAATGAAAGGCCGCGAAGGTACGTACATACAACCAGGACATCGAGCGAGGCATTGCGACATCTTCCGTCAGGTATATATACATTCAAATTGAAAACTCTAGAACAAGCTGAAGTTCAACCGAACGAGAGACTCGGTGACTGTCCTGAGCTCATCACGACGACACTATATATCTTGCTGATCGCGTTTTCCCGGCAACCGCTAACGCCACGGGCTACCCGAAAATTCGTCGAGGTCGCAGCAAAATGCCTCTCTAAGTAAGCGACCCTGCAGCCATTATGAAGCTGTTGCGATAGCTATCTGCCCACATGTCCCTACAGATTTTTTTATGGTAATTATGAATGCACGAATGAATGTTTACATTGTTCTTTCGTCGTTATTTTAACCTATATATATTTGTATAATTAAACGACGGAAAGCCTGATAGCGTGTCTCGGATCTCTCGCCCCACACATCATCTTAAACCACGCTGTTTCAGCCGGTTAAGCTGTCCTTGAAAAACTGATCTAAGCCACCACGTAGCAACATGAAGAAAGCCGGTATTCGTTGGATTAGACTACTCAACACAAATGTGATGAGATCATCATCCGTGCCTGAAAACAATGAAGACATAGAATCATAGCGTCACCGCTTTCTTCGCCAGACCCATTTTCCCGCTGGCTTCCTGTTCTCCTTTCTCGCTCGAATCGTGCTGCGCGATCCTCGACCAACGCTTTTCGCTCGTCTATCCTCGCCGTATACCTTACACACGGCGGCCGTGCATGAAGACGTGAAAAAAGCCGAGCCGCGTCGACTGCGTGCCGACGTATATATACCCGTTTCCCCGCATTACCGAGAGACGCGAGAAATCTGCTGGGCGTCAAGCGACAACAATAGGTCGGCCTGCCGCTCGGCTCGAAAAACGCCGCTTGACGCCAACGACCTTCCCGCCGTGCGTCCACCTCCCGACTCGTACCGCATTCGTTCGATCATAACGCCCCGTCCCTGCCACTGAGAAGCGGCAGAGAGTGCTCTCGAGAAGCAGAAATCATAGATGCAAATGTGTTTGGCCCATCCACCGAGATCTTTGGAACTAAGGTGCGAGGTACTAAGTCTAGAAGTGCCTAAGATCGCCACTTGTTACGTCTACACGTTTCGCTATACAATAAGAGTGTGCAAATAGTGATGACATCGAATAGAATACGACTCGAATACTATTAGAATAGTTTTCGAATAGTCAGGATACTATTTTCAAAGCTGGCCTAGACCGGAAAGATGACAATTTTCCGAGCAACCTAGAAACTTCACAGTATGTCATTTCAAACAAATAATCTCAAACTTTAACAGAGAAACGTTACAGTAACTTTTAACCAACAAAAAAGTATTAAGATTATTTAAGCTGGGCAGCACATTGAGCCTTCGAAACATATTGTAACTCGAAGCAGAAATATAGCAGTGACTACGGTATTCAAGGTTATATTTCGTCAACACTTTTAAATAAAACTGATTGTTATATATAATCAATTTTCATGACGTAACATTATCATGAATTTTATGGAAAAGATAGCTGATTGATGACACTGTTGCTTCAGCGGCCATGAATGTTTAAGCAAAATGCCTTCGTCTTGTGATCAATACGGCATCGACAGTGCCGTAAGCACACAGGCTGCAAGCATCACGGTAATAACATGATGGAAACAAAAAAAAAAAGTGACCCTTCGCTGTTGCCTTACTCATTTACTCAAGCGAATTCCATCATTGCTGATAATTCTAAAGATATTCGGTGTCTCAAATATCCACTTTTCTGTTCGAGTACCGAATCGAATAGAACACAATTCGATTCATTATTCAAAATTTCCGAACATTTGCGCACCTTTGCTACACAAAATTTTCATCAGGATGATAACCAAAGATTTGTTGTTTTCTCATCATCGTCATGTTTTCACATCAAAAGAGCCGTCACTGTTGAAGTCCCGCCGCAGATACGGCGCTTCACACAATAAACACAATGTAGCCGCGACGTCCTTAAGTCCACCGTGGCACCCACACGTATACGAACGGCAGACTGGATACAAAACCATTCGTGAATTTAAATTAAATCATGATTCCCTGGGCTCTACGTACTAAAACAACGACGTGATTATGAGGCGTATGATAAACAAATAACGGCATTATCAAAGCACTCAGTCGAGCTAGGTGGTTCTGCATGGCTACGACGGAGGTGAGCTTCGAAGATGGGAGCGATAAGACAAGCACAGTGCCTTGGTTTTCGACAGGTTTAGCGAGCGTTTGGTCGCAGTGCCATGAATACAGTTAACTAGAATATACCATGAACTCGAGGTGGTTAAAGGTGGGAAGTGGACCCAAGCGCAGGCCGTAAGAAAGTGTGCGTGTGCCACCTCTCGTTTAGTCCTTGGAATGTCCGCTGGATGGCGGTGCTTCTATATGGGGAATATATGATAAAAAGATGCGAGATGGTGGGACTTGGAGTGTTGAATAGATGAACGAACGGACACACAAACAGATGCATGGATGGACGCATGAACGGACGCAGGGGCGGATGAATGAAAGAACGCAGGGACGGGCGCACAAACAGACGCATGGACGGTCACACAGACGGACGCATGGACGGACGAATGCTTCGCCCCACTCTCCATCATTCACTCCGTGGATATGCTGCCATTTTTTTTTCATAAAGTCATTCATTAGGATTGCGGTAATGTAGCTAACGCTGGTCCATCTTTTCAACATGTGCGCGCCTGTTTCAGTTTGATCATTTTAAGACGTTATTCTTTCGCCACTAAGCGTACATAATGATCATTATTGTGAACACACAAAGGCTCCCAATTGTTTCAACGTGGTTTCAACACAAGAACTCTGCTGCACGGAAAATCTCCTTGTTTCCTAACTACATGGTAGCTCCATGTAGTTATCCGGTAATGCCTTCCGCATGTTTTCCTATTCCGTTGAGCGCAGCAGCGAGTGCTTCAGAGACAGCGAACGACCAGGCGGAGCCACCCATTTCGACCATTCACTATCGTCGTTCTTGATTTTTTTTTTTTTTTTTTTCACTTCGGCGCGCCGCAAACGAAACCAGCTCAGCGGGACATCGCCGCCTTATGGAGGCACCGCAGCTTAACCTGCCAAGTCACGCACGTTTCCGATTGCTGCATTGTAAGCGCTCAGGAAGAAGGTCGATCTATTTCGCTACGATACGATCGGGAGAATTGCTCCTCGTCTCGAGAGCATGAAAGTTTTCGGCTTTCCCCGAGAAAGTAAACTTCACCGTTCACATCGTTACCTTCGTGCTTCCAATATGCGTGTGTGCGCGCGTGCTTATACGTGCCTGTGTTCATACTGCGTGTGTTTATTCCGTTAATGCACTTATCTGTGCTAGTTGGTGCAATTGTGATACTCGTGGATTTTGCGTACATTCCGAAGTGAAGGGCTCTGGAAATTCCGGCCACCTTAGATATGTTTGCGTGTACCTAAATCCAAGTGCATCGACTTCCAGCATTCCTATGCCCTTGATATAATCCTATTATCAATAGATCCTACTAGCAATTGCAATATAATCCAATAGTAATATCAATATATCAAAACAATAGCAATATAATTAGCAATATAATCCTATTAGCAATAGATACGGTTTAACGCGGCACAACCAGGCATGACATAGTGAGGAGCTCCGGAAATTTCGTGCGCCTAAATTTAAGTACACGGCCCTCGAGCGTTTCGCCCCAATTGAAAATGCAGCCTCCGGGATTCGATCCCGCCACCTTCCGGTCAGCAGTTGAGCACCACCACGGTGTTCGCTAAAATGATGGATGCGCGTTTAGTTATTCGCGAGCGAGTGAGTATCAGCGCGTTTTGACGCATATCTATTCCGTATTTAGGTTTGTGCATGTGTATACGTGTGCGCGTATGTGTGCACATGCCAAATTCAAAAATCCAAGGGCCGGCTGTGCCAACTATGCGAACTTGATGCGCGAAGTAAATGTTGACGTACGTCCGGATCCTTCTCAGACGATACACATGCAGATCATCGCCCAACCACCGAGAAACGTGTTTAGTATCCATAACTCCATAACCTTGTACGTTTTACAGAGAACGTAACGGTACGCAACAATCTTCTCTGGACGAAGCGAAAAGAAAACAAGAAGCTAAGAGCATGCTGCAGAGAAGAAAGCAGAGAAGAGGCAAAGAAGCGCATATTGTGCGTACGGCGGCAGCAGCCCCGACGTCGCGCTAAAAGGCATGCACGGCGGTAAAGCGGGACGCGCCGCGAATGGGGTCACCGCTCGCCGCACTCGCCCCGCCATGCATCGCCAGCGGCCGCCACGGCCGAAGCGTCGAGGCGCGGAGACCGCCGTGCCACCGTCACCACAACTGCCAACACCAGTGGTGACTCCCCTCACCACCTCGACCGCGTCACTGACTCGTTTACCAGTCGGCGGCCTGAGACAGTCGCCGGGTTTGGTCTGCCGGAGTGTTCAAGGTCCTCAGTCCAGAACAGAGATGCGGCTACAGTTCGATGCACCAAAAACGCTTCTGAAGCGCAGCGCAGCGTAAATGGAAGATACACTCAAGAGCACCAAACGACGCAGCTAGCCAGGTCCACTAAACATCCTGGACTCCAAGCTTCATCAGCAGGGCCCGCACCTATCGAGGACAACCCTACGGTAGCATCTGGAACCAGACGAGCGTTAGTGGTGGAACGCTGTACAAGAGACCTCGTGAGAAGTGCGACAGATGTCTGCTTGGATGAGAAGCCCCTTGCTCAGATTGTCCAAGTAAGTCATTTGGACGCCTTGTTCATTCGAGAACGAAGTAGTTTCTCAGCAACACAAGACATCGGCGGCGTAAGTGCGAAGGAGCTCGCTGCCAGAAAGGAGTTACTCGTCTGTGACTGACTGCCTGTCCATACAGCCAAGCCATACTCACCAGTTTCCCGGAAGTTCTAACCACGCAAGCTTTTTGTGTTGCGCTGTGACCAGTGTCCGTGGTATTAACGGGAGTGAAACTCCTACATAGAAAAAAAAAAGCTTCTCTTATGAACCTCTGGGTCCAAGATTATGGATGCGTGGCTGACAGGGCAGTACCGAGAAAAATCAGAAGATCACCAATCATACAGCGAACGTAGCTGAAGGCTATAGTAACACAAAGCGACGTGATCAATATTTAAGCTTTGGTATGCGTAAAGGAGGCATATTTCATTTCGAAGGAAGCTACGCATACGTGAAACGTCAGTGATCTGTTGAGGCAGTACTTGATCTGGGACTCGGATTACGGCACAAAAGTTGCGATACGCCAGGTTAGTGTGCGCTTGCGGATGCAGAGCACTCCTTTAAGCAGAAACTTTTTCAAGAGTGTCTTGCCGGAAGCGGGAGTGTTTGTGAAAATGTCCGTAGAGAAATTTTAAATGTGCGTCGCAGCGTAGCCAAGATCTCGCCCACCTTGATGATATTCCATTTCTCTGAAAGAACTGAAAGACATTCAAAAATCGAAGTGTCTCGTGCAATTGAGAACATCGCCTAGAAGTTCCTCAGTACGAATTGGCCATAGACGTGATTCCTCAAAACAATTGAAAATATGGACAAGATGCATCAGCTAGTAGTTGTTGCACGGTTAAGTGTGCGATAAAGCGCTCTTTTTCGTGTGAGCAACGAGCAAGTCGAAACCATCAAGAAGCCTGAATAACGATTCGAGAAAAGCGTTCTGCCTTCACGGTTTGAAATGAGAGGCGAACTTTCATGCTTCGCTTGCGAGACGCCCGATAGCTTCCAGCGGTGACCTCGCAAGTTTATGAGTGCCGTTCACACTTCTACGCGCGCCATAAACTGGACATGTATTCTACGTCATATGCCAGCAAAAGATGACACATGAATGAACTTACGGACAAAAATACAATGCATTCGTATGCTTCCCTTTCATAAGCTGGACCATCCAGCGCATAAAAAAAGGAGCGCTAAGCGTGGCAAGGACGTGAACAGCCAGATGTTAGGTCAATCATCAAGTCATCTAAAAGTCATCGTTGATGCGTTGCAAAGGAACGCACTGCATGGCAACTTATGAACAAGTACACGGGGACAGCGGTCCAGCTGCCAAGGAATCGGCGATTACTACACAAAGCAGTAGGTTTCGCTGTGCAATGTTTTAGAAACCAGATTCAGTAACGACATTTTCACGTGAAGGATTGTGACTGCAGCCACGATGACGTCTGCTACTGGTTGAATGCTCGGCCTGAGTGCTACACACACGACTCATGGCTAGCGGAGTTCAGCTACTGGTGTACCGGAAGACGGCCGGCCCGTTCAGCGATGGACATGTAAGTTGAGCAGTTTTTTTTTTTTATCAACGGTCACTTGTATCGCGAACGAGGCTTAAACACTTGCGGTATAATACGGTGTTCAAGAGAACATTGGTAATTGATTTTGGCAATGAAGTGAAACAGGAACTCACATGACGGCAGTCGCTGCCATCTGGAGTCGAGCCCGCAACCTCATGCTCAGTGAGCAGACTATATACCACCGTACAAGCGGAACCTCGATGGCGTGCTTCGCGCACCTCGATGTGTTGTACACTCACGATTGATTTGATTGATTGATATGTAGGGTTTGACGTTCCAGTATCAGCATATGATTATCAGAGACGCCGTAGTGGAGGGCTCCGGAAATTTCGACCACCTGGGGTTCTTTAACGTGCACCCAAATCTGAGCACACGGGCCTACATTTCCGCCTCCATCGGAAATGCATCCGCCGCAGCCGGGATTCAATCCTGCAGCCTATGGGTCAGCAGCCGAGTACCTCTGCCACTAGACCATGGACCGCGGCGGGGCTTCTACTGAGTGTTGCTTATACCACTACGTTTAAAGAAACTTTCACAATTATCATAATTTAAGGTTCGTCGAACGCTCGTCAGGTGAAGATAGTACATTCCCGAGGGTGATGTGTCTCTGTCTGCGCAAGTGGCCGCAGCTGTGGAGCCGAGCCCACGCGCAACAAGGGATCTCCCCGCCGAGTTGGCGCGCGATGGCAGACGCTTGCAAATGCGCGGCGTTGCGGCGTCAACTTTACGATCGCGAGAGCGCGTTCACCGGGAGTTTCTCCAGCGGCACATTAACTTAGGCATGTGTGATCGCCTGTGGTTCAAGAACAACCATAGAGTTTCCCAAAATTAACTAGAGGGCACTCTGGCGCCGCGATCGTTCAGCGACCATGGGAATGATGGGTAGTACACACATTTGCCTAGTCTTCGTACTTGCGGGTGGCGAATCGTACTTGCGGCTTCGTTTACTGCTGGTTACGGTTTTGTTTTGAAAGAAAGAACAAACCCTTTTGAACTTAATGACTTGATTCAAAATGATAAGCCTAAATAAATAAGGTTGTAAAGCGCAAACGGTGAACATTTGCTAGTTTATGTTTTCGTGAAAAAACAGCTTCAAGCCACACGAACACACACAGAGCCCAAAACAGGCCAGAAGTACGAAAATTAGACAAATGTGTGTACTACCCATCATTCCCGTGCTCGCTGAAGCGCAGTGTGTTGCAGCTCACATAGACACTAGCGCCAGAGTTCCCTCTAGTGTATATTGAAAAACTCTATGAGAACAACCACCCCGATTAAAGGTATTGCGAAACGCATTTAGCCGCTCATTACATTCCTCCGTGACCGTGATAATGCGAGACACAGTGTGGGGCATGTGAAATGAACACTGTTGTAAACCAGAGCGATAGGTGTGTGTAATCTCATTAAGAAGCGCGCGAACATTGAACCAGTAATTGTAAAGCGCTTCATTGCCACGTCGGGTCAAACCCACTGCTAAAATCGGGGCTGCACATTTCAGCTTTCGCTGGTCAACCATTTGTACGGAGTGCTCAGTCGGCGGTGATTTTCCGTTAACGTCGCTCGCGTTCAAACGTGGCAGACACGAAACGAAACCAAAATGTCGAGCTTCGCTAGCACGGCAGGTGACAGATTATTCACGGTATACAGTCTACAGAGTTATACTATGCGCCTAACTGTGTTTTCGGCTGTCCCCTTTAGCCCCACCTGACGAATACACTGCAGCGACGCCGCGAACGGAGCCACACGCGCAGTGTTCCGGAATGAGCCCGCCTTTCGGGCGGGGTGCGCTCTTTCGATCGGGAGGGCCTTCTTCTCCTTGCTCCAAATACGCCGGCGGTCGAAAAATATTTTCGCCCCTGGTGTGACACGGTGCGTACAGCACATCACGCGCGGCGTAAGCGATATAGGGTGCCCGGTTCGCACTCAAAACCAGAGCTCGCGGGCGCGCGCTCTCGACCGTGACCATGCAGATGCCGCCACACCTCCGCTCCGCGAATATACCTCACGCCGCCGCTGTCATTTGAATGAACAGCAAAACGCGCCTCAAAGTGGCTCTCTGTACGCTCAGCGATCACTTTGCTGCGATTGTGCTGTGCAGTCATGCGTTGTGTGCTCTTAGCAAAACTTCTTGCCGGGCTATGTACTTCACTGCTGTAAATGAGGCTCAGGGCAAGATCAAATCTTGATGCGATGAGAAGCCTTCTAAACACGAGGAGGCAACGATTCGACAGGCGGGATTGTCTGTTTCAATGCAGGCAGCTATAGGTTTTAAAGTAGGCAGTTGCAACCTGGAAACGCTTGTCTAAACGCTCGCTCGAGCAACAGCCCTAGTTCGCAATGCCTGTCTGTATGGCCGATTTACTTAGGCTTGCACTGAGGGAAAACTTTCAGTGCGAAAAATGCTCGGCTCTTTCGGTGAGTGAAACGATAATATTCCAGAACAGTGCTTGCCTGGGTTCGTCCGATGCACGTAGAGGAGAATTTCCAGCCGCAACAGCACCGACCAGCAGGGCCACCGTTGGTGGCTGCTTTATGCCCAATTGATTTTTTTGTACTAACCCTTGTAGCGACGTGATCTTTTTTCGCTAGCACCACGGCTACTATCTGACTGCGTTGAATTTCGTTCTTGTGCATTTACGAAGCCTATTTCTTACTATCTGCGACTAGATAGGTCATTAACACGCTTTGCTGCCGTGTCAGCCTATGCGCGCGCATCGAGGCACACTGACGTGGCGCGCCTGCAAAATGACGATGTTGCATGCACTGTTGGCTAACACGAACGGGTTGCTCTACGCTCCAGTTTCTCACGCTGATACTCAGTACGTGTTCTCGTGTGATCTTGACAAAACAAAATAAACAGATTCCCCAAAACGCGCGCTCGATAGGCGTCATAACACGGCTTCCAAAGCAACGTACGCCATGCACTGCTCTTATCGTAAATATATCTATGGCGCTCCTTTCGCTCCAACAGTGCCGCGCACGCGCAGAGCTCTCGAATTTCATCTGCGGTGCGGCACATATAACTATTGGTCAGATTTAATAACTTTTATTGGTGACTGTAGCAGGGCTCTGGACTGAGTGAGGACCGACGTGTCCTTGCCGAATACGGCGACAAACTGCCTTCGCCGGCAGCGCTCGTTCGCCCTGAATCGTAATACGCCGAAAGCAGCGCCGAATCGAACGCCGAATGGCACGATATGGCTAGGCTTAACGCACAACTCTGCAGTGCGATTTATCGATTGATTTGTGGGGTTCAACGTCCCAAAACCACTATTTGATTATGAGAGACACCGTAGTGGAGGGCTCCGGAAATTTTGACCACCTGAGGTTCTTTAACGTGCACCCAAATGTGAGCACGCGGGCCTACAACATTTCCGCCTCCATCGGAAATGCAGCCACTACAGCCGGGATTCGATCCCGCGACCTGTGGGTCAGCAGCCGAGTACCTTAGCCACTAGACCACCACGGCTGGGCGCGGCAGTGCGAGCGTCGCACCCATATACGAGCTTGGATTCCATATTGTCATGCAATCAGGACAAACGGGAATATGTCGGAATTAACCGAACCATTGAGCATGCGGCACCTCTAGAAGGAACCGCCAAAAACCCCGTGGTGATTGTAACGAACATTTTTCTATATATAAATTTAGAAGGGAAAATAGTAAACGTAAGCTGACATGTGAAATATGAGAAGACAGGGTCAGTGGCCGGAGCGGGCAATCATGCATCAGTGCACCGTTAGCAGTGATAACAAAAAAAAAGGAGAAACGTTCGCAAATAGAATCCGAGATGCACGATAACTGAGAGCTGGATGTCGACTGATAACCAATAGTTGTTGGGGCTTTATGTCCCTGTCTAGTAATATGATTACAAGGGACGCCATAGTGAAAGGTGTGCCCATTTCGCTAGAATAAACGGACATCGGTCAACACTGCGTGAGCAGAGCCCAAAGAAGTCGCCTGCGGACCAGTTATCGCCAATTAGGCGATACTACACGTTCATGACAGGTGATTTTGAAAATTCAGTTCACGGAGCTCTAAAAGCGAACAGTACTTATGGATAGTGATACGCCAGAAACACGCACTGACATCCGTTCATGCGAGCACTGGGCCTTAGTGTCAAAATATATAACACTCTTTGTGCTTCCAAACACGTGAATTCGCTTACATGAGAAATTTAACGCAATTTATATTGAGAGTAATCAGTAATTTGCATGTTCTAGCGCTTCTTCTGGCACTACATACTCCATCAGCATCGTTTGCAGCTTTCCAAAGAGCTCCAGCTCAGCATCAGAATTCTCGAGCGAAATGATGCCGTTTTTTTTCATCTCTAGTAAATTTAGCCTGGCTTCGCTTTGCAACACATTGTAATCACTCTGGACCGACTTCCAAGACGAGCGACGAAATCCAGGGGGCTACCTGCAGTTTAAATTAACCGCTGTGGATACCAACCCGTTTGAACTATAGGAAGGTTTCCTCCACACAGGGCAGTGCCGAGACTAAGGCGTTAGTTCGAGTCAGCTAAGTTCGACTTAGTAAAATTGAAAACTGGGCAAGTTGGTAACGAATTATAACTGTTATATTCAAAACAGCGCAAAAGAACAAGGACTAAGAAAAAAAGGGACCTAACACGAGCGCTAACATTCAACCCATTTTTTTTATTGAATTAACATCATAATATAGCTTTCCTGCGCCTGCATGTGCAGTAGTAGTATGCTTTGAAAAATAAAAGGTGCATTGTTGAATGATGCATTAAGCACACGTACGTAATTATGCCATGTGTCATTGGTGTCCTGTACATCTCGTACCCTTCAGGTGTGGAGTGACAAAGGTAAGGAAGGGAGGTTAATTAGGTGGTACCCGGTGTGCTACCCTACCTGCAGGAGAGGAGGAAAAGAATAGATAAAGGAATAAGGAAAGCGAGAACAGGTGATACGCGCACACATACATAGGTCAGTAGGGGCGATGCGTGAACTCGCGACTCAGAGAATATTAAAATGTCCTGAGAAGCAATGTTTGCTCGACGCAGTTGGCAATACATTGCCAGGATTGCGAATGCAGCACAGCTTTTTTTTTCTCTGGCAACGATTCCTTTCCCCTTCTACTATCAGTTGACAAGTGGAATTCTTCAGGTTACACAATACAGACGGTAGGACGTAACTGCGTCAGTCGGCCTTCAATCACCCTCCAGGATAAGAAAATTTTCTTCTTTAGGTAACCATAATTGTTAACAGCCTGGTGTTGATTAGTTGTCCTGTGTCTAGCCAAGAGTGCCGTCATGAGTTTTCTTGCCTTATAAGAACATACGTAGTAACAGTATGTAATGATGTTCCATCAATGAAAAAATTTCAGTTGAAAGTCAGCTCTCGTGTCGCGTCCACTTTTTCTTTGTTCTTGTTCTCCTACATGTGCCGTTTGAATTAACCAAGTTCGAAATAACGAGCGAGAGAGAGAGGTGGTTTACTTACAGAAAGGTAGATAGGTCGGCCTGAGTAATAGCACGCTCTAGCCTGCTACTCTACAGCAGGGAAGGGGAAACGAGAGTAAAAGGAGTAATGGATGACGATGGTGAGATAGAGAGGTGAGTAGCTACAATCTTTTTCAACTGAGAAAAGCGTTACGCACGTGAACGCCAAACACTGCTTTCTTCTGCTGAACGATTTCGCAGTGGGTCATTAACTGATTCAACCGTGTTGGGCCCTTGGCCGGACACCAACAGTGGAACTGTGGTCATAAGAGCGGTTATAGCCTTTCTAAAATCAACTGGACTATGCGCACGAAATAACAAATTTTTACAACACTCGTCCTCTCATCCATTGGAGTTCTTGCATTTCCCGCCGGACGAATCGGCACACGTGTTAGAATCGATTCAGAAGATGAAGAATACGACGAATAGAGCGCGGGCTGGTTAATCATGATGATGATGATAGTTTTCGGACTCGTCAGACACATTTCAGGCCACTTAAACAGCGTCGCCTGTTAAAGTCGGCAAAGTAGCATCCTAGAATGGCGGCACCAAACCCGTCCGTAAGATAGTCTATAAAATGTTGAAAAACCAAGAATAAAGTTTTTCTTGCTGCTAAAGCGGTGTTTATTTCTATGTCCTCGTCAGCGTGGTTGGCTGGAAACCTCCATCTTATGTGATAATATTCATATGTTTCGATACTGAAGCATTAAGAGCGGCGTCGAAGATATGTTCGCGGCATGTAGTTTCCTATAAGGCACTTACTATGCGGAACTCTGGCACTGCGATCGCTCAGCCACCATGAGAATGATGGGTATTACCCGGATTTGCCTCATCTTCATGCCTGCAGGCGTCGAACACACTTGTTGCTTCGTTTATGGTTGCGCTTTGGGGTTTGTTTCGGATAAAAAAATGAATCATTGTGAACTTTCTGAGCCGATTTGAATTTGTGAGCCTAAAAATGTGACTCGGGTGGTGAAGTAGAGCTGCTGCAGGATACGTGGAGCTACAAACGGAGCCAGAAGAACGACGTTTAGACAAACACGTGTACGACCCATCAATTCCAAGCTGGCTGAAGCGCCATGCGTTAACGTCAGCTCCCACAGACACTCTAGTGTATTCAGTTCCCTCTAGTGTATTTATCCCTAGTGTAAAAACTCCACGGTTCGCGGGGCTGCCGCACTCTTCGCCATTTCGTGTAGGCTTGATCGTGAAAATATGCGCTAGAACCACTTTCTTTCACCATTTACCTTAGCCTAGCAATAGAAAGACGCCATGATTATGCATATTCGTAGTCAGAAGTGCGATCGCGAAAGCGGAAGTTTCAAGAACACTACCTATACTGAAACTTTCATATTTGAATACATGTGTCATTGCGTTGCGTAACTCTAGAAAATGGCGTCGGCAAAATGTTCAAACATCTTAGAGCACACCGAATTCATAAGCCGTTCGCCACCCGCCACGATTGTGGTTCTCGGCTGCTGACCCGAAAGTCGCGGGATTGAATCCCGGCGACTGCGTTTTCAATGGAGTACGAAAATGCTTGAGAACCGTGCATTTAGGTGCACGTTAAAGAACCCCAGGTGGTCGGAGTTACCGATTCCCTCTACTACGGTGTCTCTGGGTCTGCCCAGAAGTCCGCAACCTAACATTTTAGAAGCTACGTTAGCTCGCGGTTGTTTTCAAATTCACGCTGTTCTTGTTTCACCTCGTATACTGTTCTCGTTTTAACACAAATTTTACTGTAACCCTCCCTCAAGCTTCAGTCACAGACTTTTCTCTCTCTATTGTCGCTGGGCACGTACACAATGTCATGAAAACCTATAGACGCCAAGTAACCCAAACAGAAAGAAGGAACGCCCCGCCGCGGTGTTCTAGTGGCTAAGGTACTCGGCTGCTGATCCACAGGTCGCGGGTTCGAATCCCGGCTGCGGCAGCTGCATTTCCGATGGAGGCGGAAACGTTGTAGGCTCGTGTGCTCAGATTTGGGTGCACGTTAAAGAACCCCAGGTGGTCGAGATTTCCGGAGCCCTCCACTACGGCGTCTCTCTTAATCATATGGTGGTTTTGGGACATTAAACTCCACATATCAATCAGTCAATCAGAAAGAACACTCGAAAGGCGCGCCTTTTTTTTTTTCTTGTGCTTCTTTCTGCTGGTGGCGGCGATTAGACGACTAGCGTTCTTTATTTTTTTCGAAATGCCTTCTTATCCTACGAGCTTAGCCCTAGTGCGTGAAAGGTGGAATATACATCGTCTGCAGGAAACTCCCAGTGCTAGCCAACTGAATGATATTTGCATTTCACATTGAGATTGAAAGCCCGCCATGGTTAAACGCGGCAAAGGAAGCACTCCTTCACGCCACGCACGGGCAGCGAGCGCTCGACCGCGAAGCGTCATGCGATACGAAACGGGCTCCCATCAGCGTGCGATGTGCTTTGTGCCCGCATCTCTTTGCTCTGTCGGGTACGGTGTCACGTAACCCTCAGTAACACAAGCCGGCGTTTATGCATGTCATTATATGTGACCCGAAACGTCTGAATGCATGAACACAGTCGGCGATTTCGCGCCAGACAGATCTGCCCTCTTTCCCCAGCTTCTTTCTCACAAACCATTTAGCAGATACTTTCTCTCAAGAGGGCGCCAAAGTGATTGATTGATTGATTGATTGATTGATTGATTGATTGATTGATTGATTGATTGATTGATTGATTGTCCATACATCTGCTAAAACCTGGCGCTCGTTGGTCATCACTGGCATTCACTTCATAAATACCCGCATTCATAGATAAAGTTTTATGTATTGAATTCTCTGTTCTCACTAGAGGAAGCTGCCCCCAACAAAAAAAAATAAGGAAAAGAGCCTCCAGTAATACAGGCCCACTTTCCTTTACAAAAAAGCATTAAACAAGTAATTAACGCTCTTCATCTGCCAAAAACTTGGGTCAGTGTCGAAATCAGTGCAATCTGACATAGAACTCACAACACGTACTTACTCGCACTAAGTAGAAAAAAAATGCGAGAAGATGGAGCGGCACGCACACAGGTTAAACGGGTGAGCTTTGCCCAAAACAAGTAGGCGTACTTCCCCAGCAAGCATTTGTAAAATATTTTCATTTGTTTTTAAATAAGACGGCGGACCTTTAGGCGTGAAATCTTCGTCTCACGCCCGATATGGGGCACGTCGTGGTGAGGGACTCCGCACTAATTTAAAACCCCTGGGAATCGTTAAAGCGTAGTCCTCGTTTGTTTCTTCCTGTGTGTTGTGTTTAGTTGCGCCCTCAAGATGGTTTCTATGTCGGAATTAACTCGCCCGACAGTCAACTCTTTCGATGTATCCAAACCTCCGTGTAAGATGTTGGTTTGGAACTTTTACATCTCGCCCTCACTGAAATGCACCAGCCGAGGTCAGTACTCGGACCCATGCCCTCGAGCTATATACCTGCGCAGCGCTGTAGTCCCTAAACTATCACAGTGGGCTTTACGGAATAGTTATGAAGAATAAAAACATTATTTCGATAAGTGACAGCGGGAAAAGGCATGCCTGTGCAGCTGCGAAGATCTGAGTATACGTTCTATCACTTTCCTGAGAATTCATTGCACCAAGTTCCTCTCCGAACGGTTCCTGGCACAAGAAGGGTACAAGTTATGGCACCCACATGGAGTTTCTGGTTGTTATGAAACAGGTGACCTAAACCACTATAACGAGCTGGTCTTTCTCGGCATAGTGCAGCCAGAGCAGGCGCTGGTGCGGTACCCATGGAGGGTGAGCCGCGTGCGTCACACTCCTCTCTTTCAATATAGGCTCCTCCTCCGCCAACATTTCACATGCCGTTGTCCGAGCATCTCTTTTCAGCACGTAGCCTCATGAACGAAAGCCTGTCAAAGTTACCGCAAATTTCTCAGTTTTGCGCCGACAAAAGCCAGCGAAAACTCAAAAGAAGGACGATGAAGGCACAACCGAATGCACAGTCACCGGTAGTTTTCGTAGGTTTTTTTTTTTTTTTGCACCTTAACATGAACTAACAAGCCCAGCTCTTCACGCTTCTATCTCGGTAAAATAATTCACGCAGTATGTTGGCACATTTGCCCTAACTACGAAAGAAAGGCCACTCAACCACGGCTAACGAATGTATGACTGGCGGCTGGCCAGGCTGATGTTTTCCAACCAAAACCAAAAGGCCTGTAGAGGGCGCTACCTGTGCCGTTACTGCTCATGCGCAGTAGTTTTCCCGCAAATGGTCAAATTTCTCCATGAGAGCGATCATGTGAAACACAATGATAGAGGTAGAAGAGGAGAACGATGATCGCGGATGCACTCGTGGAACGCTTTTTCTTTCGCCCCAAGAGCTGTATAAGACGCTCGCTCCCGGCATTCTCTCTCATGGTCGTGGAGTGCACTTCGTTACAAAAGAAAGAAATAAAGAAAAAATAAAGCAAGAAAGAAATAGCAAAAGAAAGACAGAAGTTACGGGGGTTAAAGATATGCACCAGCTTCGCCCAATCGTCATCATTCAGTTCGTGGATACACTGTGATTTTTAAACCCTTGTACCACGCTGTAATACATAGATCAACGGAATTGCTTACCCAACATGATGGCTGTATAGGATTCTTTTAAAGTAGTTCCAAATACCGGCGTGGCTCTGTGGTAGACTACTCGACTGCCCTCGCGGGTGCTTTTTTGTCTCATTACTTTTCACGTCTGTCGGTTACCATTTCGTGTATATCGGTTACGCCACCGACGTTGACGGCTCAACACGGGAACGGGAACCGAGATTGTTCTCGGTTCACCTTAAAAGTCTGGGCGAACAAATGGGGACACAGAAAACAAGTCAGCTCACCAACTAACAACTGAAAACGTAACCTGCGACGAAAAGCAAACTCGGCACGATAACTCTTCTATGACCAGGCAAGAGGCGATATCAGTGAATCCGGAACGTGTGGGCGCACGCGCGGAAACATCGCTGACCACAGGCTCACCATCCAGTGCACTTCTGCATTGTCCAGAGTGCGAATGCGAGCCTAAATTCAACGAATATGCAGTTTTTTTTTACGTGCAGAGGAATGATGCAACGCGTCTATCGATAATAGTAGAAAAGCATGCGTGAGTCAGCCGTCCATTAACTAGTAAACTTTAAACATGAATGCGCACGAACAATCTCAGCTAGTCGGTTATTATTTTAAGTGTGACGATGACTACTTCATGGGAACCGTTCATAACGTATTTTAGAGTGCACTACATGACGACTACAACCGACACTGAGTCATAAACGCACACGGAGCGTCTCGTGGCCCTACATATCACTCCGCGTGTCACTGCCGAATACCAGGTATACCGAAGCAAAATGTCTACGCGAGACACGGCTGCTTTTATCCTTACAGGCACAACTCTGACCGATATAATTTCAATGGACGTCGTCTCCACACGGGTATTCGTCAAATAAGCGGGGAACACGAGTCATATGGCTTCGCCTGCCCCTGCCAAGCGCCGTGTCCGGTTTTGCTCGCCACCCAAAGGAGGGCGCTATCCAGCGGCATCCTGTGGCCACATGACACCACACTAAACCTTGTGACGTCACAATGACGTCACCTTTCTGCAGTTGTGACGTCACTACGTAACGATAATTTTTCGATTCCCTCGTCATCGACGCCACGGAACGGTCGGCACCGACTTTCCCGTTCGACGAGGAAGCATCGGTTGACGCTGCGGCAGCCTGCGCATGAGTCACTCGGCCAAGCGGATGCTGGCACGCATTGCGTATTCAAGCGAACGCCGCTCTCAGGATATAACAGAAGCCCGGTTAGGATCTTGTAGGCGCAGATCGAGGGAAAGGAGAGGAAGGTTTGCAGATGCAGTCGCTTGTTATTCGTGGTGATAAAAGAACCGCGTTGAACGAAGGCAAGAAGCGTCAGGAAGAAGGCAACAGGCATCAGCTTATATCAGTTTTTGCTTATATATACAGTTCTGCTAATAAACAAGCTTAAAAGAGAACGTTAAACAAATTAATGTTTTTGCTTAGTGCTTACCTTATAGGCTGCCGCAGGCCGTGCCGCAACGTTTCATTGATTGATTGATTTTGAGGGTTTAACGTCCCAAAACCACGATATGATTATGATAGACGCCGTAGTGGAGGGCTCCGGAAATTTCGACCACCTGGGGTTCTTTAACGTGCACCCAAATCTGAGCACACGGGCCTACAACATTTCCGCCTCCATCGGAAATGAAGCCACCGCAGCCGGGATTCGATCCGACGATCTGCGGGTGCAAATTTTCATACAACATACGCGTATAGCCAGAGGAGGGCTGAGGGGAGAGGGCTGTTTTTTTACTAGTTTTTTTTTCTTTGTATTTTCTATGTGTGCAACGAGGCATGCAAATGAACATCATAGGTGTAATCTACATGTAGCACGTAGGCGCAGGATAACTGCTAGTCATCGAGGGTAACCGACTGCATTCTAAGAGAAGGCAAACGCGTAAGAGACCGGCATAATGTTGAGTGGGCAGATGAAATTACGAAGGTTGCAGGGATAACATGGTCTCAACAAGCAGAGGACCTGCTTGATTGAGGGAACATGCATGGGAGAGGTCTGTGGCCAGCAGTGGGCGCCGTCAGGTTGACGATAATATAAATAATATTAATAATATCATACGCACATACAAACACTCTGACGTACTCACTTCCACCCCAGCCCCGTTCTGGAATAATGCTGCATCTATATACGCCCCTGCATTCCGGCCCCGTCCACCTTACCTGATTTCGTGTCCACTTGTGAGAGATGCTGCAAAATTTAGATGGATGCCTGGGCGAAAATTCGTTCTAACTTTAGCAAATGTAAAACAGCGCAAAAAGTACGGAAGACAGAGAAAGACAGGTGCATAGAGCGTTTACAGAGGCACATTTATAGCACGCATCAGGGCAACAAAAAGGGGATTACAACAAAGTTTGCGATGACAGTCCCACGTGTCAAAAAGTTGCCCACAGTGATAAACGAGAGGAGGTGTCAATGTAGCCTAAAGCTTAGAAAATTAAGCACGCTCATGGTGTGGCCAGATAAGCCACAAAATGTATGCGTAATGTAAGACTGGGCTAGTACGGTTTCATTGTTTCAACATTCGTTTTCTCTTTGAAAGAATTCAACGCTCAAAATTTAACATTATAACACAGAAAAAGTTATGACGATTGCTGCATGTACTCCAAGTGATTCATGGAAAATAGAGATAAGATGAACAAGTCGCCAAAGATTGTGGGCGCATGCGCATTCCAGGCAGAAAGCTAAAAGTAAAAGTCGTAACTGCTTATAATTGCCCATCTAATAATTTGTATTCGCTTGCACGCAAGGAGACAAACGTCGTACTGACCCCTTTGTTTGATAAAGAAATGGCTTCAATGAGTATGCATCACCAACAAGCGCCAATGTGTTTTCTAAGTCATGGTTTTAAACAGCGCGACATGTGAAAACACAAGACAACCTCCCCTTCCTCCAAAAATATTTATACGCTTCTGATTAGGCCGATGGATGGAACTGAGATAAGTTCTGGAAACTGGGAAAGAACGTGGCTGATCCGCTTATCTAGGAATCGGTGTAACAAGAAAGTGAAACGTGTCTTCACAGAGGTAGCCGCACATTTATTGTGCGTTGTTTCAGCAACAACAACAAATTGCTAAGTCACGTGAAGAACGGCGACGAGCTCGTAACTTGCAGCGCACACCTCAAGCAGAAAGCACGCGCAAAATTAGCAGCGCGGACCAACAACTGTCTCAGCTCGCTACTTAAACTGTGCTGTTCAAGCAGAAAGAAATGCGCACGAAACGAGCGCACAAGTATACACAGTACAGGCGCGAACAACTGTTGATTCGTACTTCTTCGTGTGTCAGCAGCGCGCTCCTTTCGTAAACGCGGCCGAGGCAGCGAGCGAAGTGACCTTCGTCCTCTCTCGAGTTACGAGTCTGATAAGCGCGCGCGCAGCTAGGAGAGTCCACGCTCCGTGGAGGCGTTGCTCCTTGATGGAGACGACCGTTAGAGCGCGCCAAGTGCGAGCCCGTCGCGCCATCTCGATACTAATAACAAAAATGCGCTATAAAGTATTGGAGCTCTGAGGACCAGCAAATGGAGTACGGTGAATATGAATGGCTTGCCGTAAACGTTTCGGACAATGAACGCTCCGGGCCATGGTGGGTATAGCGCCGCGCGCTGCGAGTCGAGAGGTGACTGGTTCAATCCCACAGCACAGAATCTTTACTTCTCGTTTTTTTTTTCCTTGCAATCTGTTAGTATAGTTACAACGTCATATCTGTGACGGAAATATGTCAGCGCAGCCGTGGTGGACCTCGGCATAAAACACTTTCTTGTTAATAAGACGAAACAAAACCACCTAAAAAATTCACAACATCGAAGATATCTTCGGGTTTTTGGGACTTCTTCGTCTTTACAACCATATAACGTTTGTGCAGGAACAAAAGCCCAAAACCGAATACGTACAAGTACCAATAGCAAGCTCTGCTTGATTCACATAAAAAACAGCGCGAATAACGAGGGACAAGAAAAGAAGGAGACAGACAGCGGCACTGACTTACAACAAGATTTATTTGCTGGAACCGCACAATATATACTTGAGCATTATCTGACAAAAAAAGGGAAAATACAAATAAAAAAAAACAGAATTCACCTAACACCAGAGTAATCATAACAAAACGTGTGCCAACGTTCTGAAGAAAATCTAATTCTTTTCTGATAGAGCAATCGAAGGCCTGCTGACACATGCAATACCCAGCTTTTCTATTTCTGCAGCCTCATAAATTTCGCGTTATCAACTGGTCCCGATGACGCCTAATGACAGTACAATGCTGAAAGTCAGGGACACAACCGCAGTCTCGGCAATGAATGCCGAGGTGGCCCGATACTGTACAAGAGACGTTGTCAGCGTGCTCTTTCGGTCGCTCATTTAAGCACCTGCCTGTTTGGCCAATGTACCACTTGCCGCAGGACAGGGGTAGTGAGTACACCACCCCTTCGATGCATGGAACGTACTTCTTCCGATGCTTGATTTTGCAGCCTCGCTCTCCCCTGGAACAAGGATTCACGGCCTTGCACAACCTAGCCAGTTTTTCTGGGGCAGAAAAAACCAGGTGTACGTCGCACCTGCTGGCCACTGTTTTGAGGTTGTGGGTGACGCCGTGGATATAGGGAATAACGACAAAGCTTCGTTTCCCCCGTTCCTTATCCTTTGTGCGGGTTCGAGCATTCGTCTCTGGGCTCATTCTGATTTCTCGGAGTATAGACACTCAGCAACGGCGGTCAAAACGTACATCGGGAAACCAGCCTCGGTGAGGGGTTTAGTTTGCTGATTAAAGCTGGACCGAATCATGTGAAGGCAGGAACTGCTTGAACTGCTCGTACGCCGCGGTGGAGCAGCGGTTGCGGTACTACATGGTTGTTAACTTGGAGGTCGCAGGTT
Organism: Rhipicephalus microplus; assembly: GCF_013339725.1. Lineage (NCBI taxonomy): Eukaryota > Metazoa > Arthropoda > Arachnida > Ixodida > Ixodidae > Rhipicephalus > Rhipicephalus microplus. Next base: position 96,490,172 of record NC_051167.1, read on the forward strand.
CGATGCCGGTTGCATTTCCATGGAGGCGAAATAGTAGAGTTCTATGTACTGTGCGATGTCAGTGCACATAAAGAACGCCTGGTGGCCGAAAATTTCGGAGCCGTTTTCTATTCTCTCCTCTTCTAATGGTATTGTTGTTTTGGGACGCAAAACCCTTACAGGTAATAATATATTCTTACTGATTGAAATGCTGCATCTTGTCTAAGAAAGGCGCGAGTACAGAAGCATACCGCACTCACACTGCCATGTTCCTCGATGTATCGCAAGCAAAGCACCACATGCCTCACTGCTTTGTATGCACACTGGGTCATGCTCCGAAGCGAAAATCCATTCTCGGGGAGCCAATAACCTGCAGAGAGGTTGACGGTTATCGGCCCTGCGAAGTACGCATCACTACCCTGCGTCGTACTTTTGCACCCGCCGGCGTAGTGCATATGCGCCGCCTGGAGACCATGCCCGTTCTGGCGCCGGTGCATGATGTCTGCCCAGATAAAGAAGAGAGCATCGAAAGCGAAGCGCGTTCAGCGATGTTTTCTCGAGTTCGCACGTGACTGCGGTCGGTGTTCCTAACTGCAAAACACTCCGCGTGGCGAAAAGCGCCCGCTTTTTCCCGCAGTTCACCAGGGTCATGGCAACTTCTCCGAAGTAGCGCAGCGTAAAATGCGCGCGTTCCAAGCCGTGACGTCGGACAAGTAGGCCGTCGGCCCGTGCGTATACGGTCGCACAGCAGCAGTGCTTATAGAAATCATACTCCGTTTCATACGTCCGGTGCAGCGCAGCGAGAGCTAGCGAGATTTATTGCAGTATAGATGCTTTCGCACCAAGAAATAGTACCTTAATTGAGCCACGCCGGTGCTTTACTGTACCACCTATAAAGGAGTAGGGTAGTTCATTTTCGTTTGAATTCACCGCACTTTAGTGGGCCGGGTATATGTCTGCTATCGTGTGCGCCGCTTGGCATAACGCTCTGTGCGTAGCATATTGGGCACGCGTTCACACCGAAGAAGTCGTCTTCCCCACGCTCTTCTAGCGCCCTAATGATGACCACTTACCATGATCAGCAAAAGGCCACTGGTGTGATTGGCGTAACGCAGGCAAAACCACGCATGCAAATAGAAAAAAAAAGGAAGCAACGCGAAATGAAAAGATGGAACAATGACAAAAATAAGTAGAGAAATAGGCAGCAAAGGAGGGAACGAAACCGATGAAGATACAAGAACTAATCGATCGAAATAAAGAGAGACAAAAACAGAAAAAAAGTGAAACGAGGAAGAAAGAAGGAGAGGAGGAAAACAAGAACACCAAATAGAAACAAAGAAAGCTACCCAGCTCCGCACTTCCATTAGGTTTGGCACTTCAATGTTGCCTCAATGTTTATTTCCTTTTTTTATTTTTATTTTGTGTGTGTGGGGGGGGGGGGGGCACGGGACAGCTTTATGCTCTCTCGTAGTAGAGTACCAATTACTCAAAATCGTTAACAACTTTTTTCTAAACACACTTATCTGCAATTCATGTACGTTTGCGCAGAGTTTGTATGTGCGCATGCACGTATATTACTCATGCAACACTAAAATTTTGGGGGGCTTTCAAACTTTCGAAAACAAGTCGCATTAAGATCACAAGCAATCCCATTAAAGTGACGAAAATGTCACCATCATTACAGCACAGGCCCAGTGCCGTAGTGTGACCTTTTTTTTTCGTTTTTCAGCAAAATATTATATGCACATGCTTTGTGCCTTAGAAATAAACAAACCCTTTTATTTATACGGCTGTAAGCAGCTTGTATAGGTAGAACTAGTTAGTTTTCGTATCAAGGGCCTCCGCGACTGGTTCTGGTATCTCGCAGCCACAACCGATCACGGATGACATGTTTAGGACGACGAAACCCAAGCGCGATACGCCCAGACATTTAGCTGACCCAACATTCTGCATAGCTGTCACATTGTTGTTCTCGCCAGGATACTATCTTATGTATTTCAGTGGGAGCGTGACCTAAAACTTTTGACACCCCCCTCCCCATGTTCCTGCATGATGTGTTGCGCCTGAGCTGTTTGATTTTTGTTTCTGTTCAGAATTTTGAATTCCAGAAACCATGGTTCACTGTATCAGTCTTTACAGTGTGCAGGCAGGTGCGCCAAATCATTTTTTTTCTCTTACTTTTGGTCATGTTCCCTGCTTCGACGATATACTTCCATTACTTCAATTACACCTCCATTGAAGCACGCACCTAGAGGTTAAAACTTATTGTAAGCGCGAGTATTGCGAATATGCTGTTGCGATTAAATTATTGAAATAATATTAAATGTAAAAGAAAGGCAGACACGTTAATGGTAGACATATTTGAACTTCTTTTAAGACTGAGCAAATGAGGGAGAGGGGCATGGACGCATAAAATTGTTGTACTTATTAGAGGGAACCTGTAAGCTTCTCACATGCGCATTGGTTAGGAAGTCTGTAGAAGCCCTGTGGAAGCCTTATTTCAAAGAGTTAAAGAGTGCATTTGCATTTTAAGCAATGACAGGCTGCAATTTTTAGGCGCCAGTTTTTGCGTTGAACGGGAGTCACCGTCGGTGTCGTAATCGATTGTAACGCCAGCTTCGGTAGACCACGAGGGTGCCGGGGTTTGCAGCCATCTCTATACATTGCGCAGGACACTATGCTCGCCGCGTGTGCACGAGACTCGCGACAACGACGACCGCGTTTCTCGCTCGTTGAACGTCGGCTGCCGAAGCAGGTCATTTTCCCCGAACGTGCACCCACAACCGCTCGAAGGACGTGCTGCTGATGAGTGGCCGCATGTGACAACAGCCCGTTCCACTGAGCGCCCCTCACGAGCGCAACCACGGACTCTAGATAGGACAAATTTCGTCGCTACGGAAAATTTAGTCGGTCGGCGCCTTTGCTTTTTCGCCCACGAAAGGCCCACATTGCAGATAATGTATACTTCTTGTGTGATCTTTACGATTCGAGGATAGCCGCTTGCAGAGTGCGCAGAAACGCAAGCCAATAGACTATCAATTGTTTCGCTTACTTTTCCAAACAAACATCTGTTCCTTTTGTTTTTTCAGATGCGTCGTTTTACCCTCACTTTCCCAGGAAAAAAAAGAAAGAAAAATCACTTAATGCAACGAAACTTGGCTTATCACCATAGCGCACTGGTAGCTACGCAGCATGTGGTCGCCACGGTGAAGGTTCTCAACAGAGTCATATTGATAAGGAGCGTGTGAAAACTGAAGCTTTCGAAGTTACTCCAAAAATGTGCACAACAGAGATGACTTGACAAGTCAAAACAAGTTCAGCATATTGAGTTATCAGCTGATACTTGATTTGTGGGGTTTAACGTCCCAAAACCACCACATGATTATGAGAGACGCCGTAGTGGAGGGCTCCGGAGATTTCGACCACCTGGGGTTCATTAACGAGCACCCAAATCTGAGCACACGGTACTACGACATTTCCGCCTCCATCGAAAATGCAGCAGCCGCAGCCGGGATTCGATCCCGCGACCTGCGGGTCAGCAGACGAGTACCTTTGCCACTAAACCACCGCGGCGGGGCTGTCAGCTGATACTACGAACTGTTGAAGAAGCACGTCCTAAAAACCAGAGTATAGTTATGAGAGACGCCTTCGAAGAGGGCTCCAAAATGATCGGCCCTCTGGCGTTTTTTAACGAGCACCTGAATCTGCAGAGACGGGCCTCAATCATTTCTGCCTCCATCGAAAATGCGGTCACTGTCGCCGGGATTTGATCCCGCGACCTTCGGGTTAGAAGTCGATCACAATGACGACTGGACCACCGTGGCGGGTGATTTATGCAAGAGCGCCAGCTGCTCAAGCGATACCAATTCATCGCTAACCGCACAAAGTCTGTGCTGACGAAATTCCCTGAATTATTTTGAGAAAATGCCGGGCCACAGAAGTGCTTGGACAAGTCCAATGGTAAGCGTTCTGTATAGGCTTATGATTTATGTGGTTTTGTGCACAGAAAACACGGACGATACAAAGGACCCCATAAATGCACAGGCGCTATTTCCACAAAGTTATGGTTGCTACACCACTGCTATTTATAACATGACACCCAACTGTCTTATATTGATGCGCCAAAGTTCGAAGGCCTTAACAGCTAGGTAATATTCATAAAAGGACTATGTCACGCTCAGATTATTGTTTTTTGTCACACGAATTGCCTACGGTGTCGTGTATTGCGTATATCCTCGTCGTATATGGTCAAAAGTGTGTCGGGCAAACCAGTCGTATCTTAACGATCGCTTGTGTGAGCGCCCTTAAAATTTGAAGACAATGGCTGGTCTTTCTTCATGTCCAAACAGCGGGTCGCAAGTGTCAAATATGCACACCCAACTATAGCCTCTACTTTAGTCCTTCTAAGAATTCTGAGAATGCCGAGAGGAACGTTTTTTCTGCATTCGTCCTGACAGTGATACAACAAAACAGTACACGTCAGGCTGACCTACCATATTTATTAAAAGATGACATTGCCTTTCTTTTCTCTTTCTTTTTTTTAGTAGCCGTGATTGTGAGCCTTGCTATAACATATATTTCTTATCAGCCTTGTTGAAAACCATCTGAGTCACGACGTGCTCAAACCAAGACAGAACGAGACGAGCTAAAAGATACGTACTTATCGGCTGATAACTGGAAGGAACAAAAAAAAAACTAGGGATATCCGGTGTCAGATATGACAGTTTACTAAGATTTACCAAGTCAGAGGCATCATTGCCACACACACAAAAATTCTAGCCCACGTTAAGCACAACGAGGACCTCTCCGAAGTGAGTGAGTAAAAACTTTATTGAGAATGTCCGGTGGTATTTAGCGGGGTGGGGTGACAAAGCACCCAGCCTAGGTGACGGCTTCGAGCCCTTGGACACGGGCGGCTTCCTGTGCGTTCCGGACGGCCCAAAGTTGATCGGCGAGGTCGTGGCTGAGCAGAGCCGCCTCCCATCGCGCCCCGCGGTTCGAGACTGTCATGCCAACCCGATTCGTTGGGATCTGCTGCTTGCTACCGGTGCTATAGCATAGGCTACAGCGTCGCTCTTGCCCCACACGCTTTACAGTCTTTAGATGTATAAATGGCAGGATAACATGAACGTATAGGATCACTGGGTTCGGGCACGTGTGAGTCTATGACCGTCTTCAGGCAACCTCCTGTTTCGTTTGTCGTGGGGTGGTGGATATTTGGATCTGTTTTATCTGTAGTGTTGTGCGGTGTCTCTGAAAATGCTTGCGATCCCCCAACGTCCACTTCCGCATCGCTCTCGAGGTATGCGTAAGGGCTGCCCGCAGACGCCCCAGCTCGGTGTGTAAGTTCTCGAGTCTCTCCAGAAGTTTTTTTTTTTTTCTTCTGCATGACCATGTTCTCAAGTTGAGACCAATGAGACCGAAGAAGGAATGTGTCTGCGTTTCCCGAGTGCGTTAATTTGGGCTGGGCGATACTTTATGAACGTCCGAAACAGCGCGTTATACAATAAATCAAACATACACGGAAGAGAATACAACGCTTGCATGTTTCGTTATTGAATTTTAGACGGCCTCTGTTTCTCTGTTGTTTATTTTTTCCTGTTTATCTCGAGCGCTGCCGTTGATTTGCCATATTCGCCTTCCTCGGAAATAGAGCAGTTAATGACGATAGCATTGTCCCATCCATCAAAGGTGGAGCCAGATTTTTTTTTTTTTTTTTTGGGGGGGGGGGGGTCAACCATACGTAATGCATAATCGTGCATGTGGTATGCGTGCGTGTATATATACACAAGCAAAACTGGAAATTTTCGTGAGGGAGGGGGTTTAACACCCCCTCCTCCCACTTAGGACACGCCGCTGCCATCCATCCGAGACCCCGGTCCCCACTCGCCGAACAGTTGTTTCGTGACGCTGCCTCATTCAAACCAATGGCTATGCCCTGCAGATATGTTTCCGCTATCGCTATCCGGTTCTACACCCCACTCATTTTCGGCATTAACTGAAAACCTCCTCCCCTACTTGTTTCCGGGTTCAAGCATGCGCACTCGCACCCTTAACTAACGTAATCGCAATTCAAGAGTAAGAGAGAAACGCAAATGACCCCGCCCCCCACCTTCCTTCTCGGACCAAAACCACGTGTTTTCTTTTCGCCCCACCGCGTGCATGTGTACCGTCATTCCGCGGCCGGAGACCGCACCGGCCGCCTACGCTTCCACAGTAGTCCCACTTGGATGGTCGTCCGGCGAGGACCGCCCCCGCCCCTAGTCTGAGCTTGTCGCACCCTGGCCTGACGACCGTCGCACGCCACCGCTTCTAGGCGAGCACAAAGATGGCCAGCTGGACTAACGTCGTGGGTGATCCAGTGCAGGTAAAGGAACCCGCCTAAACCTACACGATTATATCTCCGTAAATTAGTTGGGGTTATTTGTCCTTTGTACGTCTTGTGCGGCACCCATTGGAAGTGGACGCGAGTGTTCACGATCTGAACAAGCTTGTAGAATCACGAGAGCGAGCGCAACTCTTGCAGTTTACGCCACCCGCCGGGGTTGTCGTGCTCGACCGCTGACCCGCAAGTCGCGGGATCCCGGAGGCCGCATTTTGACGGGGTGGAAAAGGCCCGTGTGCTTAGCGCGTTAAACAACCACAACAGCTCGACATTTTCGGAGCCCTCCACTATACGGCATTCCTCGTAAACATATCATGACTTTGCGACGTAAGAGTAGAAGAATTCTCATTGTAGCTTGCGTCGTGAATATACGCAGCAAGTCTCACTCGGGGGCGCACAAAATGACAGGAACTTCTTGGGGAGACTGTGTTCTACGCGGGAAATTTAATTGACCTAGTCGTGTCGCCGGCAGTTTCCTGAAACGAAGCTTGAGATTAGGCTGGTTGATAATACGTCTTGTTGGTAATCCATCTCGTTGGTAATTCATCTCGTTGATGACCCATTCATCAGCACTCGCCTCTGTTCCCTTTCTCATTCCTTCTCCATGCACTCTGTGCTGATTTTCGACGGACGGCTACGGCATAGCTAGCTATGGCCAACCAAGCGCGAAATCGCAACGTCTGTGGCTGTTCAGGGGATAATAATTTAGATAGCTTGCTTTTAAAAGTATCAGTAAATGTTTCGCAGTAACTGCTAATCAACGCTGACTCTACTTTAGTTATAGAGGACGATATACACTTGCGGAAGGAAAGTAACGAATTCATTGCGTACAAGCGTACAGGTGGTATACGAGCAGTGTGCATGCACTTCCTTCGGGCGCGAATTGCGGGACTTGTATTCGCCCGCGCGCAGTTTATTCCGGGAGACAGTATGTGAAGTTCTTCAGTCGCGAACGTGTGTAGGCCAAGTCTTCCAAAACATTTGTGCCCAATTCATGGGAACCATTGCATGCGTTTGTCTGTAGCAATACCTGATTATTTATAAACTGCGGTGCACTCAAGCCTAAGGAATCATCCCGTCTAGCTGTGACTTCACAAGTCTATGACGGTGCTTTACCAAGGGCTCCCTTCTTCCTGCCAATACTATTGGTTTTACTGTGTCGCAATTCACGTATATTCGCGCATCTGTACGGGCTCCTATCTATTCGCTTATCAGTATATCAGCCTTATGTCCGTTTACGTTTACATTCAAGTCTATTCACCCATATCTCAACCAATCCACTGGTCTTCATGCGCCATCTCAATGTTTATTAATCAAAGACGCCAGCTTTTTTTAGGGGGGGGGGGGAGGGCAGGGGTTTTCATGCCCTTTACCTCCCCAAACTTTTTCACGGGATATTCTTGATGGAAATATCTTGTCAGTCACATGTTTGATAAAAACATCTTTAGTGGATTTCCACCACTGATAACTCGTGCTTGAAGACGCATCGTATAGCATCGATTATGTGGGATATTGGCGTTAAAGACAGTTTATACCCCATGAGTCGACCTCACTCAGCTTCAGGTCAAGTCGTTTAAACCCGAGTGAGTCCAGATGCACAACATGTTGGTGAGATTGAGACCAAGTGAGTCAAGTTGAGGAAAATTTCAGTTAGGTCCGAGTGAGTTCTCAGGGCGAAATATACATTTTTTGGTGAGTCTGAATGATTTCGAATTTCTTTGTACTTTACGAAAACTGTTCTTCCAAATTTATGCCTATGTCGTTCTATCTTTGTACATATCTAAAGGCCTATGTTTGTGCAGTGCACTGTTTGATGCACGTGACATTGTAGAAACCCATCCCAAGTAATGCCCATTTAGCACACGTATACTACTTTACGAACGTGTTTGCGTGCCACCGTATTGGGCTGTAAACCTTTGTATTTTGCATTTTTAACAACTATACGTTACGGTAGACGCATATGCAAGAAATGTGTTCGGCTGGTGCATACAATGTTTCATGGCGTATTAATTAACGACGCGATACACAAAAACAAAAAAAAACGTCAGGACAGCCCGAAATTGCGGCACCCATATGTCTTACGTAAGATAGTCTATATGATGCTCGTGAGAAATCTACCGTCAGCCGTTCCACGGCTCACTGATTGGGTAATAGTGCTCCTTTAATACTTCTAGAATTACAAGACTAGCTTCGAGGACATAAGTACTAATCGTAGACAATGACGTCACGAGTATGGTATGTTATCAGTGCTAATTATGTAATGTAAATACGAAGCGAGAAAATCGTCGGAAAGATGGCTTGCCAATGGCAGGAACCGAACCTGCGACCTTCACGTACGCGCCTGATGCTTTGCTAACTGTATTAAGTGGCGGTCATCCTCTTTATGTTGTATATAGGTGCATATAAGCCTGGGCATTTTAGTCAGCGCTTCGAGCGAAATCAATACTAAGACACCCACTTGTCGCGCCTTTCACACAATGGCATTTCAAGTACGTTTCTGTCAGGCGCTGATCCAGCAACCAAGTTCCGGTATGATAGACGTCAGGTCACATTGGAAGACCTCAACGCAGATGGAGGCATAATATGATCCAACATTGCGATGTACCATGCGTACGAGTACTCTTCCAATTGGCAGCTTGTACGCTGTCAGTACGCAGTTGCTTGGCGTACTGTCCCTGCTACATGGTGCCTACAATAACGCCAATCTAGAGAATTCACTGCCGCGGTTAACCTGCTTCAATGTGATAAACATGTGCCCGAAACTTATTTCACCTATATATGTCACAGAATGACAAAAACCGCGAGCGATGCACTCATAACATTCTCGTGACACCATTTTTCGATGACGTTAGGGCAACCCATAATAATGTTTATGTTCAAGTGCACTTCGTGTGACAATGACTGAAAGAACAAGTGGGCCTATATATACTGGCGCGACGTACTATCAGCGTCAAATCAAACTCCAACAGCGACAAGCATTTGCAATCGCATGTGAAGCCACTCTGGGTGCACGCTCCTGTCAAAGAATGACTAGAGGGCGTTCTCTATATATCGTTGTGAACGATGTTCGAGAACCATTTGACGCCCATAGTACGTCCACTTATTCGTCCATATTTCCTGCAGGTGCGAATTATGATGCGCTGTCTCCGATTGTGTGTCGAATTCACATAGCATAGTGCTCTGCGCATAATTCACATAGCATTGGTCAGCTGCAAGCTCGCAATGAGATCACGTACATGCGGATTCACAGCGCACCTCGGCATTGCCAGAAGACAAACCTATCCAAATAGTTCTTCAATAAGTTACACACTTCGTGTGTTCGTTGGCAGGGTTAAGGATATGATAGCTGAAATCAAGAAGAAATGGACATGGGCACGTAGCAGTGTAGGCAGGATAACCGCTGGTCATTAAGGGTAACTGGCTGTATTCCAAGATAAGGCAAGTTGGTGAAGGGGAGACAGGTAGTTAGGTAGGGCCGATCTGATTAGGAAGTTTGTTGTATAAAATGGCGACAGCAAGCACAGGACCGAAGTTGACATCTGGAACATAGGAGAAGTCTTCATCCTGCTGTTAATGATGATGGCTCGAGCATTGATATGCGACAGCGGGAGTCCGACGTCACTGCTACAAGAAGTGCCAACGGCAAGTTCCTGTGGAAGCAAGCTGTTGCATTGTGGTGTAGCGCGAAGGCCAGGGCGCTTTCGCGCATGTAAACTGCTTCCATCGCTTATGAGATCTGTGGTGCACCGTAGTGCCAGGGTGGTACGCTGCGGTGCAGTCAAGCCGCGATTGAGCTGCTTTAGGATGCAGGGCTGTCGTACGCTGTCATCGTCGCTTAGCGTAACGCAGGCAAAATGACATAGGACAGCCAGCTGTAGCGCTCGCTCGCGCCAGATAGAAGCCTTCTTACTCTTGTTCTTCGAGCGCCTTGATGGTGACAATAGGTGCGGAGCACTTCAGCAGCCCGTAAAACTGAAAAAAAGAGAAAAAGGCAAGCGAGAAACAGAAAAAGGTAAAATATAGAAAGAATGTTAGGAAATAAATAGAAATAAATAGATAAAAGAACAAAGTGGAAAACAAAAAAATAGAGGAAGGGGAAAAAAAAACTTCCATCCGGCTTTCATCACTAATGCTAAGATGCTTTTTTTTTTTCCCCAAGGCCAGGTACATTGAATATACAGATTCGCTCATATTATCAGCTAGCAAGCTGAGATGGACACTCCTTTGTCGTTCGATCGATTTACTAACCGGTTACTTCTAATCGATTCAAAGGCGGCACAGATTCAAAGACGATTAACAGAACACCACAAACAAAAGAGATTTGAGTCGATGTTTCCCACTCTGGCCACGCCCACGTGACCCCAGGGGCAAGAATTCGGCGAAAGCGCTACACTGGCCTTCTCCCTCTTCATCTGACTGGAAAGACAAAAACCAAAAGGCCTCTAAAACGGAGGCCCCGGGCGAAAATCTGGCCGGAAGAACGGCGAGCGGCGACATCAGGTCGCGAAAGCAACTCCGATGCCTTTGTGACGTCAGTGTACTAGGCGAAACCAGAGCGCATGCCTGAGGTCACCACTGAAGCAGCGCAGAGGGAGAGGAGCATATAGGCAGAAAGATGCCGAACAGGAGGGTGAGAGTACCTCGCCTCTTTTTTTGGTTCTTCGTAGAGGCGAGGACTGGCCACCTGACCGGTTTTTCTCTTGCAAAAAACGGTACTCTCTCTCTCTCTCTCAGCATCGAGCAGCGGATCAGTCACTTCCTCGACGGAGCAGTGCACTGCACCAGCGAGAGAGCGTGCAAGAATGGGAAAAAGTGCCTGCGGCCACTGCGTCTCCTTCCTATCTGACAACGGCACATCTCGCTTGGCAGAAAAGGCAAACGAGGCAAAGCACATTCCGCGATTGCTGGGATGATAAAAAAAAATAAAAGGCAGAGAACTTCGTTTCAGGTGGATTGCCGACGGGCAGAAATTACACTGTTTTGAGGCCACTCATAGCCGACACCCGCGATTCGCTCCCCCCACCCCTAAAAAACAGGAAAAAAATAAAGCATTTTTTATTAACCCATGCGTGCCCCGCCACGGTAATCTAGTGGTTAAGGTATTCGGCTGCTGACCCGCAGGTCGCGGGATCAAATCCCGGCTGTGGCGGCTGCATTTCCGATGGAGGCGGAAATGTTGTAGGCCCGTGTACTCAGATTTGGGTGCACGTTAAAGAACCCCAGGTGGTCTAAATTTCCGGAGCCCTCCACTACGGCGTCTCTCATATCATATGGTGGTTTTGGGATGTTAAACCCCACAAATCAATCAAATCATATTAACCCATGCGTTAATGAAATACGCCTTGATCAGAAATCACATTGGGGTGTTTTTTTTGTGCGTGTGTGTTTGAAATCATTATGCGCCATTTTTTTTTAATTTCATGATAATGTAATAAAACGTACATGCATAACATTTTACAATATGTCCAGAAGGTATATGAACATGCATTTGATGTTATGCGTAATGATTCATTGCATGTTTTCCTGCTGCTTGTCAAGCCATACAGAATATCTTGTTTTGGACACGTACACTGTGAACTTACTTTACCAAACCAGACTCATGCTTGACTACTTGTGTCTGATGTGCTGTTTCACTAAACTGAATCTTGTGTCCTTTTTATTTATAGTGTATTTCATTGGCTAAGTGTTCAATGGCCATAGAGGCACTACGTAGGCACAGGTCTGTCCAACTAGCCCCGCCGCGATGGTCTAGTTTCTAACGTACTCGGCTGCTGACCCGTAGGTTCGCGGTATCGAATCCCGGCTGTGGTGGTTGCATTTTCAATAGAGGCGAGATTGATGTAGGCCCGTGTGCTGATATTCGGTGAACGTTGAACCCCAGGTATTCGAAACTTCCAGAGCCCTCCACGACGGCGTCTGACAATATTGCCACAGAGACTGTTTACAATATCGGACATTATGAAAAATCAGCGTCCACAGTCTTGTGCGCACTCTTGCTTGGGGCCGCACGACTCATGCCTCTTGTTCACAGGCACGAGCCAGTGTGGGCTGGAGCTGCGAAGAAGGTGCGTGGACAGAGGAACAGTTTTTGTTTTTGGAACGCTCTAGCGGACTCTTCCATCTTTTCGCACTATAATTTTCAGGGCACAAGTTCGCCCATAATAAACTAGTTTTTTACTTTTGCTCTCTTGCACCCGTTACAATATTATGGTAGTTTTGAAACGTTAAACCCCGCATCTAAATCAATAAAATCAACGCGATCTGTCCAACTATTCGTTTTTTTTAATTGAAAAAGAGAAGTTTACGATAGCCATGAAAAGCTTAAAAACAGCGACGCTGGCTGATCTGAGGGGCTGAAATGTTGCCTTCTTGGCTGATGCTAGGTCTCTCCTTGGCATATAGACAAAGTACAGTCGATCCGCAGCCTAACACAGACCTTGAAAAAATGTCCAAACTCCGGCACCAGACACTCGCGTGCAACGCTGGCTGACACCCGCGGTCTAGAAGCGCGTATACTCGGCTCGCGCCACGCCGGAAAACTACGCTGCGGCCTTGCGTACTGTCTCCGTCGGTGGGCGCGGCTCATAAGCGCGGAGGGTTATCTGTGGACACCCGACGTTTTAACTCGAGCTTTATAGGTCTCGCTCTTAAAACAAGTAATGCATGTGAAGACGGATACGAGAGGAGCACACAAGACAACACAAGCAACTGATAGAGCGCACTACGACGGAAAACAAGATTGACACTGTGTTTGTGTTGCCTCATTCTCTACCTGTTTGCACGCTTTATTTTAGGGATGCTTGCCTACAGGTTCGACTATCTGCCGTGACGTGGAAACATGCATCTGCAGTGATGTTCCATTACGTAGGGTGGGGAAGTATTAGTATGCTGAAATTACCCTCGTCCGTTTGTTTATGTGAACTGTCGATCATGGGGTCTCGCAAGTTCAGTACGGCAAATACTTACGCTTCTGCACGTTATCGAAACCTGTTTTTATCCCGCATCATAGCAGATCAAATACTCGGGTACGAAACCGTGTCAAATACCAAGTGGGTACGAAACCGTGTCAAATACCAAGCTGAATGTGTCACTGGAACATGATTGTGAACATTGGAGTCAGAAGAATGCTGTATCGGGAATGACAGTTATTCAACTGTAAACTTTTGCAAACTTCATTTTTCGTTGTTTTGTATGTTTGTGTGAGCGCTTGCTATTTGCGCAGTGGTCATACCGCGCGATTGAACTTGTTCAGTTATTGATCATGGCGAAACACTCCCGAGTCAAGAGGTTCCAGGTTCGACTCCCTCAACAGTGGCTGCATTCAAAGCAGGTCAAAGTGCATTAGCACATGCAGTATGCTTCATTTTGTCTGCAGGTTAAAGAACAACGGGTGGTCTAATTTACTCCAGCGTTCCCCGCTCATGCGGGTCATGATCCCACTGTACAGTACGTTACCATAAATTCCTAAAATTTTATTTTTTGTCCACACGAGTGTGTCGCTATTATGCGTGAAAACTGTAGATCCTATAGTTTTTTTTTTTACATGAGCACACCCGAAAATGTATTCAAAGACCTAACTAGTTCCGACAGAGAAATATAAGTGTGAAACCGGCTAAGGCATGGGGAGCTAATGCGCGGAAAATTGAAGAGCCGTATTTCATGAACAAAGCTGGTGATTAATGTGTCGCGAAACCCTCCATTAAGTTACATCCGGCTGAGGCAACTTTTCTAGAAGCCCCAAGTTTCAGTTGTTAGTGCTGCGTTCAGGTGTCTTCCTTTGTACTTCAATTTTTTTTTTCACGCAACTCAGTTAAGATGAATCACCAACTCGCCCAGCACTCCGTGATTCCCACCATTTCTGTCTCGGTAAATCTCGGGGGCAGCCCCTCCGATGCTTCACCTTGCAGACGGGAGTTTCTTGCGCCTGTTTAGTAGAGTTAAGAATGCAACAAATAAGCATTTGTACACACCATACTCAACGAATAGACTATGCTTGTGCATCTCAGCGGACTTAGCGTCTTACCTGATCAGATATGCTTAAGCCATGATTCACATTTCACAACTTCGTGGTCAAGGGTAGTTCTGTTCTGACGCAACACAGTAGGTTCGTTTCTTGCGCGCCCCTGTCATTTTCGATGTCGGCCTTAACATTTGATAATGAATATGTCAAATTGCGTACATGTGTTGCTTCTAGAATTGAATATGCCGTAGATTGTCATGGCCTGCGGCATTTTTGTTTTAATTAAAAGTTGAATAGCAAGTTTTGTCAGCCGCTTCAATGTCACTGCACCTGCGGTGTTATATATAATTGTGTGTGTGTCCATGCGTCACATTTGCGTCAGCTAATAGCACAATGAAAATCTGTTTCACCTCGCCATACCACAACATAACATGCCACAGTGTGCTCAGCAAAATGGCATTTGCGCACTTCTGGCAGTCGTATTCCAATCAGGACATGTTGCGCTTGGCTGGTTGCAAAATACGAGACCACTTCCTTCTATAGTAAGTCTGAGGTCGGCTCCTTCCATACCTCAAATGTCCAGACTGTCCCGCAGGCCTCCGAAAACTCATACGCCGATAACACGACCCCCATCTCGCGAGGCCTCCTCAGAACGTCGTCGCTGGCACGGGAACATTGTCAGCTGAATTTTGGAAATGCGGTTAGCACTCGGGCAAGACGTCGCTTTTCGCATTAAAAAAAGGAAGCACGGCCTACAATGAAATGGGAGACGAAGTTGCGTCGGCTCGCGAAACACCGCAACGTCGCACGACGAAGACGCGCCGCTGAACACCACCGCGTGTCGCTCGCGGTCTCGGCGAAGTGCGAGCTCTTCCAGCTGTTCTAACGGCCCGCAACGGAATGTAGCCTAGCGGCGCGGCGAGCGAGGGGAACGATGCCTCGGGAGGCGTCTCGGAGCGCGGGGAGGAGGCGTCCCCCCTCGCGGGTCCCGTACAGACCCCTCGGCGGGGCTTCTGGGTCATTAGTTCAGTGGCGAGCCGGGCCTGGCCTAGCATGCACTCGGGCGGCCGGCTGCAACGCGGCTACCACCACCACCGCTCGGACCGGCCCGTCAAGGGACGCGCCGCCGCGTCCAGCCGCCACGCTCTAGATGCGCCTTCCAGGATCCTACCCGAGGCCCGGATACGGAGTCTCCACTGTGCTGCCAACGGCTGCCATGCCTCTTCTGTGCAGTTCCCGACGCCCCCCGGAGCGGCCAACGGCAAGCTCGGTGCTGCCATGCCGGTGCTGGCGTCCAACGGCAAGCCGGCGTTCGGCAACGCCACGTCTTCCCCGTCCAGGCTGGTCGTCGACGTCCGAGGACTGCGCGTCTCCTACGGCCGCGGCAAGAGCGCAGTCCAGACGCTCATGGGCATCGACCTCAGCCTGCCCGAGGGCAAGATGTGAGTTTTTCCACCGCTCACGTGCGTCGCCTGTGTGCTCGCGAGCGATCGCGTCGCGCGAAATGTCGTGAAAAGATGTCTTACTAATGACCTATTAAAGATGACCTATTAATTCGTGAAACGGATCCACTATAACTGTTTCGAGGCATATACTATCATGCATTATTAACGCAGTTCGGGCTACAACTGAAATGTTTACTTTCACGTTTCAACTCCCTTTCGATTTTCATAGTACTCCTCCTAATACAGCATCATTTACCGAACAGTCGCACACGCCGACTTAGCAGATTGTATGGACACCTTTATACAGGAGGCCATGAGCCATAACTGTTAGTATGTTCTTCGGTGAAGTTCAATTCGCTTTTAGATATCTTGCGTGACTGGTGTCCCGAGTGAGTTCACTCCGGTTTGTGTGCAAGATTGTGCATAGACATGTCTGTGATGACGCTTGATCTGTATCTGCAAAGATTTGCCGCTTTTGTCAACTATCTTTTTCAAACATGAAGCCCTGCCAGAAGCACTCGGGACAAAGCTGGAAACTTCGTTTCTGACAGCAATAAAATATTCGTCCCGTCCCTACAATATGGCGCCCCTTTTTTTATTGTAATCTGTGCTATATAGTGTGATTTTTGCGCATTCATAAATAAGCAGGCAAAATTTTGGCGCATTCGGTAGAGCACTTAGTTTATAACTTAATATTTTTTATAAACATACGAATGGACTTAGTCGGGAAGAACTGGCGCACTCGTTAGTCGTGACGTAATATGCAGCTTGCTGCTGGAGCGCCTGCACCGGCGAACGATATTGTTCCGTGGTCAGCTGCGCGTGAAATGGAGGTATTTTAGCTTTCTTCAGCTTAGGCCCTTAAATCGAACGGTTTGAACTGGCTGAAAATTCCGTAGTAGACGGTACCTCTGCTTCCTGTAGCACATGACGTCATGGCCGTCATGTCAAAATGGCGGTCACCACTGGTGGGCGGGGTTTACGACCAGTGACATCTAGGGCTCGTTTAGTGCTAGTAATTAGTCATGGTCCACTTTTCATATATGTACAGGCATAATAGTCCCTGTACTTCTATTTTCAGCTCACAACAACGAAATTTAGGATGACGCCGTTTTGGATCCTGTATAGCAGTGTTGCAATAACCAAATTTCGGTTCTAAGGAAAGAAGAAAAAGGGCAGAAGCAACGAACTTAACCAGAAAAGCCTGTGGTTACCCTGTGGTTACCCACCCTATATAAGGGGAATAAAGGTTAGCGAACCAGAAGGCGTGATAGGAGAGCTCATTAAACTTGACATCAATTCGGAATTGTGTTACCATGACAGGAACATTTCACATTAGTGTAAAATTCTTAGCCCTCTAACCCACCCACGCCAAGTGTTTACAAACGCTTACGTGTTGACTACTAATCGTACCTGTAACCTATGTACTAAGCCTTAATCCACGCAAACAGATAAGTAATTTCACTAAGCGTAATTATAAAATGCCAGACTGACTTAAGCACTACATTTTGCCAGTACATTACACGAACGAATTTCCCTTGAAGAGAGTTAACTTGGCAACTCCAAAAAGTTTTTGAACTTTATGCCCCAATTCAATGCATGATGTGAATTTAACACAAAAAGAAATTTAAGACTTTACCAAGACAAATGTCACGAAGCGATGAAATACGTACGTCTTTTTTCCCTCACGCTAAAACAGGAACTGAACTTCAGTGTACCTCATGGTTCATTTGTTCACTTACGGTTGATTGAAATTATAAAATGCTGCCCGTCCACTTCCGCTTTAACGCGAGAGTAATAAAGACCACGTTGCTTTTTTTCCTTAACTGCAGATACGGACTGCTTGGACCGAGTGGCTGCGGCAAGACCACTCTCCTACGATGCATTGTAGGTCGGTTAAAACCCCGGCAAGGCAGCGTTCACGTGTTCGGCCACAAGCCGGGCCAGCCGGGCAGCTACATACCTGGGCCCGGCGTGGGCTACATGCCACAGGAGCTGACTCTCTACCCGGAGTTCTCCATAATCGAGACGCTCACATACTTCGGCCGGCTGTTCAGGATAAGAAGGGACGTGCTCAAAGAGCGCACCGCTTTTCTCGTGCGCTTCCTCGGACTGCCCGAAAAGACCCGGCTGGTGAAGAACCTTAGCGGCGGACAGAAGCGACGAGTCAGCCTTGCGGCCGCCCTGATTCACCGGCCACCGCTGCTCATACTGGACGAGCCGACGGTGGGCGTGGACCCCCTGCTGAGGCAGAGCATATGGCACTACCTGGTCACCCTGACGCACCGCGAGTCCATCAGTGTCATCATCACGACTCACTACATCGAGGAGG
The DNA here is from genome assembly GCF_013339725.1 of Rhipicephalus microplus. Taxonomy (NCBI): domain Eukaryota; kingdom Metazoa; phylum Arthropoda; class Arachnida; order Ixodida; family Ixodidae; genus Rhipicephalus; species Rhipicephalus microplus. The sequence goes on from NC_051167.1 coordinate 96,508,273, forward strand.
CCCGGCTGGCGAACCTCGTGGGTCTCATGCGTCAGGGTCGAATCCTTGCACAGGCGGTGCCCGACGACCTGATGAAGCAGCACGGCATGCTGACGCTCGAGGACGTCTTCCTCAAGCTGTGCATGGCCGACAACAACAATCACCACAACCACAACGGCGGACACGCCATCCAGCAGCAGCAGGCCGAGAACGGTGACGTCCCGGCCCCGCCTTCAGTTGAGACTGCCAATGGCAAGACGCTGGCGAACATCGCTGCGAGCAAAGAGACCCTGACCTCCAACTCAATGACCCACCTGGTGCAACGCAACAGTGCCAGCGTGGAACAGCTGCCCGCGATGACGGCGCAGGAGTTAAGCGACAAGCACGCTGTGCGAAAGAAGGAGCCCTTCCTGGATGCCTGGTTCCGGACGTGGGCGCTCGTGGCAAAGTCCCTGACCAGGCTGCACAGGAACTTGCCGTGAGTTAAATTTCCATGTCTGCTTGGCTAGGCGTCCACGTACAGATAAACATTTTGCCCAACAGGTAATTCCAATTCAGGTTGAAGTCGGCGATCGCTTCGAACTAATCTTTTCACGCAACTGGGATTCGTAAACCAGTAGGCAATGAGTGTTTGGGACACCTGTCGATGCCTGATATATTGGAACATTAAATGAAAGCGCCAGTTCTTAGTTGTGGTTGGCTTTCTATTTGCAAAGGCACCAGTTCAGCGTCACGGCGGTACAGACAGCCAGTTGGTCGTAGTGTTGAAAATAATTTCTTACTGCTTTCTCACTGCTATTAGCTGTTGATAGCCATAAATAAACAAGGACGAAACACAGAAGGAACATGGAAGACAGAAAAATACGAAGGGACAAACACACAGAGAAGCAAGACCTCCCTGCTCCGCGCTTGTTTCAGGTCGGCAAACTCGCTCGCGAGTCGACTCGCTTACTCAGGTCGAGCCGTGTACCCGGATGAGCTCAACTTTGGTGAGCTTGAGCCTGAATAACTCCGTTTGATGAATATATTGGTGCGCCTGAGTCTGAGTGAACTCCACCTTTCATTGCCGCTCTAGCTGCCTTAACTTCATTTTTTTACGTGTACTTTGTCTGCAATATGTGACTTTCAATATGTGACACACAACGCAATATGTGACAATATGTGACACACAACTGCAATAGTGACACACAACGCAGTGCACGGGGTCACGTAAATCGTTTTGTCTACATTAACACAGCTGTCTTGTATTGCTACGTTTTACCAGCCATATGCAAATCACTTATAGCTTGACAAGATACGTTACTCAAAGGACGCACTTGTGTTGTGTACGCTGCTTCAACACCCAGCTGTGTAAAATAATGCTCCCGATCGTGTACGAGTCGCTGCGCAAGGAGTCCGCTATGCCAGTTCGTCTGCATGGTTCTCTATTCCGAGTTATAAGTACGGTTTTCTACATTAACGTCTACCGTCTGTCAACCGCTTTGCCGCCATTCTTTTATTCCATATTCAAGTGTAAAAAACTCAATAGCATACTTTTTGATGTTGCTTCGAGAACATTCCTAAGGTGTAGTCTACGTCACCATCACCAGTAGCGCATACCCACCTCAAGCGTAAACCTTCATCGTCGTCAGCCACTGAATAAAAAAAATGCATGAAATTCCTATAGCAAGTGTGTAGCGGATACCACGCTTTTCCGAAGAATGACGAAGGATAGCATAGTGAATGATGACCTATTACACAGAAATTATTTATGGCGTAGCGGGTACACAGAAAGTGGCAGCAGTTACCCAAAGAGTGTTTATAAAAGACTCTGAAAGGCTGCTCTACCACCTTTCGCTGTGACTGTGCTGTGCTTCCCACGCAGGCTTGGCGTTTATCTTATCGGCCCGCCTAACTTTATCCCCCTTGTGCGTTTGCATTCTCTGGGAATCCAGTCAGCTACCCTTAATGGCCAGTGGTTATCTACGCGCTACGTGCCCCTTATCTTGATTTCAATCAAGATATCCTGAATACCGGTTTGTTCCCATGACCCACTCTCTTCCTGTCTCTTAAGGTTACACCTATCATTTTCCTTTCCGATGCTCGCTGCGTCGTCCTCAATTTAAGCTAAGCCCTCTTTGTAAGCCTCCAGGTTTCTGCTCCGTAGGTAAGTACAGGCAAGATTCAGCATGTCATATACCTTTCTCTTGAGAACTAGTGGTAATTGCCATTCATGATTGAGAATCCTGGCCGAATGTGATCCACCGCATTCTTGATTTTGTAGCTGTTTCACTCTCATGGTTCGGCTCCGCTGTTACTGCCTGTCCTAAGTAGACATATTCCATGACAACTTCCAATGTCTCTCCACATATCGCGAAGCGCTGTTTGCTGCCTAGACTATTGGACATTACTTTAGCTTATATGCATATTAATTTTCCGACTTATTCTTCTGCTTTTCCGTGCCCAGTTCAGTAATCATGAGCTGTAATCAGCCCTCTGAGTTACTTATCAAGGCAATGACATCAGCGAATCCCAGGTTACTAGGATAGTTTCCATTCACTCTTATCCTCAACTCTTCCCAATCTAGGGTCCTGAATACTTCTTATGAACACGCGGTGAATAGCACTGGAGAGATCGTGCCTCCCTGCCATACATCCTTATTCCTTGGGATTCTGTCGCTTTCTTTATGGAGGGCTATGGTGGTTGTGGATCCATTGTCGATTTCTTCCAGTATGTTTATGTAGGGTCAATCGATGACCTGATTTCGTGGTGCCTGCATCACTGCTGATGTCTCGACTGAGTCAAATGCCTTCTCGTATCTATGAAAGCTATTTATAGGGGCTGGTTGCATTCCACGCATTTCATATAACCTGATTGATAGTATGAGTATTCTCTATTGTGAAGTAGCCTGTACAAAATCCTGTTGGTCCTTTGGTTGATTGAACTCTAAAGTCGCCATTTTATTAGCTATTATTTTTGTGAATAGTTTGTAGAGAACGGGCAGCAAGCTGATCGGCCTGTAAATTTTCCAAGTCCTTGACGTCTCCTTTCTTATGAAATATTATGATGCTGTGGTTCTTCCAAAATTCTGGTGTCCTTGCCACAAGAGACACTTGGTATATAAGTTGGCCAGTTTTTCTAACACAATTTTTCCACCATCTTTCAACAGGTTCGTTATTACCTTATCCTCACCAGCGGCTTTGCCTCTTTGCATTCCTTCTAGGGCTTTCATTACTTCTCCTGTCGTTACCCTGGTAAGATGTCGAATTCCTGTGGTCGATTATTGCTTCTTACGATATCATCCTGGTTGTTTCAACTTCTGTACAGCCCCGCCACGGTGGTCTAGTGGCTAAGGTACTCGGCTGCTGACCCGCAGGTCGCGGGATCAAATCCCGGCTGTGGCGGCTGCATTTCCGATGGAGGCGGAAATGTTGTAGGCCCGTGTACTCAGATTTGGGTGCGAGTTAAAGAATCCCAGGTGGTCGAAATTTCCGGAGCCCTCCACTACGGCGTCTCTCATAATCATATGGTGGTTTTGGGACGTTAAACCCTACAAATCATCAATCGACTTCTGTACAGCTCTATGTAGGACTTACCGCCACCTCAACTATCCTATCCCCATCGGTTATGCACAAGTCTGCCTTCGCAGATTTTAGGCTTCTGTTGCTGTTTGCAGCCTGCTCAATTCTTTCCATGTTCTACCTTTTGATGTCGGCTACCTTATGCCTATTTATTAACTTCGAAAGCCCCATTACCTTTATTTGGTCGGTTGTATTTAGGCTATCGTGGTTTGTCGTCGCATAACAAGATTTTTCGTCTCCTGGTATTGTTAGTGTCCCATCTAGTAACTGTACCTCCGACTTCCATTGCACACTCTTTGAGTATAGTAACCATATTATCGTTCATTGTGTCCACTCGGTTACCTCCCATATGAAAGCATAAGTCCTAATTAGCTGGTGAAGGTGATTACAAGTACATCAGTGAGACCACTGATTTCAAGAAACGAGCGATACAGCACGAGCGCGACGTTTGGGAACGGCACGCAGTCTCGAATGCCCCTGCACAACATATAGAATGTACGAGCCACAATATTGTTCGGGCAAGGGCAAGTGTTTCAGCCCATGAGAGATTAGCTTCCGTCACGTTCGCATGCATCTAAAAGTTTCGCGCAATCAGACCGTGACACACACGCTGCATATAAATGATGAGACACTTCCGCTGCTTGCGTCACGTGCTGTAGCGTACTTAATTACGCTGAGCCTCTTTCATAGAATGTTAATGTGAGCAAGGCTCTCATACTAAAACCGACACTAAAATGTTTATATTCTTGTACAGTGTTTGCTTTACTGTTTGGCAATTTTTCAATGTTTTTCCCTCGCCACACGGCTTCCCATCAAGCTTTGGATTTCGTAAGCCATTAGATCGCAACGCCGGTCAGTTATCAGTCATCTAGTAACGACGTCTCAGGTAGTTTACCCTTTTCTGGCCTTTTTGTCCTCAATCCCTTTCCCATGTAGAAAAACCATGTTGGCGCCTTACATACGGAAATCTGTTCTTAATCGGAGCTCTCTCAACGCCATCAGTTGAACATCGGGTAATTGTAATGTAAGCGTCTTTTCGCGTGCGCCGAACTGTGTTTGGTCAGCCGACACATCATGCAGCCTCGTAATCAGCGAAAAGTTCACCGGCAACACCGTCCTCCAGTGAAAACATGCAACTCAAAGCTATTAGAGGCACAGCCCTTAAAGACAAGAAATACAGACACCTTGCACATCTGGTCGAAGAATTCTTTTTTTCTTTTGTCCCGTGAAGTGTCCAAGTAATAAAAGCACTGCCTCACTTGTCGAGTGCTCAGCAAGCAAACTTCGAAGCCTCTTCAGTGCTAAACAAGATTACATGCCACCCGAACTTATTCAAGCCAGGACATTGCCAAGCGTTCCACGATGCTCTTCTTTATACGACACTCATTTTTCTCAAGCGTAAAGATACGTGTTGGTTCGTAAGACTTCGACGTTGCTATCTATTCCCTTCACACGTGATTTAATTTTGAACATCCCACTAGCACGCGCTTGCATGTGGTGTCCATAGGAAAACACTGCGCAGAAAATATAGGGATGACGAAGGTATGCGATTGATGCAAACATGATAATCATGAGATGCGTGTCATGTGAGAACATGAGCCCCGCCGCGGTGGTCTAGTGGCTAAGGTACAAGCCTACTGACCCGCAGGTCGCGGGCTCGAATCCCGGCTGCAGCGGCTGCATTTCCGATAAAGGCGGAAATGTAGGCCCATGTGCTCAGATTTGGGTGCACGTTAAAGAACCCCAGGTGGTCGAAATTTCCGGAGCCCTGCACTACGGCGTCTTTTATAATCATATCGTGGTTTTGGGACGTTAAACCCCACATATCAATCAATCAATGTGAGAACATGACTACATGCCACAGTCAAGGCGCCAATACATTTCGACGTGACATGGTGCACGTGCTCGCCGGCGTTCATTTAGTCACCACGCCGGCGTTGCCACACCAGGCACCGGTCCAGCCATATACTCGCAGGCACGCGCTGCGCCACGTTGCTTTGACGCATGCGCGTTTCAGCCCATCCAGCGTCCATCCGTCACGAAAAGAGGGAGACAGTGTTGTCTGGGTAACGCATCGGTGCGAAATGCAGCATGTCGCATGTCGCACCGGCTGCCGTCGGGCCGCGCTGACGGACGCTGGTCGCGCGTCAGACTATGGAGTGCTCGCGTTTTGCTAACGTAGCGTCACTGTGCCTATGCAGCGTGCCAGCGCGTCAACGCTACACTGGAGTATATTGGACCCTTCATGATGCATTCGTAGCCGTTTTTCTAGCTCCACACATACCAAATTTGGTGTTACGTGACGTCAATGGATGACGAAATATATGGCTGGTGCAAACATGATAATCCTGACACGCGTGTCATGTAAAAACATGACAACATACCACGCTCATAGCGTGCTCGCGGCCGTTTCGCTAGCTCCACAAATACTAAATTTGGTACCACGTGACGTGAATAATGACGAAGGTAAACGACACATCCAAACATGATAATCATGACACAGAAGTCATGTACGGCATCATTTACCTCCACCTCGTAACGCTGTGCTGATTTTAAAGTGACATATCAACATTTCTCATTCGCGCTTCGCATATCATCGATTCCCACTGTTCGTGGGATCTGCCATTTTTTTATTTGTTTCTTTTTCTTTTTTTTCTTTTTCTTTATCTCGCTTGCTTCTTTCAATTATTAGGCGCTGTTTCTGTTGTTTCGATTGCTATAAAAGTAGTGCGCACTATTTGTTTTGCTACACACATTCCTTATTTTCATTCTTGTTTCATTCGGTTTTCACCGGCGCAAAGACTGTCAGGAATGCCCAGCGCAAACTGTGCGCCTCATAGTTCGAGAAGGTTCGCAATCATTGTAGATCGTTCTGCGAAGACTGCGCGCAAAACACGAACACTCAAGGTTATTCGAGCGCAAAGTTATCAGGCTGGAAGGTTCAACGGCACATGTACAAATGTTGACGCGCTGTCAGTTGATCGACGGCCGACGCTCTGTTCACCGCTATCAGTGACAGTTTGTATTGCCGTAGTCTCACCTTCAGTTTCCCGGCCACAAGTTTGGCCAAATAAAGAGTTCCTTTTTTTACTTGCCGACTGTTTCTTACGTCGACGTCACAACCACGTGACAATCAAGGTGCTCGGAGAACACGAGGAAGAACGCTCTTTGGCGTGAGAGTACTCACTATGCTACAAATGGTTATGCCAAGCGACAACAGCATACGACAGCCCGACCCCTTAAAATGACCCGCACTCAAAAATAACTCCTGTCAGTAGTTTTCATTCCACTTTATGGTTTCAAAATAGCCTGCGAACGCTTATTTAAACGGCCATTTCGCGTACATCCACTACACGCGAGTGCCTGCTGCATACATTTCAACCAGTCTCTAGCGCAATGGCATGCTTAGAATGAATAACTTCTGCAATTAGGCGTGACATAGCTGCTCTTGAATACGCTTCCGGCCATCCACCTTTCACGGCCATGACCATGAATATCAATGCGTTACCGGGTCCTCACGCAGCGTGTTGGGAGTATCCAGGCAGAGTAAGCTTCACCACTGGGGCGATGCGTCACAGCCCCTCGAAGCCCGCCTGTACCCTGTTTAGCTACCGGTGGGTGGCCGGCCGGCACTGGGGATCAAACCCCGCACCTCCCGTAGCTGAAGCGGACGCGTACGTGCAATGCCACAGCTACGGTAATATCAATGCGTTTGTGGTGGGCGCCAGTGCGTTCTATTCAGTCGTGGTGATATGCGACACGACAGTATAATAGCAACAGAATGGTCACCAAGCGATGGAAAACGCTGTCGGAGAAGGGAGTTGGATTGAATGACGAACTGCTGACCCGCAGGTCGCGGGATCGTATTCCGGCTGCGGCGGCTGCATTTCCGATGGAGGCGGAAATGTTGTATAGGCTCGTGTGTTCAGACTTGAGTGCACGTTAAAGAACCCCAGGTGGTCGAAATTTCCGGAGCACTCTACTACAGCGTCTCTCTTAATCATATGGTGGTTTTGGGACGTTAAACTCTACATAACAATCAACAACCAGTGACGCCAACGCCGGAATTTCTGCGTTAAAAGACGAGAGCAAAGATATCAAATAAATTACTTGCCTGCTGAATACATTCCCGCCCAGGGAAGGAGTGTCACTTTCATCTAGTCGGTTAACGAATTGTTTTGTGTGTTCACCTGGGGAGCAACCACCCAACCTCTAATAATCAGACTCCCTCCTAATGATAAACCTTGTCCACCCCCGTCTATCTCGGCGGATAATCATGCACACACTGATAAATAACCCTTCATTGGCAATACACCACCAGGTTCACTCCCACTGTTGCTTACAGCATCCATCTTTATGGTACATATAGTTGTCAACAATATTAGGAAGCGCTAGTGTGGTAGATTTAAAGGGACACCGACCATGAAAAATAGCACGAAAAAAAAAGTTTCGGCTTCCCCGATAGGAGCGTTGTTCACAATGAAAGCGAGGATGAGTGAAGAGGTGCTTATGAGGGCTTCGAAATGCGATTCAAACGATGAATAATACGTTGAACCGAAATGACGGAGCGGTCCCTCATATCTACGTCACATTTTCGAGCCCTCATAAACATGTGTTCACTAGTCCTTCGCTTTCATTGTGAACAAGGATCCCGTTATAGGTGACAAACCGTCCCTATTTGAGCTCTATTTCATGGCCGGTGTGCTTTCAATTGTATTACGTTACCTCCCGACCCAACGGGCTTCCGTGAAAACGTCGGCTTGAAAGTTTTACAGCACTTGCGTAATCGCCTTCCACCCCGCAGAGTTCTTCTGTTCACCTTCCTGGTTCCGTCCGTGCAAGTGGTTCTGTTCTGCCTGTGCATCGGGTCCGACCCGTTCGAGCTGCAGGTGGCCGTGGTCAACCAGGAGCCGCACCCGCTACTCTCGGTCGCCTTCTTGCAGCGGATAGACAACACCACACTCAGTCAGGTGATCTTTCTTCCACCAGTTTCGTCGACGGAGTGATCGAGCCTTGTGTACTCCGCGGCGACGTCGATGCATGTTACAGAACCCCAGATGGGCGAAATTTGCGGAGCTCTCCGCACTACGTCGTCTTCCATAACCATATTGTGAATTTCGGACGTTAAACCCACAATATTATTATTATTATTATTATTATTATTATTATTATTATTATTATTATTATTATTATTATTATTATTATTATTATTATTATTATTATTATTATTATTATTATTCCCCTACCTTCCACATAGTTACAACCCTTATAGATGTGTTAAAAATAAGAAATGAAGGGCTCGTTTCTTTTTTTTGTTGTTGTTGTTGTTAGACACAATATATCAATGCAAACTATCCGACAATGACACCTAGGAAAGTATAGGGGATGTTGCCAATAGTAACGTGAGTGTGAAGAACGAGAAGTGGGCGAAAAGGAAACTTACCACCGGCAGAGACCAGACTGTCAGATGCTCTACCAACTATAGTAAGGCTACAGGGGCGACCATCCCCCCCATTCGTTACTGGGACATAGATGTGGGTGTGTGTAAGCGTCGCTAGTAGCCATGACGGAGAGTGGGAAGCTTTCCCATCTGCTGACGTCACGTAGCACGTGATTTTATTGCGAATTGGCAGTTGACCAATAATGCCTCGCATGCATACGCTACGAACGCGTTAATCGAAGATCGCAGGCTCGATCCGCGTCAGTGGCAAGTTACCTTTTCGTACAGTTTTCTTTCTTAATTTACACGAGACAACTAACATCGCCTATACTTCCCTTGTCATCGGTATCTGTTAGTCCTCAATCATAGGTACGTGTAACACAGTGGGCCTGAGGAGATTCGAACTAAAGATTGTCAATGGAAAACCACGTGGACGGCAGAGTGAACACTGTGTCAGCGAATGCGCAATAGACGGTTCGCTATAGACAGCCTGTTCATTGTTTTAACAGCATTTCAGCAGGTTTTGGAGTCGAAATGAATATGCAGCGATGTTGGTTAGTTCTCTTACTAAGCGATAACATGTGGTGAATCAGTTCGGCCTAAGCGGTAAAGGAAACATCGGAATACGGAAAAAAAACCTCACCCACCCGTTTTTTGAAGCTAACAAATATATCCAAAGGTTTATAAAGAAGCTTCCTAGTCCACACAAAAAAAAACTCGTCCCAAGAAAATCTCTAAAACAACCGTACCGATATCCTCTGCAGCTTGGTACTACAAGACGGGTACAAAACGTATACTACCAAACTAGAAAGCCCCACTTGATGCCGCTACAAAACGGGTGGATTTCACTCTTTCGAGCGATAAGATAGGCGCATAGTCTTTGTCGCAGCACTGTCCACTAAAGCGCTTCCATCTTCGGCGCAGATTCATTACCGCGACCTGGACTCGGCGCTGAACGCGGTTCGCGCCGGAAGTGCGTGGGGTGCCATCGCCATTGGGGCCAACTTCTCGGCGGCGCTGCACTACCGCTTCTTCCTCGGGGTGAACGCCGACAACCGCACCATCGAGGACAGCAGCATCAACATCTACCTGGACATGACCAGTGAGTAGTGCGCGCCGGCCGCGCACTGCATAGCAGAAACTTGGCCTTTTCACCTTTTCAGCCACTAAGCCAAAAAAAGCGCACGTCCTCCACCGTATAGTAACGGCGAGCTATTTCTTTAACTCGTTTACCGCTGACAGTTTGCCCACCTTGGGGGGGAATATTAGCGTCTTCTAAGCTTTTCTATCGACATGGCGCGAAGGGCACGCTCGACGGCTCGCTCGTGCGGGTTCTCATACGTCCCCGGCATGCACATGGTATTCGAAAGGGTGGTGCAAAAGGGTCACTTGCCCCCCCCCCCCCCCCTTAAGCCTCCCCCAGCACTTGCCCTCAATCAAGCTACTCCAGCGCCCTCTCCGTGCCCCAGCCGCGATGTTACACTGGTTTGCACCCCCAAAAGAAAACCCTGCCGACGACTTCTCGCGATGACGGAGAAGTGTACGTCATGGGCTTTCATCGCAACGATTGCGTCGTACTTGCAGGGCGCACGACGGAAACTTCGCTCGCTGCAGCCTCTCCGTTTGCGAAAAGAGCACGCTTTTAAAACACAGCGACGTAACAACTGTGATACACCAGTTTTTTCGCGCTCATCGTTGATATACCTGTGCGTATACGTTTCATGCGTCCTTTGAGTATGAGCAGCGCGTTGAGTGTGGCGCTGTGAACGTTGTTAGATCGTGCTCGTCCTGTGTGTTCTTTTTGTGCGCTTTTTCGTCTTGAGCAGCACGCTACACGTTTCGATCTGGTTGCCGTTCCCCGCATGCCATTCCAATTTGTTGCTATCGCATTCACCGTTTCGCCCTTGCGGTGAAAATGGCTTGTTTTTTGGCAACGGAGTTAACTGTATTTTTTTTTCCTCCCTTCATTTACTCACCACGGTGGTGTGGATGTCGTGCTAAACTGCTGACCCAAAGGTTGGGGGATTGAATCCTGGCTGTGGTGACCGCATTTTAGATGGAGCCGAAATGCTATAGAAGGCCGTGCACCTATGTTTTCGGTGCGCGTTAGAGAACCCGAATTGACCGACATTTCCAAAGCCTTCCACTAAGACGACGCTCACAATAATGTCGTAGTGTCGGAACGTTAAACACCAACGATTATAGGGGTTCTTGTTTTCAAGTTAGTTACGATGTGCACACGTGATATCGTCCAGAATCGGCGATGTGCATGCACGATGCTTGACCCGCTATGTGCAGCACCTTAAGCGCGAACTTTCCAATAACGAGCAGCTTCAGCATATCTGCAGTTAAGATTACGCTGCGATTTCTGTTGCAATCGAGCCCATTACTGCAGGGCAGAAAATCATGTTTCGCATAGCAGTGATCTGTTCCGGCTGCGGTAATTATTATTCGGTGTAAGTGGAGCACTAACATACTTGTGCAAATGGCATTGTGCAAGCATTAAAGACACTTGTGCGATTAAACTATTCGAAAGCTCTGCATACATAAAGCCCAATATTTCATTTACAAAGTTTAGAAACATTTCGTCTTCTATATAGATGTCACTGTGTGCACTCAACTGCTAAGATGGGCACCGTGAAGGTGCCTCTATAGCTATGTGCGTTCAATACTATGTCGTCGTACCGTGAAGCCACGTTGCATAAACGTACCATCCTTCTCTGTCAACAGATCAACAAATCGGGTACACGCTGCAGAAGGCAATCTTAGAGGCGTTCAGCTCTTTCTCGGCTGACATCCTGAAAAAGATGAACAAGAATCCCGCCCTCGCCCAACTACCAGTAGTGGTAAGTCTTTCATTAGTCGGTCCTCTCGTGTTTTTCTTCCCTTTTTTATCTCTTTGCAGTTGAGTCATTGTAAATCAGCGCATTTTACTGAAAACACACAGCCTTGAGCACAAACGAAAAGCGCACGAAATCTTAGTCGTAGCCTTTTCTGTATACCAGAATGGAAAAATTACACTTTGGAAATTTCAAAGTGGGTTCTGCAGAAGCCCGTAGCCATTCGACTGGCTATGTCAAGTCTATTTCTTTTTTAACACTCTTTCGACAATTATGCGATTGCTGAGACAATCCGTTTCGGCTCCCGCACGGAGGCCAAAAGGTCTTATTTTGTTTTAAAGCGTTTCTATTGTGGTCGGCGTTTTTTTTTTTTTCTTAGCAATGCAGACCGGATTCCGTCAAACCCCGGATTTAATCATGTATATCTAACACGAACCTGGATGAATTTAAACTTGTGTAAACGTAATAATAATTTGGGGTCACCATGAAATTATCCCTCGCACCTTCATAATGCTCGTAATGTGCAGCATAGCTTCACAAACTTTAAACCAACAAATTTCAACAAATAGAAATCACTCTGAAAAAATATTCATTCCTCTGTTTTTTAATAAATTTTAGTTGCTAGTTAGCCTGTTGTCTGTCTTATCTTTTTTATTCACATCCCCGTTTTTGCCGGGCTAATATTCGCTGAAAATGGCAGCACACCAACTCGTCCAACTGCTTGTTCTGATAATATTAAAGTCGGTGTAACTGTCAAATTCAAAACAAGGCATCAGTTTGGTGGAAGACAGGGCTTTGAAGTGATGCAAAATCATCAAAGTGGAAATGTTGTGGAAACCAACGCTTCGAAAAGACATGCAGCGCATCAACCAACTTCCTTAGCCTGCGTATATGTACGCTTTGCACACAAGAACGACAGGTATTGCTATGACTGGCTCTGCAGTGCTTCTTATTATAAAAAAACCACCTATCACACGGACAAGTCAACTGGTTACGAGAAACACTACAGATATTGACATTGTATCTATTCTCTAGTCACCTTCACGTTTTCAACGCTCCCTGTAGCTTGTGCAACATGGAATGCTTCTCATCATGCACAGCTGACTGTCGATTTCGTGAACGTGAGAGAGAGAAAGAAAATTATTTTAATGGGCAGCTGGAGAGGTTTGCCTGGTTTTTTCACCTGACAGGCTACTGCAGGTGCCGAGTGATGACAATGATATATACTATGATGAACACAGCCGCAGATTGCAATACTCGGTTGTTCATTTCAGATCAAAGCCCCCATCTACGGCGTGGACAAGCCTAGCTTCACAGAATTCATGGCCCCTGGAATCATCATCAGCATCACTTACATCATGGCCGTGGGCCTCACTGCCATCTCCATCGTTTCCGAGCAGAAGGAGGGCCTTCTCGAGAGGAGCTGGGTGGCCGGTGAGTGAGGCACCATTTGGCTCATTATTTCCTAAAAGGCCTTTTTTTTCTCTCTCTCTCTATCAGTCGTATATTACAAGCTCCTATCACGCAGCTGTCAGTGCCAATACAATATGATAGACATACTAATACAGAATAACCTTTTCCAAGCTTTAATAATGTAGCAGTTCTGAAAGACTACTCAAAGGACACGAGAAATTGAAGTAAGTGAACTAAGCTTTGAAAAACAGGAGCTGGCTCCACATAGATGCCTTGTTAATTCATTATCTCGCATCTTTGCATGCAACACAAGGACGAAAAAAAAAGAGCACACAAGGACAAGACTGTGCTTGTCCTTGTGTACACATTTAATTCCTCCTTGTTAGTAACGTCCAAAGGTGCTAATAGATGCACACGTCCACGTTATAGGTCGACTAGCAGTTTTTCTTCAGTTCATGTCAATTCTTTGCAAAGTTACAGCACAGTTTTAAGTTATGGCAGAAGGTAATTGCATCAGCCCAAGGTTTCCCGAAAGATGTATTGAGTGTGTAAATATGTGTCGTTCAGTGTCTCGCTTACGGAATGGCCTTTACTCGTATTAACGCTCAAGCGCTCTTGATAAGCCCTCAGCAGCAGCTATAGCGTGGCGTTATCCATTCGAGCGCCGCTGAAAGTGACGCTGGGCGAACGAAACGCAGGCGTGCGTCCGTTCGAGGTGATCCTGGCGCACGTGATCTGCCAGTTCCTGGTGATGTTCGTGCAAGTGGCCGGCCTGCTGGTCTTCACTTTTCTCGTGTTCGAGATCCCGTCACGGGGCCCCTTCGTGTGGGTCGTGCTGCTCACGCTGCTGCAGGGCTGCTGCGGCATGGTCTACGGCCTCGTCATATCCTCCATGTGCGTCGAGGAGAACTCTGCCATCATGCTCGCCCTCGGGTCTTTCTACCCGAACCTGCTGCTCAGCGGTCAGTTCTGCCCGCCTTTTCTGCGAACCTAGGCGTTTTGTGGTGTGCTATTGTAACTTTATCTCCATGTTCCGTGAGTCTCTAGTTATGCCTAGCCGCGAGTAAACTTCCATAACCAGTTTTATTCGTCAAGTGAGATTTCCTTAGCTGACCGTTGACGACCGCCGTTCAGGTTTCACAATGAAACTGGCAATGAAATGTCTTTTGATACACAGGTTGTCCCACGTAACTTTAGCCAAGGCAAAAAAAAACAAAAACAAATGAAAGGCGTGTCGGAAGCGAAATGAGCCAAATACATACTACAGTTGCATTAGCCTTTACTGGGGTTATTACTTGTTTTCTCTTTGACCTAATCATGAAGTTAATTAATTTCAAGGAGTTCTGTGAATAAAGTACCAACCATGAACTGAAACTCCTCGCGTTATGCGGTAGTCAAGGTGGCCTGTTTCGAGTGGTGTAGGGGAGGTCACCTGAGCCGTGCCGAAAGCGTGACATGAAGCCGATTCTCAACCTTTAATCCCCTTACCCAGTTCCCACGTCATCCCCAACAGCCGCCAAGAGTCGTCCTTATCTTTAATAAAGGTCACATCAATTAATTATAAACTGCAGACATAGTATTATCGCAGAGTTGCGGGGCCTCTTCAGAAACCACCGATTGAATTGTTTTCTCTATATCTACGATACATCTCACGTAGTCCGTTTTTCGGCGTCAAAAAGAAAGCCCTCGAAATATTAAAGAAAAAAATTAGCCCCGTATCTGCATGTAATCTGCAAATGTCGTCGAAAGACGATATTCTTGCTTGTGGAGAGACTGAACAAAACCTTTATCTGATGTTCTGTGCAAGAAAATCGGTGAATGGTATTCTGGAGGCGCTGCGTTAGAGTGCCTCGAGCGTGCAGCGGAGGTGAACGAGCACATCATGTCACGTCACACGTGAGACATGAGCGTCATCTGGCAGTTCTTTTCGGAAAACAAAGCACGTGGCCTAAACCTTATCACCTCTGAGACGGACGTGCACGCCCGTCTCAGATGTGATAAGGTGCAGAACGCAAGGCGACGGATAGGTGCCACCACCGTCTCGTCATAGCAAAGCGTTGGAAACACTCCCCGTTCCGTGCAAGCGTTGCATGGTCAGCGCAGTGTGATAAGCGCTACGGTCCTTAAAATTACTTATGTATGCCTTTTCTAGTAAAAGACGAACATGCAGAATATATATGCGTTGTTATGGTGCCTCAGATATGCGCAATAATAGCTTTATAATTGGCAATCACACACGTATGAACGCTGATTCTTGAGAAACATTGGTGGGTGCTGCGGATGGGGTCGGCCGTTCGGAGTATCGGCTGGTGCTGTTAAGAGGACCCGGTTCGTGGTAACGGTGGACAGACACAGACAGACACAGACAGACACAGACAGACACAGACAGACGGACGGACGGACAGACAGACCAAACTTTTTGCGTGGAAGGTCCCAAAGAAAGACTATCGTCTTTATAACCCATGCCGGAACGCTTGTGTTCTGCTGTCTAGCGTTCAAGCGTGCAGCAGAGCAGATATTGTCGGTCGTATGGAGCGGCTAGGCGTTCCCAAAAGAACTGGGCTGCCGAGATACCGTTGCTCCGTTACTGTAGTCCACCGCGCTATATATATCGTGGCCTAGCTAGCATTATAATATTTCGCGTGCCCACATGGGCCATTCGACGCTTCTGGATCACTGCGCTTAATCTAACGTAGCAGTACGATTTGCACCCCTCTGTGGACCGATCAACATAACCAGCCAACCATTTGGCCTGTCGACTGCGTAACGGAGGCCTCAGCATTTTAATACACACAGCAGGGCACATGCGCTGCTATGCATCACATGTGAACTAACCCAGGTCTAGAAGCATCAACCACACCCAAAATGTTTCCAACCGGTTTTGTAGCCCAGCGGAAATTTATTTGGCTTGTTTTGGACATGGGTGAGTGGTGAATGCATCCTGTGTACGTCAAAAACATGCCGGTCGACGCGTAAGAATTGTGACGTTTCGGCGATAGGAAAAACGGTTGGGCACGAGACATGATTTACGTATTATTTTGAGCGGAAGTACATCGCTGCGTGCTCTCTAGGTTGTGACTAGACACTTCGTTTCTCCTGACCACAGCTTTGTTGTCGTGCCACTAAGCACGAGTTAGCGCACTCGCAAAGAGAATCTGTCTAGTGTTACAAGTGTAATAAGTCTTACGGATTAGCGTGTGCGTTTTTGAGGTGCCCAACTGCGGTGGGTGCACTGTTAAACTGCTGTCATAGGAGGGGAGAATGCACTCAGTTGTGGAACGTACGCACTTTTTAATGGCGCGGCTGTTGGACCCAGTACATGATGTAGTGTCTAAGACGACCGACAAGTAGCGACATCTGTTATACGACGCACAAACATACAAAGCACATTCAAGTGCGATCACTGTCTGCTGTTTACTTACAAATACAGGCAGCCTCTCGGTGTTATCAGTGATCGATCATCATTATTCGACTGGCTGAAGACAATCGAAATTTAAACTCGTACTTCGTCACTTCCTTTTTACATATTTCCGGTTTGAAGCAACAGAGGGTATGCGTAAAGTGTGCGCCGGGCGTAATAAGTTTCGTTATCGCCATAAAACAAGAGGTTGAATATCTAGAATGAACTGCAAATTTTTATATTCCTATAAAAACCGATATTTCATAAACTGTCGTGCGCTATAACTTGCTCATACAAACAACGTCACTCACGGAAATAATTCATAGTACGAGTTTTCGTAAGCAGTGCCAGGAATCGGAGACATGTGAGCGTGGCGCCATCTCTCGGCGGCAGCAATGGCAGCTCCTGCCGTAACTGAAAGGGAAAGGGGTGAGAAAAAAAACACCTCTTGAAAAAAGCTGGTTATCAAAAATGACTCCTAGTTATGTGTAGCAGAGACCCACAGGTACATTTTGGTAAAACTGCGGTATTGCACTATAAAGCGTGTGGCTTCCCAGGATAATTTAACACCACGCACAGTGACAGATGGGATCCCATTGTGAAATACAACTCTGCGAGCCACGCGATTTATAGTGCGACACTGTAACTTTGTTAGACTATTCAAATGCGTCCCGTCTGTATAGAACCGGGGGTTGTTTTTGATAAGTAGCTTTTTTTTCGTCAGATATGATCTTTTCGCCTATTTGCCATTCGGTTACGGCACGCCATCGCTTTCGCCGACGGGAGTTCCAACTACGTGCAAATGTCCCAAAATCCTGGTCACGACACCGCTGTTTCATTTGAGCCACCTCGGTGCGGAGTTCATGTGCCAATATGACAGGAGCCATACTATTTCGTGGACTAGTGCAAACAACACAGATGAAACAGGCGCTATGTCATCTCACTCGCCTGTCCCCATGTTTGCGTTTTCATAATTCGTTCGTACCGACTAGCTGGGTTTTTCCGTACTACTGCCTTACTATAATAGGATTTCCATGTTAATCTGTATTGCTTCTGAAAGAACGCCCTGTATATTGTGCGCTGTGAGCATTCTGTGAATTCGGAATGGCCGAAGTTCATCATTAACTCCGACATTTAATTCTGTTATTTGTTGTCATGCAAGCGTTATAATTGTTCTCCACTTGCTGCAGGTGTGGTTTGGCCGACGCAGGCGATGCCGTATTACATGCGCTACCTGAGCTACGGCCTGCCGCAGACCATCCCGACCGAGTCTCTTCGCTGCATCCTCTCTCGCGGCTGGGGCATCGCTCACACCGAAGTCTGGCTCGGCTTCGTCGTCTCCGGTGCCTGGTGCGCCGTCTTCCTCATCTTCGCCGCGGTCGCCTTCCGACTACGAAGCTAGCCTACACCTGCTCTTACTTGTACATACGCGCTCTGTTTTAAAGACTATTGACGGCATGCAATATTAAAATGGCGCTGCGCGATCACCCTTACAGTGTCTGGCGTCTTCTTTGTCAGCGCGAACTCCTCGTTCCCTTCGTGCCGTGTGTTCGTGACTCGTAAGTTTGCATTATTTTTAGTGGCTGCCAATGCAGTGGGCCGGCCGTGGGGTAGGCCTATGCGTTTAAGGCAATAACATCAGAGTAAAGCAAGAACGAACCATCAAAAGATGATACAAGCACAGTGCCAGCACTTGTCGCATACCGTCTTTGTGGTACGTTCTAATTTTTCGAGAAGTATTCAGCTTAAAAGTTATGTACCATACAAGGCCCAACCGAAGTTTTATTGGAGTTATACTCGAGCTGGAAGCAGCCAGTTTAAACACAGACGATGAAACTCGTCACCCTGGCCTATTTTTGGTTGTCGACCAACTTTCGGCACACTATGGTGAACTATTTCGAAGTCTGCTGCAATTAGCGAGAACATAGGAAAATAAAAACTTGACGTCCACGGCTGCGATTTTAACACGGGCGCAAGGCCCGAGTTTGTGTCGCAGCTGTGGGACTTTTTCATTTTCAAGGTAACTTTTTATAGCTGTTTTCCTTTTTCTTAAAACTGGCTTCAGTTGGTACGTATGAATTGATACAACTTTACTGAACGTTGGGCAAGGTTTAACGCTACCCCGGCTTAGGTATCCCAAGGGGGAACGTCAAGACCTTTCCTCAACGCCACATCAAGAGCTTGCTGGACTGCCCACGTTTGGATGCCGAGGTCTGAACTGTGTAGATCGGTGGCCCATTTCGACGAAAGGGTCTCCGGAGTAACTGCCATCATTTTGGCGCCTATACGACGAGTGCTGATGGCCCTTTCTGATACAATTTTCACGGTCTACCTGATGTTGGTCCAGATACGTTTTAGGCGGACCGGGCTATTAAAGGCGTTCGTCTGCAGCTGTCTCCAGGCGACGCCCTGCCTTCTGTTTAGCTTGGGACTGAGCAGCGGTAATATTCTTCTGGCGATAAGATAGACTTTTGTTATTTCATTATAGCTAGTGAGCACATCCCGTTCTGCGCGGTGTGTTTCTATTGTCCGAGAGTCATGTGCCTGTTCGGCGCGGCAGTCATGACTCGCGCCATAACATGCGCCACATAGTTTCATACAATAATACCTAGAGTGGAATCTGGCGCTAGTGTCTACGCGAGCTCCTTCAGCGGCGCTTGTACCCGCATGGGAATGATGGGAAGTACAGGCTTCGGATCTGCTTCAGATGGATCACGTTCTTGAGATTCGCAACGCTTCTTTTCAGAGTGTAAAACAAAGTAATATGAAGGTATAATAAATTAAAACCTGCTTTATTTCTTTGCACGCAAACTTTATCGCGAACGGTTTTTGTGACTAGGCGGTAGAAGTGAAACCTGGACAAATTTAACCACCAGGGTATGCATTGCTCTGCCAATTGCGTTCCAGATTTGGCATCAAGATGTAATGAATTGTTCTTTACAACATTTCAAAACAAACATTCTTGGTTTGCCCTCGAAAGCACGCAATATATATAGTTATTGGAAATAACAGCACAGTATTAGATACACTTGACATTTCGTCTGCTGCGATGCCAGATGCGTCTGTTCAAGTGGTCTGCCCCAACGCACCTCTTGTTCTGTAGTGAAATCGAGTCAGAAGAGCGTGGCGGTGCGGTGCGTACACTTCGCAGTAGCCGTCGTTTTAGCAGTTGATTTCAACGAGTTTTGGCAAGACGCACTAACGAAAAACGTGAACTCGATGTAATATCCTGCACTGGCATGGGACGCTACATCTATACGCAGCGGTGAGTAAACTATGTTTCGCTTAAACTGTCAAACACGGCTTATAAAGCTCCAGCGTTGCAGTAAATTCAGAAGCCTGGCAACTTTCAGCTTCTTTGAACAACAAGAGGCGCAGCTTCAGTCCTTTGCACCCACCCCACTACCCACTCTACGCGAAGAAAAAACTGAAACTGCAGAAAAGGGTCCTCAGACAGTTCCCTGGCCAGCGCGATCTAATCTGAAGCCTGTACTTCCCATAATTCCCATGAGAGTACACGATCGAAGCGCCAGATTCCTCCCTAGGCATTATTGTATGAAACTCTATGATGCGCCGTCTCGTTTTGATTCGGGAGCGTGTTACGTGCCGTGGTGACGTGGGTGGAGAACCACACGATGGTCGACTTGGCGCTTTAAGGCCTGCCCGCTTTCACCAGGATGACCAGGGCTACCCGTGAAATGCCGCCTTTAGCGTAGTTTTTTTCCACTGCGAGTCGCTTAGGACGACTTCGCATTCCCTATCGGTTATAGCCAGAGCGATGGTCACTTCCTCCACTACTTCCGAGTTCTCCATGCGTACACATTCCGGCTCCGATTTGAACTCCGGCCTTCCAAGCGGGAAGCGGCAATTATAGTCCGAACCACTTTGATGGAGTCATGCGCAGCTCTTAAAACGACAACACAGTGCAGACTACCGACCGCAGCGCCGCAAGCGGATTGACCCTGTTCGGGCTTCACTTTCTGTACACTGGTGCTGTGGCCGGTCCGAGCCCTCCGCTGTTCTGATACCCTCTAACAATATGAAGCGAAGCAGTTTGAAACAATGACGTAGCTCAATGGTAGAACACATGTTTGCCATGTGCGTAGGAGGTCTGGATTCAATTCTCACTGCAATTAAATTTATGACTTATATTATTTGTACATTACGCAAATTTTTGG
This sequence comes from Rhipicephalus microplus, assembly GCF_013339725.1. Classification (NCBI taxonomy): domain Eukaryota; kingdom Metazoa; phylum Arthropoda; class Arachnida; order Ixodida; family Ixodidae; genus Rhipicephalus; species Rhipicephalus microplus. Next base: position 96,529,083 of record NC_051167.1, read on the forward strand.
TCACGAACAATAACTTTTCGCTCGCAACCATGCGACACCGACGGCGACACCATGATTTCTGCGAAACGAGTTCTTCCACGCTATCGCGTCAATGTTTCGGATAGCTTCAGCTGGCCACAACTGGCCACAAGTGAATCGCTATTTTGAGAGTGGAATGAATGCAAATGACGATGGGAGCTAACAGTGGGAGTTAACAGCTATGTGCACCTGCGATATTGTTACGTGTGGTAGATTACGATGCAAAACAATGGCAAATTTGGGACAAGAATACATCCAATAAATGAAATTGCTAGACAAGCAAGTTTTCAGATATAAGGTGAGATTTATGGCGAAGGAAGTGACGGATTCGGAGCCAAGAATATGAAACAATGAAAATAAATTAACCTGGTAGTCTTTTTGTTTCATTTGTGTAATCAAAACTAGGACTGCAGACGTCCCTTTGACTACAATCCCAACACAGTTCTAAATCGAAGGCATACCGCGCGCGTGGGCTTCTTTTGACAAAGAAGAAGAATGCGGTCGTGCATGCGCGCGTGGCGCATTCACACGCGCCATCAGAAAAAGAATATCATCATCATGATCCCACGCGCTCTCGAATCGAGAAGAACTTCGTGTCGTTCGAGAAAGACGTAATCCCATCTTGGCTCCGAACCTCTCCATTGAACAGCTCGGCTGCCTTATAGGGTTGTGGCTAAAGCTCTTTCTCGTCACAAAACGCTGCTGCCACTGCGAAGATCGTCTCTCTTTCTCTGGCGATGGGTGACTACGTTCCGACCGAGCATGACACGTCCGCCGAAGGTTCGGCTGCCCAGGTCATTCCTTCAGTCGCGCAGAGCGAAGCCCAGGCAACCAGCAAGGGTACCACGCGGGCGGCGAAGCTCCCGAACTCGTCGTCCGCCGTTCCCAATGGCGCACAAACCGACACCGGCTCCAAGCGCTTCCGTGGCAAGACCCCGGCCGTTCGTGTCAGGGGCCTCCAACTCTGGTACGGCAGCGACACGAACCGGGTGGACATATTCCGCGGCGTCGACATGACCGTGCAGCGCGGCGCCATCTACGCGCTGCTCGGTTCTTCGGGCTGCGGCAAGACCACCCTGCTGCGATGCATCATGGGACGCAAGCGCTTCCAGGAGGGAAACATCCGGGTGTTCGGTTACGAGCCGGGAACCAGAGGCTCCAAGATACCCGGCGCCAACGTGGGCTACATGCCGCAGGAGGCGGCCCTCTTCGACGCCTTCTCCGTCGAGGAGACGATGTACTTCTTCGCCCACCTCTACGACCTGTCGCCCGAGGTGGCTCAGCAGCGCGCGGAGTTCCTCGTCTCCTTCCTGGAACTGCCGGACCCAAAGCGGCTCGTGTCGTACCTGAGCGGAGGCCAGAAGCGTCGCGTCTCTCTGGCCGTGTCACTGATCCACAATCCACCCCTGCTGATCTTGGACGAGCCGACCGTCGGTATCGACCCGGTGCTCCGCATGAACATCTGGGAGCACATGGTGGCGCTGGCCGAACGGCAGCGCATGTCCATCATCATCACGACGCATTACATCGACGAGGCGAGACTGGCGTCCACCGTCGCTTTCTTGCGGCACGGCGTCATCCTGTCCGAAGACCCGCCCGACGTGCTCATGCGACGACACAACACCGACAACTTGGAAGAGGTGCGGTGAAGCTTTGAAGGAGGCGGTATACTGGACCCACGCGAAGGTCTCCCGCTTTACAGGAACTTCGCGGGGGTCCTTTGCCTAAACAATGTATGATGTAAGAAAATACAGATGCGGAATACCACTATTCTAGGTGAATAAATTTTAGATACCACAAAGTTTACGTGTCGTTGTGCAGCTTTCTACACACGAACATACCAGTCGTGCATCGAGTCTTCCAAGTTTCGTGAGAATCACCGGCAGGCCGTAGAAAAAAAAACGCAGTTAGAAGGGATGAGCACGGCATCTGCGAGACTCTATCGGTCTGATACACTGACGTGTTTGCACACGTCTTTTCCTCACCTCGAACCGCACCCTCTAAAGGAAATGTTGGTTTAGGTCAAGTGTATGAAATGCTGTACAACCAGGCACGTAAACTATTATGACATGTAGAAGCCGCGCGTCACCTAAGCCCTGTGTGACAATAAATGTGGTATTCTAAAATTGTTAGCCATTTCACTTTAGTAACAGGGGATGACCAATGAATTCGTTTAGCACATGACAGAGGAGTAACGGTTTTGAACAAATTATCGAACTCGTTTATCTTCTCGATCAGTGCCCATTGTTTGGAGTGAAGATAGAATTACTGAATCAATTTTTGGAGCGGACGTACACACGTCTGTGAACCCCATTGACCAAACAAGAGCCCGCCACAGCACCATGCACGCTTGAGAGCCAATTCACAGGCACACCATGTTTTATCGTAGCCCACTTAAGCCGCCCCAGCGCGCCATAATTAACGACCGGATCATTCGCATAGGAGTGTGCTTACAACGAATCAACGATCTTTCACAAACGACGACACAGGGAAGATTGCAAATCCCAACAAACCTGAAATTAGCAAATAAAATTCAACATAGCTGGCGCCCCACATGCAGTGCCCAGCAATTAGAACATACGTATGTCGAAATAATCTGCGGCATGTAGTGTTCCGAAGAGTTGGGCAGAAAATGCACACATACAACCACATGCAGCGCTACGAGTGGCTGTACGAGTGTCTTTTCTGTCGTGGTCTTTCGCGATGTTCCTCCTACGATACGATCAACCAACTAGCCGACAAGTTCATCCTTCAAGGCTTCTTCAAGCATGTCCACGCTCTTTAACACCAATATGTCGCGTAATCGATACTACACTCGGCGCCTTTTGATCCCCTACGTTAAAACGTGAGATATCAGTCAGGACATTTTTATTGAAAGAGATGACTCACCCGTTTTTTTTTTTCAAGAATTCGCGGGAAGAGTCTTTGGCGATGGCGGGGACGGAGGTTACGCATCCGTCCTCTGTAACTCATGCCTCTGATAAAAAAAAATGCTGAGCTTGATCGCTGGTGCTTTGAAGTATGCGTGGGTCGGTGTGGGCACAAGCGGGAGCCGACGCAAGGCTGATAGCAAGGGTCAAAATTTTCCCCTGCCGGAATCACTCAAACTCGCATTTTTTTTTTTCTTCTCAATCGTGCTACGACTCGCGTCTCGATCTGAGGGAGTTTGCGTAAGGGGGAGACAGAAAATAGGGCGGGTATATGAGAAGGTTGCGGGTATAAACGTGGCAGCAGGAAGCACATGAGCGGGTTGATTGGCGGCGGAATGGTGGGAGAAGCATTTGCTCTGCCCTGGACGTAGTCAGAGTTATGACGATGAGTCTGCTCATAAGTGAGCTTGCCGACATGGAGAGGCGACACGCCCACCTACTTAGCTGAACGCATTTACTGATGCTCTGGCTTTTGTTAATCATGAACGAGCAGTCGATGGGCAGCTTTTAACTACTCACATGGCCTGACGACTGGCACGAGTATACGCTTCTGCCACGCAATATTACCGCTGTTAACGCGACTCCTCGACCGACATGCCGCCTCCGCAGAGCCGTTCTCCTAAGTAGAAGTGATCACTGGCGCGGCTCCGTGGTATAACACTTCGCTGCCGCGTAGAATGCCGGGAATCTGCTCCGGCTCGAACACTGATCCAAACGCGAAAGTTGATTGTTGGTGTCGGCGTCAACGCAGAGAAGTGATGGAGAAAATTATTAAGTGATGATGTCACCATGTGACATCCTCATGGCGTCATAGAGCAACAAAATTTGCGAAGTCATCACGACGTCAATCGTGGTATATTTGCTCGGTCAAGGGTGGGCTGATTACGAGGGATGTGTAAAAGCAGGTGAGATATGCAGAGAGCTTGCGATTCCACCGATCTCGAAGGCAGTGCAAAACGACGTTAGGTGCAGGAACGTTTTCGCACTGAGAGGATGGTTTTCGCCTTCGTGCCGTGTTAGGCGAGTGCATTTTATTTGCATCCATCACGACTTCACGTTCACGGACAACGCCGCCGACTCCGACACCACGTTTTCGGTGACACGTGTTCTTCAACGTTGTCACGTTAATATGTGACAACGTTGCAGAACCGTGATACGTGACATTGTTACGTTATTGCGTACCGCTTGGAAGACGTAGACTGAACCACACCAACGCAAGCGCTAATTGATATTATTCGACGGACACACTATGATTTTATGCTATCGCGCTTCATATTTACAAAAACAACAAAAAACGCCATAGAAGGATATGCGGGGAATTTTCGAATTCATAGATATGGCATATGTGCGTGTTTCGCCGGCGTGAGTACTACTTCTTTTTTGTAATTCATTTCGTAAACTTTCTTTTCTTTTTTTTCGTGACGATGAAACGCGATTGCATAAAAGCATCACAATTCCGTCCATTAAATTCTCTTCAAATTTTGCGCTTGTGTTCGTGGTTCAGCCTTCGTCTTCTGAGCCATGCGTAATAACGCAACAGCGAATACCAACTGGCCCAAGTAGGTACCCTTCTAGGTTGGTACAACATCGCGCAGAAAATGCCACATGAAGCGAATCGAGTCGAAGTCTCCTCTGTGTAGGTCTTCCTCATCCTGGCCACCTCGACGGACACGACCAATGCGCCGGAAAGGAGGGACGAGGCGGGCGACGCCTCAAGCCTGAGAGACTCGAGCACGCTCTCGTGCATGGCGTCGGTGGCGCGCGCAGCGCAGCAGCTACCGCAGATTCGAGCGCAAGGACATCGACCGGTCGCTGGCGCGCATGGGCGCCATCTTCTACAAGAACGTGGTGAAGCTGCGTCGCAGCGTGGCCCTCCTGCTGTACAGCTTCCTGCTGCCCTCCATCGAGGTGAGCATCTTCTGCTCCATCGTGGGCAACACGCCGTTCGACCTGCACATCGCCGTCGTCAACGAGGAGCCGACCACGCCCAACGTCAAGCTGTTCAGCCTCGAGTTCCTGGCACACATCGACGGCAGGATACTGCCTCAGGTGCAGGACACATACCCTTCCACTTGATTACTCACTCGAACAAAAAAGCGGCGCAGCACATCTTAGTAGTTAAATGATAATAATAACGCCAAAACGACGATGTGATTATGAGAGACACCCTAGAGGAAGACTCCGGATATTGTGACCACCCTATAGTTCTTTGACGTGCACTTAAACCTATAAGAACACGGGCCTCAAGCATTTTCACCACAATCGACAATGCGGCCTGGTCAGCGGTCGAGCGCCAAAGAATAAGTACCCCACACACCGAAACAATGCTCCCCCTTAATATATACACGTACAAACCCTAAAATTCGCTGATTTTTGAACAGACCACACGAAGGAGCATGCGCGTGCACCGAAGACTATTATCTCCCGCGAATGCCGGCCGCGGCGGCCGCATTTTCGATCGAGACGAAAATGCTTGAGGCCCGTCTGCTTACATTTGGGTGCACGTTAAAGAACACCAGATGGTCAAAATTTTCCGAAGTCCTCCACTGCGGTGTCTCTCATAACCATGTGGTGGTTTTGGGACGTCAAACCTTAACAATCATTATTATCTCTCGCGATATCATGTTCAGTCATGAACAACACTTTGGGACACTTCTTAAACGAACTGGCAATATTTTAGGAAAGATTTTCGTACGACAAGATTGTACCATAGCGAAGAAAACTGGACAGCGTTGCTTTGCGATCGATATTAGGGAGTTTCAGAATAGCGCACCGCGAGCCCTTGCGGTGCGGTCGCTGCCACTGCGCATGCGTCGTAACGCGAGTTGGCGTTCACGCTCGCGGACCGCACGCAAAAAAATTCGAAATTGCGTGCGGTAATGGCGGCCCGCATGTGGCCCGCAAGCGCTGGTTTCGAGGTTACGGTGTCGCTGCGATCGTGCATTGCGGATCGCAGTATAGGGCAAACGCTATTCTAAAACTCATATGGCGCCCGCTACGCCCGCAACGCCCGCAGCGCTTGCAAACGGTATTCTAAAATCTCCCTACTGTTATTCTGCAATGATAGCTGTGTGCGCGGGGCTGAGCATCGTCAACTCGCATGAACTGAGTGGCATACGGGCAACTGTGTAACACGGGCGTGAGACGTCGACCTCCACTGGTGCAGGTGAAGTTCGACAACTTGCAGGCGGCCCTGAACTCTGTGCGAGACGGCGAGACGTACGGCGTCATCCACATGAGGAGCAACATCACCAGGAGCATAGCGGAACGCTACTCGCCCGCCGCCAAGCTCTCCAAAGAACTCGCCGACTACTCCTCGGTGCACGTCTACCTGGACATGTCCAGTACGGTGACGTTCTCGCTACACAATTCAGCGCGTGTATGTGCCGAATACGCGTTTGTTCATAGCGAGCAGTACAGTGGCGGCCCTCCGCTTGGCCTATGATACGATGCAACGAATTCAAGCACGCGGTCACCGTAATCAGGACTCAGCTTCAAGGGGGAAAGGGGAGGTCGTCGCAACGCCCCCCTCCCTGTTAAGTCAATGTATGGGCAGCCTTTGCACCGGTCCTTTTCTTATGTGACTATGAGGGAAGAAGGGTGGGGTCAATTTTTCTACCACCTTGTGCCATGGCCGGGCTAGACTGCTGCACTTGCGCGCGCTTCCAAGCGGACGCGCGGGTGCAGTCTAGCCCGGCCGTGCTTGTGCCCACGCATATGAGCATAAGCTCCGCCAGAGCGAGAGCTGATCGATGAGGCCACGGGCTGCACAGAAGTTAGCTTGTAGACTAGCGGCACTTAGAGAGAAGTTAGAGAAGGGTTATGAGCACCTGGCCCTCGAGCCGGTAAAAGATTTCACATAACGACGAGCGTTGGGAAAACGTATTACACCGGCTTTTATATTTAAAAAAACGCTAAAAACGCTGATTGCTAAATGAAAGTGATTATAACCACAGTTTCACTCACTTCTGTGAAAGTGTAGAACGTTGAGCGTAACTAACAGTGTGTGGTGAGGGCTATATCCTAATCGCTATCGATTCTCAGCGTTGTTGGAGGAGGTAACCATACTATTCCAGTGGCTTCTTAGATGACTATACATTCTGGCTACTTTTGAACTCTTTCAGTACATTTAGTAACTATTAACGCGAGAGCGTTAAAGAGCTCGCTTCACAGAAATTCCGGCGTCGGCGTCATTGGTTGTGACCATAAAATTGAAAGATGTAATTAAAATAAATGATAAAAATTACAGGGCCCGAGTGAACATCAAGCCCAGGCCGTCTGCGTGGCAAGAAGGTTTTCTACCACACAGCCACAATATTTGTTGAAGTAGCTTTGACCAAATAATAATAATAATAATAATAATAATAATAATAATAATAAATTTCTCATGTATGGTGGAAGAAGCTTTCTTAACGCGTTGCGTGGCAGAAGCGTGGAATCGCGCAGGCGCTAAAAGGATTTGTGTAGAGCAACGTGTGGGTGTTTTAAAGACTCACCCATTAGACAGGCGTCCGATAGAGTTAATCATCAGCAGCAGCAGAAGAACCATCAACTATCAATCTCCGAAGGTTTTCTGACTTGTCATCCGATGCATGCGCATAAAAGTTATTTACATAATACCGCTTTTCTAACATTTGGCAACAAATACTGCAGTAAGAATAGACGGTTTGGCTACTTAGGCAACTTTTAGCTTGAGCCGTGGCTCCTTTTCGAATTTATCCAGCGGCAACCTTGAGTTCAAACGAAATTCTTTATTCGATGACTTACTTGACGCATCATGTTCAACCGTCTTAGTTTGAATGTCCTAAGGAACCAATGTGTCTAGTTTGGATATCTAAAGCGACGCTTTCTCGATCTGTTCTCTGTGTTATCTCTTCCCCAATATAGGCCAAGGTGCAAGCCATAAGCAGCGCACGACATTGATGTAGTTGCGGAAGTATACTAAGCACGGCTAGAACATGATATGCTCCTATTTACCACGCTTCTTAAGAATTTATAGTGAATGTCTTACATAAACCAACTACCAATTTTTATCGTACCTATTTTCTTTAGCACAATGAAAAGCTTACCGGTAAGAGTGCCTAATCAAGTTAATCAAGTTAACGGGAGAAAGATGTTCTGAAAGAACTGTAATCGGAATTTTTCTATCTAAGGCGAACATCAAGTCGTATGCAACGTTGCCATATGCACACATGACCACACATGTTGCAAACAGCGAGCGAGCTGGCGTTCGAACGCGGGCGTTTACTGCTCATGCGTTCACTCGATCCGCGCGCATGCACAGCAGCCCAACATTATCCACTGGCTGTCGCGAAGGTATGCAGACACTTCTCACCGTGCAACGTTTATTTACCTCGTAGGCAGCACACAATAGAGCGAGGGTGGATAATAATATCGCAACGGGTATGAACCATTGCAACAAATTTACTCGATTTCTGCATGAGGACTAATTATGACGCCCATGACAACATCAATCTACGCGACTATACGCACAGCAAAGTGATCGTCTTCATAATCCACCTTCAAAGCTCTTCTTCTAGGTCGTGCGACATACCAATTTTCTTTCTTCTTTTTTTTTTACTTTTAAACAATCCGATTTAAAGACGTAAATCCTGCTCACAACGCGAAGTAGAATCTGTTGTGGCATAATCGTGTTTGCGCTGTCTGGTTAATATCTTGTCATTTACCATCCCTGCCGGAGCAGTGCCTTGTGCATGCGTACTATACAGACACATGTATGTATATATGAACGAGCGAGTAAAAAAAAATGGGGCGTTTTATTGCCGTTCGTGTTCAATGCGGTGTCAGTCGTCACGTAAACACGACATCTGTCACTATGGCTCAGGGTCTTTTCAATTCTACGACGATGTAGTCAGACGCTCCGGCGAGCTGTCGGTGCCTTTAACCCTAAACCAGGCTTGTGCGCAAGCAACTTCGTGTTCTAAGATAAATTAGTGTCACCCATATCGCATGCGTATCCGTGTTTGTAATTGCGCTCTGCTGCTCACCCGTGAAGATAACTTCCCCAGGGACTCCAGCAGCATAAGAAAATCGCTATCTCTACCACAACTAAAGCGCATCACCCGCCGCCGGTGTTGCAGATCAGCAAGTCTTCCTGACCATAGAGTCGTACCTGAGGTTCTCTCTGGAAGTGACGCTGCCGGATTTTCTGCCCAATAAGTTCGCCGCTGCTGATGTCCTTGTGGTGAGTGTGCACGTCTGCAGGCACGGTGGCATTCGATCACTCGACCTGTGCCTTCCTCCCGATTCCTTTCACACGTGTTCTCTCTCTCAACACGCAGTTCGAAGATCCCGTCATTGGCAGCAAGAGCGCAACCTTTAGCGAATTCGTTGCCCCGGGCATGATCCTCACGTATGTACCTTCACCTCGGTTCAGCGTTGCTATTGAATATTTGATAGATTGCACGTGTATGCGGGGGGGGGGGGGGGGAAAGAAACACCAACAACACCTCGCGCTCTTTTCATCACGCTCTCACCTCAGTGGTAATAAAAAATGGCTAGAATGGTTATTGATTACATCATTGATGTTCTAGTTACTCTTTATTACCCTTCGTTCTACCACCACTTTTAAAGAAATGCGACAAAACGAAACATTTCTTTCCATCCCAACTGCCTAGAACTCGATCGAACGGCCAAAAATGCAGGTGCAGCAGAAACGAAAAACGCCTGTCGTGCCAAGGCTGTTTCGCGCCTGACGCCGCACCGTCCTAGTGTGAAGGTGCCTCATAGAAAGTAGCCACTCACAGCCTCGCACGTCTTAAGAGAGAATCATCAGTAGTTGCAACGTAATTAAACCACTCTAGGAAATTCGTGATGCCAAGGAATGTATCGGAGACGCAATATGTACTTTTCTGTATTACCTACTGTGATGATATCAATGTTCAAAAGTGGACGAAAACACAACTTGCCGCCGGCCGGGATCAAAGCTGCAACCTTCGGATGACGTCCCTGATGCTCAACTTATGGGTCGGTGGTCTCAAACAAGCTGCTCGCGGACGTGTCACTAGCGGTCCGCGGCTTCACAAGAAATAAACTTTTGTGACTTTGTTAAACGGTGTCACCATGATTTCCTCGCCTATAGAGATGTAAATGTATAGAGAGAGAAAGAGTGAAACAACTTTGTTTAGTCCAGCGTTTGGGAGACCAAATCCCCCTCCCCCCTAAACGGCAGCCAGTATCACTTGAGCCCTAGAGGCGTTTTCAGCCAGCTGAACGGTCAACAGTTTCTCTTCCGAGTTCGAGCTAAGTGGCACGGCCTCTCAGTGCTCATCATCCCTGTCGAGACACCCGAAGGCAAGCTCAAATCAGTCTCAGATCTGCCCGTTCCCTGCATAACTCGCACTTGTCACCGTATTGGTCTGGGTAATAACGGCTGTAGACCACCGGAGTCGGAAAATTGTTTGTTTGGAGAAGGCGCCAAGTCAGCGTCTACGGCTCATTGAGTATCGGGTTGGCTGGGGAATACCGAGCACTCGACAATAAATACCTAGTGATTTTATTGTGACTATTCAGATTGGCAACGTTTTGTTCGGGTAAGCAATACATATGCGGTATTAGTCCCAAGCATTCCTTACCTGAGGTACTCCATGCGGTCACTGTGGCAAAATATCACCCCGTCAAATCCCGTTCAGTTATGACCCATATATATGTATTTATCAAAGACGCTCTCTCAAATGACGACGTCTGTTGACGTTTCGTTGCAGTCCCTCCTTCCTTCCCCACTTCGACTTCTTCACTGTCCCGGTCCTCGACTGACAACATTTTGTGACCGCCAGCTGAGATGCGTTTGAGGCCCCTGCTCTCGGAAATCCAGGAAATCTATGGGGGAGGGGTTTAACACGCAGCGAGAACTTTTATAAATAAAAAAAATGCGCCCCGGAAAAGTGGTTTGTTCCAGCGAACTGGAGGGTTAAGCATACAGTGGACATCAACAAGAAGTTGTCTTAAACCAGCGCCACAGTGAGCATTGCAGGCGTGCATCAAAAAATCAAGGCACATCCTTGATTTCGGGAGAGCCCTCCCTTCCCTTGAAATGGCCATTTTTCACTCTCTATGCCATGCCATGGGGGGAGGGGGGGGGGGCACGTGCCCTGCATGGTACATTGGCATTGGCGCGTGAGCAGAGCTCCTGCTTCTTGCATCAGTTTTACGTTTCATTCTTTGCACCTGCTTCCACACATGCAACGAGCATGTTTTCGTTGACCTGAAAGTATAATGGCCTTGGCGCGATGTTCTTTTATGGCAGGCATACAGAACAGCACCTGAGCAATACTAACAGTTCAGTTCAATGCCTTCGTGCCCGCAGGATCACGTATTTCATGGCGAGCACCGCGTGCCTCAACACCCTCCTAGAAGAGAAATCCGACGGGCTTCTGGAGAGGTGCATCGTCGCTGGTAAGACTTACAGCACTGCTATACTACGCCGGTAGAATTCAATCTCACGTTTAGAGAAGCAAATAAATTTCGCCGCTATAACGGTTGCGGCCGCGTCGAAGCCTCGAAAAACTGGTAGTTCATGCTACCTGTTTTCACGAAGGCAATGATTACTTTTTAGGAGCGAAGCTCCTTATAGCGGCACCCGTTCGTCTCTCGTAGTCGTAGTAGTAGTCGTAGTGTGTAACCAGTCTTACACTTTGACCTCCAAGGTGGTGCCGGTGAGAGATTTCTTCTGTGCGTTGTTGAACCACAAAAAAAAAAATGGCAGCATATCCACGGAGTGAATGATACGGAGTGGGGCGAAGCATTCGTCCGTCCATTCGTTCTTGCTTCCGTCCGTTCCTGCGTACGTCTGTGTAACCGTTCATGCGCCCATCCACCCATCCGTGCGTGCGTCTGTTCATGCGTCCATCCCTGCGTTTGTCCATGCATGCATCCGCGCCTGCGTCCGTTCATGCGTCCATCCATGCATCTGTCTGTGTGTCCATTCGTCCATCTATTCAGCACTCCAAGTACCACCATCTCGCATCTTTTCATCATATATTCGATGGATGGATGGATGCTATGAGCGTCCCCTTTATAACGGGGTGGTGACAAGTATGTCACCAGGCTCGACAAAAAAAAAGCCTTTTTTCTTTTTTTATGTTGGCCTAATGCCTCTACTTCGATAAATTCTATCTTAATGGAAAAAAAGGTAAATTTTCAGCTTAAGTTCTCTGCCATTTACGGCACACTGTCCATATTTTATTTTTCCAATATTTATTTTTGTCCTTTCTCTCTAATTTTCTGCCACCAATACTCTAACCGTCTCTTACTTATTTCAATCGCGGGTGTGTTCAGCTTTCCATTGTTGTCCCTAAAACCCAAGGCTTCCTGTAGGCTCGTGCCCAAACGTACACCTGGGTGGATATCTCCACATTCAATCAGAACATGCTCCGCCGTTTCCTTATCTTTCCCGCAGCATGTGCATTGTTCTTCTTCTTTACTGAATCTTGCTTTATAACTTCAAACAGTAAAGCGCTTCCCCTTGAATTATCGTAAAATGCCTCCCTCCTTATTTCATTTTTGCCCTTTCGGTAGTTACTCAAAGCCGGTTTTTTCTCCATAGCTGCCATCCAGTAAATCCTCTCCGCCTCCCTGACTTTTCCCTTAACGCTCTTTGTTGACATATGGCTCACAATACCAGCCGTATATTTACTAGTGAGTCTTCTAGTTCTTTTTCTCCACTGTGTGTCCACGCTCTTCCTATACAAATAACGGAACACCTTCTCTGCCCATCTACTCTCCTTCATATTTCTTAGCCTTTCTTCGAACCTTATTTTGCTCTGCGCTTCCCTCGCCTCAAAACCTGCCCACCCCATATCGCCCTTTACAGCCTCGTTTGTCGTCTTCCCGTGAGCACCCAACGCGAGGCGTCCCACAGTCCTTTGATTTACATCCATTCCCGATTGCACCTCTGCCCTCATGCACACCACTGAGTTCCCAAAAGTAAGCCCTGGAACCATTACACCCTTCCACAGACCTCGAAGCACCTCATACCTATTGTATCCCCACAACGCTCTGTGCTTCATTATTGCCGCATTCCTCTTTCCTTTTGCTGCCGAGGCTTTTTCCTGTACCTCCATGTATCTATCACTCTCATTTACCATACTCCAAGGTACTTGTATTCACTTACCCTCGGTATTTCTAGGCCTTGTATGGACACCGTCTGATCACAGGGATCATTGAATACCATCAATCCACACTTCGTTACACTGAATCCTAGTCCAAGAGCTTCACCTTCCCTTCCGCATATATTCGCCAGCTGCTGTATATCATCTCGACTGTCCGCAAATAAGACGATATCGTCCGCATAAAATAAACCTGGAAGCTTCTGCTCAATCATCATGCCGCCCTGTTTGTGTGACAGATTAAAACCAATGTTGCTACCTTCTAGCGCTTTTTCCATACTCACCATGTACAGCATGAATAACAGCGGGGACAAAGGACATCCCTGTCTCAGACCCCTGCTAACCTCAACGTTCTCTTTGCTACGCATTCCTTCCCACTCTATGCAAACTGTATTTTCTCGGTATATCTCCCTCAAAAGCTGTATACAGTCGTGGCCCATGCCCATTCCTTTCAATATATCCCACAAAATTTCCTGATTAACGTTGTCGTATGCCCCAGTGATGTCTAGAAAAGCCACGTACAAGGGCCTATTCTCTATTTTAGATATTTCTATACACTGAGTGAGAACAAACAGGTTATCGTCTAACCGCCTGTCGACTCGAAATCCGTTCTGAAGTTCTCCCAAATATCGTTATGTTCGGCCCATGTTTCTATTTTCATTTTTACTGCTTGCATCGCCAACCTGTATAGTACCGATGTAATGGTTAGTGGTCTATACGAGCGAATCTTGTCCTTTTTTCCCTTGCCTTTATAGATTAAGTTCATTCTACTTTGTCGCCAACTGTCCGGTATTTGTCCGTCCTTTAAGCTTTTTTCTACTGCTTTTAACAATGCTTCTTTAGTGTTATGTCCTAGTTCGTTAATGAGGCTAACGGGAATCCCATCTAAACCCGCGGCAGTGCGCTTTGGAATTTTTCCTTCGGCCTTTTTCCAGTTGAAATTATCAAGTACTCCATATAGAAGCACCGCCATCCAGCGGACATTCCAAGGACTAAACGAGAGGTGGCACACGCACACTTTTTTACGGCTTGCGTTTCGTGTCTACTTCCCACCTTTAACCACCTCGAGTTCATGGTATATACTAGTTCATTGTATTCATGGCTATGCGGCCCAACGCTCGCTAAACCTTTCTAAAACCAAGGAGGTTACACCCAGCGAGTATAACGTAGCAACCCTTTCTTGTCAGATCGTGCTCAATGTACATGCCATTAGCTGCTAATGGGGATCACAGCGTGCGCTTTACCTAAAGGCCGAATGCTCATGTCTCTCATTCCCCCTTAGCAGCCATTAACATGTGCATTGAGCACTATCTTTTATTGTTCAACAACGCACAGAAGAAATCTCTTACCGGAACCACCTTGGAGGTCAAAATCGTAAGGACCGCTATTTCGGGTATGTGCCACTGGTGGTTACGTACTACGAGGGACGCACAAGACACGCCATAAAAAGCTTCGCCCCTAAAAAATTCGCAGCGTGCGCGTTAACTAAAAGCCGGATTCTCCTGTCTCTCATTCCCCCTTAGCAGCCATTGGCATGTACATTGAGCACTATCTGACAAGAAAGGGTTGCTACGTTATACTCGCTGGGCATAACCTCCTTGGTTTTAGAAAAGTTTAGCGAGCGTTGGGCCGCAATGCCACGAATAGAGTGAACTAGTATATATATACCATGAACTCGAGGTGGTTAAAGGTGGGAAGTAGACACGAAGCGCAAGCCGTAAAGTGTGCGTGTGCCACCTCTCGTTTAGTCCTTGGAATATCCGCTGGATGGTGGTGCATATGCGGAATATATGATGAAAAGATGCGAGATGGTGGTACTTGGAGTGTTGAATAGATGGACGAACGGACACACAGACAGATGCATGGACGGACTCACGGATGGCTGCACCGACGAATGGACGCATGGACGGACGCAGGGAGGGATGCATGAACGACCGCAGGGACGGACGCACAGATATACGTGCGGACGCACGAACAGACGCACGCACGGACGGTGACACAGACGGACGAGTGGACGGACGGAAGCAAGAACGAATGGACGGACGGATGCTTCGCCCCACTCTCTATCATTCACTCCGTGGATATGCTGCCATTTTTTTACTGCTCTTGGTACGTAGGATATATATAAACACAGTAAATCGTTCCCGGTGGCGTAGCGCAGAGAATGGCATCTAGTGAAGTTGTAATCAATTCTATAATGCACTAGCATACGTCGTGCTCACGATTGACTCTTTTCTAAGTGACCAATCCACAGAAACATTTTCACGAGGAGCTTCACAACTGATGCACTTTCCCCAGCAACTAACTGTAAGACTGCTGCTCGCTTAAATAAAAATTTTACGCGGTCAGAAGAATCAGATAGGCTTGGTGACACAAAAGGTTGCAACACAAAGGGCTGCCACTTGCGTTTTAAGTGTTTGGCTGTTGTGATCCGCATATGCGCGTTAAAACTTCTGCCAACGCTTACAGAACAGCAATTGTACGAGGACTGCCTAGTTATTTTTTCAGCAGCCATGCGGCGTTGAGTTGTTTTCCTGTCTGTCTTACGTGTTACAAGGTGCACTCGCAAGGAACTCACCTCCTAGTGCACTCCGCGCTGTCGCAGGTGTCCACTCGTTCGAAGTGGTGCTGGCCCACGTAAGCTCGCAGATCTTCATCATCGTGGTGCAAGACCTGCTCCTGCTTTTCGTGGCGTTCGTCATCTTCGAGTTGCCCACGCGCGGACCCATTTACGCCGTCATCATTCTCACGCTGCTGCAGGGAATCTGCGGCATGATGTTTGGTAAGAGTGGTCGCTTGTATACTGTTCAGTTGCTTTCTATTTCATTGCGAAGGCAATCACGTGGACACTTGAGGCACATTTTTGTCATCGCCGCGAGGTTCCATATCGATTCCAAGTGCGATAACAGCGCTCCACGCGTCGTATGTTCCATGTGCGGTTGAAAGCGTGCCAACGACAGCGGCTCAAGCGGAAAGGGAATGTGTCGGCCGTCTTTCGTCGCGACTCGCGGGAAAGCCTCCCGGAGTGAGGGGAACGCTTTACGACGACGGCAGAAACTGCGTACGTCGTAAGGCAGGGAGTGGTCGTGATCGCTTTATCTCGACATGGATAAGCCGACAGCTTACACCTTTATACAAACTCCAATGGAGGCTCTCCAAAAAGGTGAGGGGGCGGTTATGCCGCGCGGCGACGGCAGGAACTGCGTACATGAGGGGCAGAGAACAATCGCTGTCGCCTTATCTTGACAAGGGTGAGCAGGCAGCTCATACCTTTGTACAAAATCCAATGAGGCCTCCCGAGGGGGCGACGGCAGTAACTGCGTACTTTGAAGCGCAAAGAGCACTGCGGTCGCCTTATCTTGACCAGGATCAGCAGACGGCTCATTGTACACCGTGTTCCCACTGCTCAGCTTGCATTGAAGCAATAGACAGCACATAAGTCTCATCAATCACTGCAGCAGCGCGTTCCCTAATTGATTGATATGTGGGGTTTAACGTCCCAACTTCCACCATATGATTATGAGAGACGCCGTAGTGGAGGGCTCCGGAAATTTCGGCCACCTGGGGTTCCTTAACGTGCTCCTAAATCTGAGCACACGGCCCTACAACATTTCCGCCTCCATCGTAAATGCAGCCGCCGCAGGCGGGATTCGATCCCGCGAACTGCGGGTCAGCAGCCGAGTACCTTGGCCACTAGATCACCGCGGCGGGGCGGCCGCGTTCCCTAACGCCAGCTCGCAGACTTACGCCAAATCGAATGGTAAAGGAGTCAGCTGCTAGCCTTATTTCGTATAAAATTTGATTTCGTTGCGATCGCTTTCGTTGCTTCATCTTTTGTGGGGAAACTGACGTTTTTCAAGATATCAGGAGACAATGACATCCCCACGCGGGAGACCTAAGGCCCGGTCGGCGAAAGCTCTGCCGGACTACCAATAATGTTGTTGCCGACCAACCAACCAAGATGCTCACACAGCCTGGCAAGCGGGAGCGGAAAATTGGGAACGATGCGACGCCCAACTGCAGAGAAAGCTCCAAAAGCGGATCACGAAATGAGAAGTGCCCAACATCTGCAAGCGTTAGGGTGCGCGACACTTCGTGCGCGACGGCCGCGGTCGGTTTCAGTGGGTAAAGTTTCGCGAGAGCAAGAACAATGATGAAGCGCGCTGAAGAAGCAGGAATCCAACGCGCGTTTACGAACACGTGGCAAAAGTACGCACGCTCATTAATGTTTAGATTTCGATAAGCAGCACGCACTTTTTAAAGATAAAGCATTGCGTCGTAAAGCATAGTTTTTATTAAACTTATTATTAGTTTAACAAGAAAAAATTGCGCTACAATTGCCCAATTAAGCGATGGCTTAAAGCAAAACCCGAAAGAGTTCTGGAAGTATGTGAAACAAACTAGAAAAGACGATATAAGTATTCCTGCTCTGACCATGGAGGGTGATACTTTGTGCACCGATGAAGAAAAAGCTGAAGCATTTAACAACTATTTCCAATCAGTTTTTACTCAAAGCACACCTGGCGATGTGGGGGTGCTTCCAGTCACGTGGCCTTCCATGAAAGACGTGGAGGTTGACATTACTGGTGTTGATTGCTTGTTACGGCAGATAGATACAACTAAAGCAGTTGGACCAGATGGTTTATCACCATTTGTTCTTAAAAACTGTCACAGCGTCATTGCAAAGTATTTATGCGTTATATATGAAATTACACTAAATACTGGAGTTGTCCCACATGACTGGAAAGTTGCAAACGTTATCCCGGTTCATAAATCAGGTGATAAAAAGCTTGTCGAGAACTACAGGCCCATCTCGCTAACAGCAATTTGCTGTAAGTTATTTGAGCACATCATATACAGTGAAACAGTTAAACGCCTAGAGTCAATCAACTTACTCACTCTATCTCAGCATGGTTTCAGAAATAGACGCTGATGCGTAACTCAACTAGTCGAATTTCAGCATTACATCGCACAATCTATAGACAGTGGCGCTCAAGTAGATGCAGTGTTCCTTGACTTCCGGAAAGCCTTCGATACCGTCCCACACAATCTGTTAGAATTTGCAATGCTCTCTGCAAACAAACCTTAAAGTTATCAATTGGGTAAAGAACTATCTAAACGATCGACAGCAGAACGTAGTGCTTAACGGATCAAAATCATCTGCGGTAACCGTTACGTCCGGTGTACCACAGGGGAGCGTATTAGGACCTTTGCTTTTCCTGATTTAAATTAATAGCATAGTCGATGGTATTATCTCTCCTATTAAGTTATTCGCAGATGATTGTGTAATGTTTAGAGTGATTAAATCGTACAAGGATGCTGAAATTCTGCAGCATGATCTGTACCGAATATCAACGTGGTGCCAAAAATGGAAAATGAGTCTAAACGTCCGTAAATGTTGCTGTGTATCATTCACCAACCGGATTAGTAAACTAGACACAACATACGAAATAAATAATTCAATAATTAGCAATTGAATCCTATTATAAGTATCTGGGCGTCTATTTTTCCGACAATTTCAAGTGGAATAAACACATTGACATAACTGTGACCAAGGCAGGCCAGATGCCATACTTCATACGCAGAAATTTTAGGCAAGCTTCACAGACCGTGAAACAAACCCTTTATCTTCTGTATGTAAGACCTATTCTAGATTATGCTTGCGTAATCTGGGATCCCCATCAGCAATACTTGATTAACGCATTGGAAAAAGTTCAAAACCAAGCAGCCAGATTTGTTAGCAACAACTATAATTCCTTTGCAAGCATCACAGAAATGAAACGAGCATTGAAATGGGAGACACTGATGGTAAGGAGGCAGAAACCGTGGCTTATATTTCTTCATTGTATATATTATAATGTAAATGCCATTAACCCTCTTGATTATCTGTTCACACCAACGTACGTCTCTAATCGTCAAGACCATTCACAAAAAATATTAGAATACCGCTACAAAACCCACTCTTTCGGTAGTTCTTTTTTCGTAAAAACAATACAGGAATCAAACCGTCTACCGGATGATCTCGTCAATGAAAGTGATAATGAATCCTTTTTTTTTTAACAACACCTACAATATCACTGCCACTAAGAATGGTTTGCTGTCTCGAAGCGTGTGGGTGTTTCCAAATGCATGACTGTGACGTTGTTTTCGCTCACCAATGTTCGAGTGTTTTTTTTTTCCTCTTAAAATATTTTGAGTGCTGTTTTATTTGTTGAATCTATTGTTTTCGATTGAAAACTGTGTAGTCAAATTATTATGTGTACCCCTACGTAATGCCTCACGGCGATGTAGGTGAAATGTAAATAAATAAATAAAATACAAATGTGATGATGCCACACCACTATACGTACCGATATGCACTGCTATAGCAGCTCTGGTATGCGATACAGCCGACATGCATGACAAGAATGGATTCTGCGTATAGAAATTTTTCCGCACAACGCCGAGGTCAACTCACGGCTACGCGGCCTTGTGGGGACCCATTGAAGTATCTTTATTGTAGGTCATCTAACTTATTGTAAAATCATTACTGAAACGATGCAGAGAAAAAACAGCGGGACGTATGTAAGGCGTACACTATTAAAAAAATGCCTAAGCTTACAAAACAAACTTGTCGTTATAAATTGCCTCCGTAATCCTACCACCTTTGACTAAGCTATGACATGATGTGGTGACGTGATCTCGGGACGTTGCGTCACTTGACGTCACTCGTTCGACGCTGCTCCATGAACGCCAGACCTCGCCGACGCGGGATGCCGACAGTCATAGCTGGTCGTGGTAAACAGCGCAATAAACGAAAACAGAGTAAGGGAAGCACACAACACGAGCGCTGACTTTCAACTGAGAAATTTAATAATTTAATTAAACACAACTGAATCTGTGCGCGCTCGAGGCAACCTATTTTAACAACGTTAGTGATTACAATAATCAAAAAAATGATATATCATTATCATGAAGGGCGATTGACGGCTGACTGACGCACTCTTGCACTGCCTTTTAAATTCTGTAGGCCTCAAACATTTTCTTGTCGGCTGGTCGTTGTGCGATAAAAAAAACCCTCGTTCTCGAAAAATCTGTCACACGCAGTCCCGACATTGCATGGCAAAGTGTGTCAACGGCACTATACCTCAGACGGAATTTCGGTGCTCTCAAAGCCTCGAGTTTACACAACGCCCCATCTGACCGAAATAAATGTTATATTTCGTGGCAGTCATATTTCCCGTTTGATTAGACATCTGAGGCTTTCGCATTGTTAAAACCCAGCATTTCCAAGTTACGAGCCAACAAAGCATATGGCATTATTTACTGCTGAAATTATTTTTTAGTATGGAACATACGATCACCGTTACTTAGACGCCCATCATTGTTTCACAATGCTACACTTGCGATTCTCGTAATCGGAGATCGTTTTTGTTTGCAGGACTCCTCATCTCGTCCTTGTTCGATGATGCCGACGCGGCCACGATGGTCGCCGTCGGTGCCAACTACCCGGCCATGATGATCAGCGGTGCGTATCTAACACGGGCTATGCGCCTTGGCAGCTAGCTTACCAGATTCTCAATTACCTTTATAACAACGCAGTCACTGGAAACTTCCTTCCAGGTAATGGTTGCGCACTATTCCACCGCATTTCTTAGATGGGGCCCTAACAGCTTTGCCTGCTTAATTTGTCGTCTTCAAGACCGAGCGACGACATGCTTCATTCGTCTTAGCTATGCGATAGCTGGGACGAATGGCATACATAAGTAATTTTA